>BJBW01000267.1:157627-431691 GCA_004320125.1 Scolopax mira | reverse complement strand
AGCTCTTCAGAGTAGAATCTTTTCATGCTGCATACAAGGAAGCCAGAAATATTAAATTAAATGTTTTTTGTGTCCTTTCAATCTTTGACATTTTCTCTTCTGTACCCTGGAAGAATCCCATCCTCATCTCGCAGACAGATGACTCCTTGTAATCTCCAGACAGAAGACTCAGTGTAAGTCTCGCATTCAAATAGCATACACGTGTTACAGAGTGACAGGGTAATTGATATTTTACCAGCAGAGATTGCCCTCCCCTTTCTAAGCAATTTAATTTAAAAGGTTAGCAGATAATGCCAGAAGCCCTAACTTTGACACCTGGGGCTCCAACTCCTCCTCATGTAAGTACGAATATCAGGCAGATATCTTTACAATATCTTTCCAGGCAGATCACCTCCCTTTTTCTCCAGACCTGAGAACAGTAATTCGCAAATCATTGCAAGATAGTATTCCCTTAAAAATATAAAATAATCTCACAATTCAGCAAAGACCTTGAATCAGCTCAATAAGTTCTCCACTCCTGAAGCAAAGGACCATTATCAATGGCTGGTCATCACTTCCCAGCACCCTTGCCACGAGACCTAGAAGAACATCTCAGTTCCCTGTTTCACCCCACTTAACAGTTAGGCAGAACTTTGAAGAAAGGTGATGAAAAAACATGCATCTTAGTAAAAAAAGGCACAGAGTGTATTTTGGTAGAGCTCCATGGAAATTAAGCAGTTGCCTCATTAAAAAGGACCAAAATGCTACAATCTCAGTTTCCCTTTGAACCTAGAGGTCTCTAAACTGGCAGACCCACCTTAAGAGAAGTTGGAAAATCTGCAGAGAGGTAAGACAGAGGTGATTCTTGCTGGGAGAAAGACAGGCATCATAGAAGTTGCTGTTTCCTCTACTATACCTCACATCCTCAAGGGCATCTGTTTCTAGATTATTAAATTAATCTTTAGCCTGTGACTCATTTTTGTCTCTTCACAAACATAAACTCCCTTGACAGCTGTTCTGCTCTACTGAGGAATGTATCAGGTGCCAAAGGAAGGATTTTGTATGTGGGAGAGAAATGGAAGTGAAGACTCTGGAACCTGCAGGGGCAGATGCAGCCCTGGTCTAAATATGACTTATAGCCAGGATTTGGTGATGGTTGAGCACATGGAGGTCTTGCAGACCATGCTAATTGGGGGAAGTACGGGGAAGAGGAGGGAAACCCTTGCAGCATCATGGTAAATGCCCAACTCGGTTACCTCCCACAGGAGACGCTAGTCATGATTCTGGCTTCACTGTTTTCAGAATTACAAAAAGCACTCATCTTTTTAATGTGTCTTTACCTCAATAAAAGTCTCAGAGAAATGCAAACATAGATAATTTAAAAAAAAATCAATCAAATTATGAAACAGTTTTTCTGGGGTGAAGAAATAATTGTTTGGAGCTGCTTGTAATGAGATTTAAACATACAAACCAACCTGAAAATGCAGGCTCTGAAGTAGTTGCTAAATTTTCAAGAGGCTGTTCTTTACCTTTGGTAAAAAATCTCTCACTAGAGGATGTCCTGACCACTTCCAGGAGCCCAGGTTCCCCTTGTGACAGCATCGAGCAATACCTTAGTGATAAAAATGTGCCAGCGCAAGCATCCCATGAAACCAACTACCTGTGTGTCTTACAACTCCACTTTGACTAACTTGGGTACATAAGGATTTCCACTCCTCCTGGAGGTAGCAATGAGTTTACAGCCTTATGTGTATAGGTAAATGGGGAAAGAAAATGCTTCAGAAAACCACTGTTTCAAAACTGTGTGTCTGTCCGTGCAACAAGAGAACCTTCTGGAGACTGAAGCAAGCTGTCCACCAAGTTACTTGGTAATTTTTTTTTTTTCCTCTATAAAACTCAGCTGAGACTGTTTTATCTAGTATTGCTGATCGGAAGCATAACTGATAAATTAGGGTAAAATATACATTTCTTCTGTTTTCGTTGAATTTTCACCTTGTTTTTAGTAAATGTTGTTCTTCTTGAGATCACTAGCACATGTGTAATTTTATACTGATGCCCTCAAGGAAAGAAGGCTCCTGCAACCTCTGCAGTAACGTATTGAACACTTTGCACAGTTAATCCAGAGTGCACAACAGAGATATCGATACCTTCTGAAATGTGGTTTCATGAGAGGTTCTGATAGGCAAACCAAGATTATCTAGACAACCAGAAAGACCAAAGAATAAACATCTAAAGAAGGAGGAGCAGGTTGAAGACTGTTAAGTAATCTGTGTTCAAATCTATGGTGTAACAGTGGCCCCCAAGACAGACCAGTCTTTCCTAGTTGGACAAGAATGAGAATTTAAACCTCTGTGAAGCTGTGCAAAACACAAAACTTGTTCCAGAAAAGAAGAGCTAATGAAGTCTGGCTTTATGTGGCTTTACATATTTTGACTAGGTTTTTTTGGTGCCTAGTAAGTGCAAACTCCGATTGACTTTCAGCAGATGATTCAGGCATTTATAGCCTATCATCATGTGAACTCACTAGTGCCTGTGTCTGGCTGAGTTCAGTTCTTTTCCTCCTGATGTAGCAGTAACGGGGCCACTTCTTTCCAGAGCTTTCAATGAATCTTCAAGTAATGTTGGTTAGACCTTTGAGACCATTTGTGTCAATTTGGCTGAAACGGGGAAGCTGGGTTACCTGATATCAGGGAGAACTGGCAGAGCCCAGGCAAACGCATCAAAGTGTGCAAATCTATAGTTGCTGCAGACAGAAGTTCTCTCACCTGCACTCACTCACATGGTGTGTGATCACAAAATACTCATGTCTTTTAAAAAATGGGCTAAAGTTATTTCTGTCTCTTTGGGATTGGGAAGCTGATATTCCACCATCAAGGGGCTGAAATTGTTCATAATTAGCTCAATGAAAACTCAGAGTAACACCAATCATTTCAGTACAGTTCTGTTAATTTAGACATGAGGAAGCCTATGCAGAACAGGAATTTGAGTCAAATCTATTAACCACAAAAGCAGAATGCTCTAACACAGTCATAAATGTTTGCCACATGCAAAAGTATGCTCCCCACTGCCAACTGCAATCTTGAGATTTGCTTCAAAAAAAATCACTCTCGCCAATTTACAGTGTCATTTTAAACATGGGTGTTTCTTTAGGGTCTGTTCCTCGCCACATGTTAGTGTTGTGCTACCTTATATATTATTAAAGAAATATTTTTTTTATAGGAATAAAGATCAGGCAAGAGCACTATAGTGTAAATAGGTATGATAAAAAAAATAAAAGTCACATTGATATATACGTCTCGATCAGTTTTGGAATCAGCAAAGACACATTTTAAATAATGAATTTTTATGGCTACATCCTTATTTTGTTCTTCATACTATTAATTTCCTACAAGACAAAACATTTCCCCTTATTCTGTTTGCGTGTTTTATTTATTTTTTATTTAGCAAAAAAAAAAAAAAGAAAGCTAAACAAGCCAATAAAATATATACATGATCAGAAAAAGTGGAGGGGAAAATAAAAGACTGATAACTATAAGAAACAAAATTTTAACTCAGCAGATTTCATCCATGCAGAGGGAGGAGTATTGTTCTGTATTATTTTAAAGGTAAATTTTAAAACATCTACTTCCTATTTACTATGCATTTCAACAGATTTTCTGAAACCTCTGCATATTTTTTTTACATTATTTTAATTCAGCAGCCCTGTGGATAATTTATTATTTTACATACATGAACTTCACTTGAAATGAATAATCAGTTTGTTTTCTGATCTTCTCTATCCATCAGACTACAGAATAATTCTCTTCTGTCTTGACCACCACAATGCCTTATTGCTATTGCTAGGGAAGAACTGCTAAATGATCTAAATGAGAAACATACATATATAAATCTGCATTTATATGTGTGTACGGTTATGAAACATGCTTCCACCATTCAGAGGAACAGTACAACAGTAAAAACCTACCCTGACTGTTCAAGAACATGGTCCATTGATATTAACTAAACTTTTAAAGTCCCGGTCCTTTATTTTATTGTAAGTATTGACTTTTTGAATGAATTAAGACTGGAACTCAGATCAAAGCCCATTACTAATTTCCTTGTTTATTACTGGGAGTTAAGAAATTCCTGTACAATTCCCACAAGGATGCAGACAGAGTCTGGACAGACAGACAAGTGAAAAGTGGGAGCTAATGAATATTGCTCTAGTGTCAGACAGGTAAAGCACTCCCCTCTTCCTGTTAATTCAGTCGAAACAATGAAGAGAAAAACCCAACCCACCCTTGTCTTGTTTGGCTTAGACATGAACCCTTGATAAGACTCTGGAAAACAAGAAACTTTGTAATAGATTTTAGCTACCTTTGGCTGAGAAACTTGTATGTCATAAAAATGTAAAAATAGCATTTTTACAATGTACACTCTTGATACAGCTTGATATGTTGTAGATAACAGAAAATGACTGAGATAAAGCATAATATAACATTTTTCCTTGAATATTACATATTTTACATTTCTCTACAGAAAGGATATCCCAGCAGGAAGGAGAAAGGTGGAGCACAATCCCTGTACCATTTCTTGTTCTGCATTGTACAAAACTTTGTAGGGACACAGGAAGAGGATACGGAAGTTTCTACAGGAAAACAGAAAAGTTCAAACATAAACAGCATCCAAAAAATTTACCAACAGTTTCTAACATTTCCTTTTTCTTTTTAAAGACATTTATATTGCAGTATAGTTTACTATACAGTTCTATAGGTATATATTTTTTGCAATTTCTCTCACAACATCTCAAGGCAATTTCTAACACGAATTGTACAAGTTTTACTACATGGAGTAATGTAATACTATTTGGTATAGCATCCTTCTTTTAACAGAATGATCGAGGGTTGGACTAACAAGTTTATACTGCGATCTGTGTAGGATTTTAAAGAAACTTGGTATTTAACCATAGTCCTCCTAAAGACCACTTCCACAATAAACCCCTGATTGAAACCCACTGAAGTCAAGAGAAACTTGCCCCAACCTCAACACCTCTTACACAAGGCTGTAAGATCTTGTTTCAGCAAAACTTAAGAATGTGCTTGAATCTAGCATTGCATGTGGCTGAAACGTGGATCAGAAGGTTATAGCTGAAGACCTGTCATCTCACCCGGAGCAGCTGTCCTTCGCTGGATGGCGACAGTGTTAGCTGTTCCCATAGGTCTGTGGTTGCTTGAGTTTATTTTGTGTCAAGCACAACAGAAGACCACATGGTTAACTCTTAAGAACTTGTTTAGTAAGTATGGACTTAGGCTGAAGTTTATGCTCTTTTGCTAAGTCCAGTTATGAAGGAGCCTACAGTTTGTATCAAAAAAACTTTCCATGTGAATGTGGCAACTCTTGATAACACCCAGTCAAGAGGGCAGAACAACAGCCAAGCAGAATTTGTATTAGAACTGTGACTATTGCTAGTATGTGATAAAAAATGATTAGACAGGCCAATGGGTATCAGATTTTCAATGTGTATACATTTAAGGTACAGGCAGGATAGCGGTCCTGAAATAATATAGAGCAAACCAGTAAATGAAAGATGCAAATGCTGGCAATTTTTGGAGGAACAGGTTTGCATTGCAAGCTTACCTTCCTTGAGTTTTCAGCAGGATCAAAATGCTGTGACTTTTAAATGACTCAGATGTGAGTATGTCTACACTGAAAGCTTTTTGTACCTGTATTTCAAAACCCCTCTGAATACAATCTCCTGAAGAGGAATTCCACATTTTATCTATACTGAAGGCAGAATATGAATCTATCTGAGTCTCTCTCCTTTACTGTACATCAAGAAAAATAAGTGCACATGCACATGTAAGATAAAGGTATTAAGACACATTCATTTTTTAACTTTATTTTGTGTGACTCAGAAAAAGGATTTTCTCACAAGCAAAAGGCAGCTATAACCATGTTAATAGCAGTCTTTTCCTATAAGAAACATATAATGCATGTACTTTATGGTCTGGGACAATGACTGATTAAGGGGTTAGTTTTGACTTTAAGAACCCAAAGATTTTTTTTGGAAGATTTATTTGCTTTTCCAAAGTGTCTTTTATATGAGGTTTATAATTATGGGTGTGGAGTATGAGAATAGGGAGACTTTAAGAAAACATTAATTATTTTATTAGAAAATGCACATCACCAAGAACATGAATAATTAACTTTGTAACTACAAACAAGATAATACCATCACTGGAACATCAAAATCAAATACACTGTAATTAGACGAGAAAAAAATATTGTCAATTGCACCTGACTGAAAATTGTTAAGTAGAAATGTCTCCCAAAGTGTGTGTCATACTGGGAAACATAAAAGCTATAACATCACATGTTGAAGATAAAATCCGCACAATTTCATTTGTCCTCTAAAAATCTTAGAATTAGTGTGGGCTGAACAAAAGTGGTAGTGAGTTGTGCTCCACTTGACCAAAAGCATTTGAGAACAGTAAAAGCAGTTTAATTTATATTCAGACGCTATGGTGATATTTGGCAGCAGAACTACTTTGGTTAGAAGATTAGGTTAGAATAAAAAACAGACAGATGGGAGACGGGGTGGGGGGGAAGGAGAAAGAGACCGATAAAATGCAACTAAGTTCTAGCTCAGACCTTTAATTAATTAGCCTGGCAAAGAAATTGCAGTAGAACAGATTGAAAGATTTAAGCAGCACCATGACCTCTGAAATAGTTAATCTTTGGAGTTAGATTAGACTTCACGGTTATTCAAAGATTCTTGGAATCCTCTTTCCCTGTTTTCCTGGGTTGCTCATTTAGGTGCTATAGTCTCTTTCAACACACATAGCAACACAACATTCCTGAAATGACACAAAAATCGTAGGCAATTACACTGCACACAGGAGGTAATTCCTTATAAATCTTTCACTAAGAAGGCAAACCTAATGAAATCCTACACGCAAGTGATGCTTTTAATCGAAACATGTTGGGTCATGTGCTTTCTGCCACAACAACATCCAGGAAAAGCAAAACATTTAAGAAAGTATAAAAGTGCCAGAGGAAGAAGAGTGCAAAAGCAGTAATTTTCCCCAAACACTCCTTTCTGATTAAGCACCACAGCCTTCCGTGGGTGGGTAGGGGAGAAGGGGAAAACCCTGGAGTCTCCAAAACATCCGTCCCTTGAGATGAAGGCAGATTTCTGATTATAACCCAGCAGTAATTCTCACTCACAGCCTCTCTCACGAGGGACTGAAACATTCTCCCTGAGGGAAAAAGAAGTCCCTGGAAGAAGGGAAGAGGTTCACACTTCTTTGCTGAAGTCTTACCATCTGCACCGTGTAAGTGTTTCGTGGTGGGAAGAAGCACTTAGCCCTTCTCCTGTCAGGAGACATTTTTGGTTAAAACTTGCAGAATTTCTTTGTTCCAGAAAATGTGGCATGAGGATTTGGACGTTTTGATGATGACATGCAATTGTTTTTCACACTTATCTGATCCAGCTTTGAACAAGAGTTTTCTCGGCAGCACACACAGTTCTGTCGATGTCTGCCATAGGAAACCTTTTCTAAAGCTCACTATTTCATTCTAGATAACTCAGCAAAAATCCCAGGAAGAAATAATGCTTGCTGAGGAACAATGTGCTGTCTGATCGCTTGAGTTTCCATGGGTTTAGAGTGGGTGTTACACCCTGGAGGTAGCACTGGACAGCATTGCAGACAGCACTTTTCTTGCCAGTGAAGCTGCCTGCGAGATGAGATAAAACTGAGGACCTGACCACTTTGTGAGTGGTATGGATCCCCCGGGACTTTCTGCAATAATGAAGTTGTTGGCTCCGAAGTCCGTGTTTGTCCAGCTACAGGAAAGTGTGAAAGAAAAAAGCCAAACCTGCAAGAGGAACATTCATCAATATTGATGCAACGCCTACAAGGCATTTAAATAGTATGTTGTGAAGGGCAACCAAGAATCCTACACGAATTAGGCTGTCATTCCAAACTCAGTTAATTAATTTCTATATACCCACTTTCCAAAATCCCCTGGAAATCCCCCTGTAACCTGTCAGGTGGTTATTCAAGTTAGAATTACTAGGAAATAAGAGAGAAGAATGGTTTGGAGTGGTTCTCCCACAGAACCTATTGTGTTAGTCGTCACAAAGGCAGACACAAATTTGAAGCCTCTTCGCTACAGAACCTATAATCAAGAAAGAAGTACAAAATGTTTAGAGAGGGTGAAATGATGTATGCGTTCATTACATATATTCTCAATTAAAATATTAAATGAAACTACAATTATTTCCAACTGCTTTCAACTTTGTTCTTGATAATTACATATCATTATAAGCATCTATGTACATTTAAGGAAAATTGTGTACCACAAAGCGACAATACAATTATTTAATTTAATGTAATAATTTAATTACAGTGGGGTTCAAGGCTCAGAGTGAAATTACAGTAAAACCTAGACCAACACAGACAGGAGCCTCAGCCTGAAGAGCTTAAACAGAGATCTGGAGCACAGCAAATCTACCTTTTGTTTGTTTGTTTGTTTTTGTTTCCTTCTTTTAGATTGGTTAATTACAGCAGCACATGAGATTTATGAACAGTTTAAAAATACAGTAGAAATAATATGAAAGGACAGGCAAAGCCTGGTTTCTTAATTGATGTAATCTAATAAAAATGAGGCAGAATTATAGCCACTATGCTTCGGAATGCTTTGGGGTAATTTTTTCAACAGAAGGACAGGTTTATAAATACGGGCTCTTTTACCAACTGCACTATCCCTAGATAAACAGGACACAGAGACATCCCGGGTGCATATGTTTGCTCAAGGATCACCTGAACCCATTAGGTTAGGACTTTCAGCAGGAGTAACCTGCCTTACTGGTCGAAGGGGAGCTGTCTCTAGTCACTCTGAGTCCTTTAGGAGCGTGACAGCCGTTGTCTGGACCAACTCTGAGAAAGGAACTTCCAAAGGTAAACCCCCAAAATCTTCACAGCTTGAGGACAGGATTCAGGCTGTATAATTAGCAGTTGTAATGATAATACATTCTGATGAAAGGATGTGAATGGAGACACAGAAGTTCACTAGAGACTACTAAAAACATAACTAGCATTTTTATGAGTGTGCTCGTGAACAGGCTTTTTGGGTGGAATTGCTTTTCCAGAAGAAAGAGGCTCCTACACAATAGAAACCCCAAATTTCCTCATTCATCATCTTGTATTTTTGCATCAGATAATCCTTAAGGATAACTACAAATCAAGACTAATTTAGCCAGTCTGATACTGTGGATGAGAGAGTTTCAGCAGCCATTCTGTAAAGTACAATGTTTTTATCAAGCAAATAGATGTAGTTTCCAAAAATACTTTCCTGATGACATCCATAGTGATAGAATCAGTAGCTAGCCCTGGCCAAAACCTCCCATTTTCTTTCACTTCCAGCAGAGCTTTCTGGATTTCTTGTGTTTCCAATATATTCTGGTGGCTTTATTCCATTAAACAAGTTCCACAGTTTCTTCTCCAGCATCCGTAGGGTAATATGAAGAGCCTTCATCCAGTAGCCATCCAACTTCCAGTATTTAGGCAGCTTTATTTAGGCTTCTACCTCACTATCTAGACAATAAAAGGACTAGTGCTGTAAAAAAAAATAATCTGGTGCTGTCAACCAAGTTACAGTATAGTAAATAAAAGAAACATTTTATTTTTAAAACATTCTTTTAAAAGATAGCTTTATTCACTTTTTGTAAAAGAAAATAAATTATACTGGTTTGGGGAGTTTGTTCTCTCAGATCTCCACACCTCTAACTGGTCAAGGCATCTCTAGAATATCTCTACTTTGTCTCTTGTTCACAAAATTCTTGAAAGACAAATGTATGGTGTGTATGAAAGACAAACGTATGAATGCTGCTCCCCCAGCTCTCAGTCCAACATCGCTTATTGGCTGCAAAAGAGCTTCTCTGGCTGCCTAGGTTTTGCGAAACCAGGTCTTCAGTTGTAGCTCCCAAATAAAGGTTGGTTGATTCCTGCATTCTAATGACTTAACTAATGCTGACAGCAAGGACTTCATCCACTGTGCATTTTAATCTAGGAAATATACTATCTCAGGTTAAACTTTTTAATGCTTCTTTATTTGAGAAACACAAAATGAGGATTTAGCAGACCTCACATCTGTATTCCAAAATTCAGAATGACTTCTAAAAGGGAATTATTTGAGGAAAAGAACAGAGTTACATCATTTGGTGTGCCAGTACCCTGTTATTTTTGTTCCCCCCCAGCATGTTAGAAGATGAGAAGGAAGACCTGATGGAATTCCACAAGAGGCTTGCACGCAATTTGCTCACTGCCAGCTGTTCGGATGTTATTGACTAATGTCTAGTGGCCAACTGTGACAGTTTTTAATTCCACCAAAGCACACTTCTGTTCCCAATAACATCATAAGCAATAGCCCAATAGAGTGATAAAAAATAATCATACCTTCTGTGTCATTGCACATCAAGCGCATCCTGAACTACACTGATTCTGCTGGAATGATAAATCTTGTGACTGTTAAATGAAATGGCAGCACAGCATTGATTTTGAAGTATTATGCACTGAACATCACTGACGCACTGGGTAGACAGAAGGTAATGTTGCTCAGCCTGAGGATTTCCAAATAAAGTAAGAAATAGATGGTACAATTCAGATATATGATACACAGAGACATAAATGATGTAAACTCCAAATACTGGAAACGTGTCCCTTTTTTAATAAATCCAAACCAACGGTTTAGAATTGTGGTCTACAGCTGGAGGGTCAAAACCGAAATCCCAGACAGCAAACTAGCACTGTCCTGTCTTTGGAACATGGTGTGGAGCTGGAAGATCCACCTTGAATATGATAATTTGAGGGCCCCTTGACTTTTAATCTTGGTTTACCTTTGTCGTGCCACGTTGCACCTTTTGGGTGTTTCCTGATCTTTCTGAGGTCTGGCTTGAGAAGGCTGGTGGGGAAGGAAACTCCCAGCAAGCTCTACCTTTGGGAAAGCAGCACCCAGGGAGCTATACCTTCGGGAAGGGGGCACCCAGGGAGGTCTACCTTTGGGAAGGGGGCACCCAGGGATCTGTACCTTTGGGAAGGGAGCACCCAGGGATCTGTACCTTTGGGAAGGGAGCACCCAGGGACCTCTTCCTTTGGGAAGGGAGCACCCAGGGAGCTCTACCTTTGGGAAGGGGGCACCCAACGAGCTCAACCTTCGGGAAAGCAGCACCCAGGGACCTCTTCCTTTGGGAAGGGAGCACCCAGGGAGCTCTACCTTTGGGAAGGGAGCACCCAACGAGCTCAACCTTCGGGAAAGCAGCACCCAGGGACCTCTTCCTTTGGGAAGGAAGCACCCAACGAGCTCAACCTTCGGGAAAGCAGCACCCAGCAACCTCTGCCTTCAGGAAGGGAGCACCCATCGAGCTACCCCACAACGCCAACCCCCTCAACCCCCTCAGCCCACAGTGGAGACTCCAGCACTCCCCTCCACTGCCACCCCACAGTCCCCGGTCCGATGGGGACGGGGGCATCCGCCTCTCCCCGGGCCAACGCCTCGCCGAGGCCCCTCGCCATCCCAGGCCCTCCGCGGCCACGGGTGGGTTTCGGCCACGGCACCTCGCCGCCGGTGGCCGGCGGGAAGCTCCTCCCCAGGGGTGTAGCACAGGAAGAGGTGGAGGTCGGGGGAGCCGGCGGAGCTCCCTGCGAGGCGGCGGGAGGTGCGGCTAGCCCGGGCGGCTGTGCGATGTGCGTGTCTTATGTTACAGCCATGCTGCGCATCGGTGGCCTGAGCGAGGGGCGAGGGGAGGAAAAGCCTGTTTACACAGACGGCAAACCGCCTGGGGAATAATGCAGGGGAGGAAGTGAGCCGGCTCGCTGTCTGACTGCTCTGACTTCCTGCTCGCTCCCGCACACGGGCGCACACGCACACACACGCACTCTCCGGCCGCAAAAAAGCCCAAACCAAACCAAACAAAAAAAACCCAACCCCCCCCCCCCCCCCCAAAAAAAAAAAAAAAAAAAGAAAAAAAAAAAGAAGGGGAGAAAAAAAAAAATCAGGATCTCGTTACAAGAGCAACAGAGCGCCTGCAGAAGAGTGTCAGCATGGAGAACCGGGGGATTTTACCCAGCTCCCTCTAAAAGTGCCAGGAGAGAGCGGAAAAGTCCCTCTCAGGCTCTGGGTAGGTACAAGTGCTGCTGCTGCTGCTGCTGCTGCTGCGCCGGCCCCGGCGCCTGCAAAGTTTTGGGGGGCTTCGGGGAGGGCGGCTGCGGGAGGCTGCGGGAGGCTGCGGCGCCCCCCGCCTTCTTCCCCCCTCGCTGGTGGGGCGATAGCGGGGAGAGACACGGGGAGACAAAACCGCGGGCTGGAGGTGAGGAGCGTCGGGGGGGGCAGCGGGGGGCTCGGAGCCCCACACGGGGCCGGGGATCCTGCCCTGGGGCCGGGCGGCGCGGCGGTAACGAGGGCGGCGGTTGGAGGGCGCGGGGCGCTGAGGGAGGCTCCCGCCGCCTCAGGGGGGGTCCCCGCCGCCTTAGGTATCCCCCCCTCGGCCCGCTTGAGGGCCGCCCCGGCGCCCCCGGGAGCTGCGGGTGTAGGTGAGGGGACGGAGCGTGTGCGGGGCCGGGGTGTGAGGAGAGGCAGGGCCGGGAGGGGGCCGCTGCCTGACAGGGCGCTGCGGGTCGGGGGGAGCCCCGGGACCCCTCGCCCGCCCCTCAGCCCCCTCGGCGGTGCCGGGCGGTATCCTGCCTCTCCCCTCAGCCCCGTCCGGCGGTGTCAGGCTGTCGGGACAGCCCGGGCCCGTCCCCTACGAGCAGCATGTCACGATAACGGCGACTGGGGCGGCGGGGGCGGCCCGGGTGCCTGTCAGGGCGGCGGGGGGCGCCGCGGGGTCCCCGGCGCCGCTGCGGGGCCGGGGGCAGGAGACGGTGGCGGGGGGGGGAAGGGAAGGGAAGGGAAGGGAAGGAAAGGGAAGGCTGCTGCAGAAACTGTAGAAGGGGCTTTAAAAAAAGCAAAAAAAAAAAAAAAAAAAGTGTCGGGAGAGTTTCTGGCTTGTCTGGAAACAGCAAGACTAATTGCCATGCGCTTCCGGTTTGAAACTGGCAGCAGACAACATCTTGAAAATGAGTCACTGCAGCTCACAAAGAAACTCTGTGGTTTTCTCCCTCTCAGGTTTATATATTTGCTCCTTTTTTTTTTTTTTTTTTTTTTTTACAGTTTCCTTTGTAGTCTTCTGCATTCTCCCCGGCCCTCCCCCTCCCCGCTTTTCATAGCCACCCCCTGCCCCAAGACCCCTTGGCCGACGTGGAGAGTTTCCACGACCAACCGAAAAAAACATTAAAAATGTTTGTAAGGGAAGGGGAAAAAAAAAAGAGAGAGAGAGAGAGAGAAAGGGAGAGAAAGTGGAGAGTTGTTTTTGGATCTGGCTTTGCTGAAGGTTAGAGAGACTGATGCTGCAGGGGGAAAAAGTTCCCTGAATTTTCCACTGGCTGCAGGAAGAGAGCCCATTTAGTCATGGCTAAGTAATGTCTGCACACACACCAACTAATCTCATTAGGAGTTTCCGTTCTCTAACACAGGAGGGTTTTGTGAAGCCCTGTCAGCCTTTCTAACGTTGCAGTTGAAAGGGAGACAACTTACATCTTTATTTACTTAGGGGTGTAGCGCTGAGACAAGTTTATACAATGCAGCATCTTCTCGGTCAGGCGGACTCCCAGCTTCAAAAGTCAATGGTTGCGTTTAACTTAAAGAAGAAAAGTCATGGTTCATCTCATGTTTTGCTCATAGAGGCTTCTTGATTATTTCAGATTTACATGTAAATTATGCCTAAATAGATTTGTAGTGCAGAAATGGGGTGCACAGAAGTCTGTTTTACTACAAGCATCTGTGACAATTGTATGTAATTGAATGATTAAAAGACTCTTGAGCCAAGATGCTTAGGTGCTGGGCATGTTTGGAAAGCATATTCACTCACGTAAGCTTGCTGTGTTAGTGCTTATGATTACATATTTAATTTCCAAGTGATTTATATTTATTTTGTACATATCACTTAGAGGGTTTGTGATGATTTACATTCATAGTGGTCATGAAAAAAGTCTGTGTTCAGAATTCAAAAGATTTTTGCCATGCACTTACTGATCTTTAAATTAGAAGTTAATGATATTTTTGCAAAAAAAAAAAGTAATCTGGAGCAAACAAAGAAAATGGAGTCTTGCTTGCAAGTTGGTTTTAACTTTAAGAAACATCAAAAAATGTGAATAAAATTGCATGTAATAGGAAATATCACTTAGCTGCTTACTTGAATTGTCATGTGATAGCATTAAACAAGCAAATATTGTGAAAAAAAAGTAGTACTTTTATGGAGAACTAATTGCAGTATACCACGTGTTTACCTTTGAGGATCTTCAGTGTTTCCTGTACTTCCTATGTCCACGTTGCACAGAAAAGTTCTTCATGAACATCACTTTACAGAGGACTTTTATTAGTGAATTAGTGACACGATCTCCAGATGCAGATGCCTCTTGATGTCCTAGTTGGGCAGAGAAGAATTTTTAGAGTAATATGTAAACCAGAAAATGCCTAATCTGTGTTTCAATCAAATGTAGTCATTGGGTAGTGAAAGCTGTTTTCCAGTTTTGGAGTTTTATTTCTTTTATAAAATTCTAAGTTACAGAGACATAGGTGCATTACTGGCTGTAAGGTTAAAACATCTGTTGAGTATCTTGTGGAACAGTTAATGTGGTGTACAACATGAAAAGTCTTACTGAGGAGTGTTTCCTAGCTCTGATTATCTCTCTTTGAAACATGGACATTAAATTGCCCACTTATTGCATTAAATATTGCTGGAATTTCACTGTGCCATCTGCTGAAGTAGTGTTGTCCTGGTTTGAGATAGAACAAAACCAATTTTGTTTTCAGTAATTTTACTTTTCAGTTAGGTCTCTTCTAACCAACTGTGCTCTCTGAAATTATCAGTATGGTTTTCAGGCACTGTCTGCCCCCAGAGTGATAATATCTGATGTTTATAGTTAATGCCAAGGAATGGTATGCAAAGAGACTCTTGTTTGTATTTATTCCCGTAACAGCCAAGGTCAGCTAACTTTGTTATGTGCCATATTGGAGGGTTGGAAGTGGAAGAGCGTAGAAGGGGCACCTCTGCGGGGAGCAGTGGAGAAGACAGATGACCCAAAACTGACCAATGGGGTATCCTATCTGTGAGCATCACGCTCAGTATAAAAAGCCGAGAGATCAAAAGGGTTAATTGTCTTTTCTTTGATGGCTGGCATCTTGTTTGTTCTTCTGCCTTCAATCCCAATCCGTGCCTTCCTGAATCCAGTTCCCAAATCCAGTTCCCACAGTCACTGAGTCCAGTCCTAGTACTTACCAGTCATGTGATCATCATCCTGGGATGATATTTGGTTTTGTTTATATTTGTATATATTTCATTATTATTAATACTATCAATCAATTAATTAATATTATTAATGCTTTTTAAAATTGCTAATATTTCATTATAGCTGGTTTAGGCTTTTTTTCCAACCCATAGTCTCCTCTCCCTTATTCGCTCACCCTTCCCCTTTTAGGGAAGAGAGAGGGGTTAATAGAGAACATCTGTCATTCGTTTAGTGGCTGGCCCAGCCTAACCCTTGACAAGTGTAGATGAAGCACACACATTCATACATACAGATATATATAGTCTATCTACACTATATAAATTTCATATATTGTATTCACTCAGCATAAGTAAAAACATCTTGATGTCCTCATAGAAAAACAGATGCAGTAGTAGTAGTAGTGTACTGGTTGTATGTCCTGTATATTTGAAAGCGAATGAGAAGTAATCCATAGATGTGTTAAAAATACAACAGTTCTGTTTGGAACAGAAAAGAAATCCAAATATCAAATATCCAAATTCCGCTCAAATAATAAAAAAAAAACTTAAGATTTTTTTTGTTGAAATATGATTTTATTCTCTACCTGTTTTAACTTATGAAATAGAAAACCGTGTGAGAAGAATATATAGGATTTCATGTGAGATACTATCAAAATTGCTTATATATTGATTTTCCAAATCACGTCCATGAGTTGTTCCTAAAATGGGAAAAACCTACAGGCTTATATCCTTTCAGATACCACCAACTCCACCTAGGTGCAGCAGCTGAAATAAGCAACACAATCTCAGCCACAGCCTTGTTTGTAAACCACTGCCCACATGGGCGCTTTCATATGTAGAAACAAATATACCTATTTTGTTTATTCGTTAGCAGTTCTCACCGATTCACAGTCGTTCTTTGCCCCTGTTACTTAATGTTATTTCATTAAACTTAAATCATGAAAACAAATCAAATACCTCACTCTAAAGACTGAAGTATTCCCCTTTGCTGTGTCTGAAGTCCAATTATGTAAACTTTACCTTCTCATTGTCATGCCCTTCTTGGGATGGAGGCCAGCTTCAGGGGGTGTTGTGGTAGAGGTGTTCTTGTGGGAAGGTATAACAGCCGAAGGGACTTGAAACTGAAGTCTACTGTAGTTCTAGAGGACTCGATGAATGTAATTGATAAATTAATTGACAATTAATGAAAGTAAATCCTAAGTGATTACTTAATAAAAGTAATTTTGCAGGTTCACCAGGGTGCGTGGAGCTTGTTGCTTGCTCGTATGTTTACACGTAGGAAGACGGGTATATATGATACTTAGGGACACTAAGGTCCATCGGCTGTTACAGCAAGTACAAATATTTGCCTTGGGCATGCAATCACATGGCAACACGTTGCTTCAGGAAACCAAAGAAAAGAAAAAGACGCCGAATTAAAAAGTCATTTGGCTATTAAGGATAAGGGAGAGGGGGATGAGGCTGGGAGAACCAACATACAGTAAATTTGTGATGTGTGTATTTATAAAAAAGTTATTTTTCCCGTTCTTTCTTGGTGACATCATATAAAATTTATATGCTTCTGTAGTTACAATTATCTGTGAGTGGTTCTCTGTCACGGTACTCGATAATCTAGGATAGCAAAGAACTGATAAATGAGCTGGTACTTCCCACAAAGATATGGCAGGTTGGGCTGGATTGTGCCATTCAGTCTGCTTCCCAGTCCACGCTTTTCTTCTGGTGGTGGTGGCTCCGATGTGCCTGGATGCTGCTGCCTGAATCCATCTTAGAGCTGTGACACTGATTATAGGACACTGTCAGCCCAGGCCAATTTCAAAGAGGGGTGTTGGTTTTGAGCTGCTGTGTGTCTTTTGTAACCACACCCTGTGGTTCATGCAACAGGCTGTCACTGAGGGACCTTTGAAAATCACGTATCTCCTGACTGCTTCACCGTGGCTTTCTCCTCGGAGTTTCCCACCATAGGGAATCTCACGGTCTTGAATCATTAGGCAGATGTTTACTTGGTCCGTGGCTTGTTAAATGAATCAGCTAATATTCTGGAGGCTGCTGAGAGCTCTTGAAAGACTGAATATGTGTATTCCCCTGTGGAAGCATTTTGTTGAATAATGAATGATTAAAGATTTAGTCATGGTTTTTGAGGAGAATGTCAAGGTGTAGGTAGGGGAAGTGGAGCTCACCGCGCTGCAGAATTCAAGGCTGTACCTATGGAAACAAAGCAGATGAAGTACGTCTTATCTGTGCACTTCACAAAAAGAAAGCGCATCTTTGTCATTAAAACTTCCTTTAACTCATTGTGGGTTTATATGCCAGTAATTATAAAAGAATTCAAATTCGTAAGGGATTGCTGTTACGAGTGAATTTTAATTCAAAAGCTTTTTGAAGGAGAGTTGCTGCTTTCCTAAAACCAAAAACTAAAGAAAATGCCTGCCATGAGCATTGATATGAAAATATTACTAAGGCACTACTACTAGCTAACTTAATGCAGATTGGTAACTATATAGTCATTCTGCATTTTTAATTTTCTGTGAATACTCTCATAGTTTTTGCAGTACCATAAAGTACCCTGGAATTGTTGATCTGCTTAATCAGTGTAATTCTTGGTTATATCTCACAGTGTACTGAATGACTAAATATTTAGTGTGATGAGACCTATGAACCATTAAGATAAATGTCATCAACTATGTAAAAAAAGGTTTCTAAGTGCTATACCATGTACTCTGTCTATGTCTGAGCGGATAGATACAGCTCAGGCTCTTGAGGAGAAAAATTTCTTTAGGAAGCCACAAATTTACTTTGTTTTCATCTTTGAAGCACTTAGGCATGTATTTATTTTTGAGTGTGTCAGCACTTCTGTTAATACAGTGAGACTTAACTGCATGTTGCAAACATTTAAGTGCTTGCTTAGGCCTTGAATGTAACTAAAAGGCATTGGAGTAGCTCTTGGTTGTTGTATGGAAGCGTCCTCCATAGTCTTCCATTGCCTTGCTCTAAATTTTGCAGTGTTGGGGGTGTGTGAAGGATACTGCCCGTTCTACGGCTTCCCCCAGACCCATTTCAAATAGTCTTTTCAATCACATCTGTGTCTCGCTCGCCAATTTACTATTTAGTATTTGAAGACAGAATACAGCTTGGATAATCGTTGCAAACACTGATTACTACATGTTAATCTATTTTGGCTCTCATGTAAACATGTCTTAGTTTCTCCAGCTTTAAAGGAAATGTTTTTTATCTTGCGGATCTTAACTTGAGGATGATGTGAGGTACTAGGAAAGGAAAACTTAGATCTTACACATTGTCTTTTGGTTTTAGCTGTTGTTAAATTATGTAATGAAGCATTTGGTTATAATTTTTATGATTCTTACCACTTATTCAAAATCAGTAAAAGCATTCTAAACACTAACCTAAGTGTTGAGTCCTGTTAATAAAATTTTACAAGATGGGTCTTTCTCTGAAAATACTGGTGAACAAGCAAAGAACTCCAACAATTTTGGAGTTGAAAAAAAAAGAGAGTAGATTTTAGATACTTTATTATATACTTTATACTGAATATATACTTTATCCGGATTATATACTTCATCTGAAGAATCTAAATGTTTTTAATCAAATGTCCTCCTATAAGTTTCCTGTCCTCGTTTTGCAGAACAGCTGACAGCTCATCTGGAAAACAGATTTCTACTACACATCTATTTGCCTCTAATGTGGTGAGAGCACCTCTTTACTGTATCTCTATATTTCTTCATCTCTTTTTTTATGATATGAAGAAAATTGATCAGATGTATTTCAGATCAAGCTTTTGGGGAAGGATGCTAATGAGCGTTACTGTTTTTAAATGTTTATATTGTGGTAGTGCTGAGTGACCTCTGTTGTATCAAGTCACAATACAGCACAAACAAAAAGTTTATGGACTCAAGTACTACTGTTGTCTCTTCCCAGCAACTAAAAGTAATTAATGAGAAGAAGCAATCTTTTAAAAGCATTTAGAAAATTCCTGCTGCAGCTCTGTTAGCGAAATCTGGAGAAAGTTGACTACCTTCAGAGAATTTCTTCCATGCTGTACTAATATAGCTGGGATGGGAATGTGGGTTTAGATTCTAGATATAGACCTCTGTGAAGTCTGGTGACTCAGAGCAGAGTCAGAGCAACTGGCGTGTGTGGTTAGTTTAGGAAACGGCGAGCGTGGAATAGGGCTGGTACAGAACGTCTGTCTGCAGCAACCCTTCGGAAGCTCTGCAGTGCTTCCAAAACACAGCAGCATCAAGGCTGGATCGATTCCCCGGAAGCAGGGTGGAATAAAACAGACTGTGCAGTGTCATCCAAGTTGAGGAGAGGAGACGGAGTCTTTAAGTTTTACTTCAACGTGGAATCTCATCCAGGGTTTGGCGTAGAAATCAAAGTAGTGGCTGTGAGGTATCCCGAGCAGCAGAGGCACTAACAAAGCAGTTGGTGTATTGATGTCACTTCTAAGCAGGCAATCTGGGCACTTTGTGTACAGCGAGATCATTGAAAATAGTGTCCCATTTGTCTCTCCTTCCTAGTTCACAGCAGCCATGGGAATTAGTTTAAGTACACAGGACACAGACAGTACAGGAGAGTAACAACCAGATCTTCTGTTGGCTGAAATGTCATGTATTTTAAGGTATATTCTGTTGGGTATTCCAGTGTTTAATGAACGATGTTAGGGGAAATGTGTAGGTGTGACCTTCAGGTTCTTGTCGGTGCAGTAGACAAGTGAATAATGTCAGAAGATAAGAATCTTTTAATTGGGTTTCAGTTTAGCTTAGCACATGATAAACATGCATGTCAGAACTTTGATTAGTACTGAAGAAAGAGGAGAATAGCAGATTTTTGAGATTTCGACATGTAAGAGTGATTCTTAATGTAGTTTTTTACCATGAGACGATTATACACAATAGCATTGAAAGTGAAAAATAAGGACCTTGACTCGTGCTGTGACTAATGGCTCCTTTTTTATGACTAAGGAATTTACACCCTGGCTTGTGCTCCAAGGACTATTGCGATAGTGCTAACTTTTTGGGAAGGAATTGGGCAGGTATAATGTCACTATGGCTATGTAGGTTACCATCTGCTGAATTGTCTTACACCGCTTTTGGTATAAGGATATGACTGGCTCCCCTTGTAACATGAGAATATACATGTAAGCCTATATGTTATTTAATAGCTTAATGGCTCGTTTTGCTAATCTAGCAAATTCTGAAAATTCGGTGTAGGAAGGCGAGCTCTGACTGGTAGTGTAGGCTGCCATCATCTTGCTTGTGCTTCAGGTCTTGTAGAAATTGCCAGCCACATCAGTTTGCCTGAGCAGACTTCCCAGGACTGCGTTTCCTGTCCGTTTGGCCAGGCTCCTCTCCGCTCACAGTATTCAAAAGACTTGCTTGTTTATCTAAGTTTCTGGTCTAGGAAACATGAGTTGAGAGGGGAAGATTAGTTTAAAAATCTCAATATGAAATGTATTCAGAGCAACATTTGAGACAGCTGACAGTATTAGACTTAAAATATTAGAGCCACTGGCATAAGTAACAAAGCATTTGGTCTGCTGTGACAAAATTTGAAATTTTAATCTTTCAGATTAAGAAGGGAGTACAGATAAGGAAAAAGCATTCTCATTTGGGAATAGTTGTTGCTTGATATGTCAAATAAACTTTCAAAATAGCCACCGTTCCTGAAGGCTGTATCCTCTCCCCTCTTTTAGCTATTTTTTTTTTTTTTGGTTGTTTTGTTTTCCTGCATATTTTCTCTGAACTCATCAAAGGGGCTTTCAGAAATTTTGTACGGGACGGTCAAATAATCGCGATCTGTGTCCTGCTGATGCCGACAAAAAAAGTGTGAGAATGTCATAGGGGGAAACTAAACATATAGGTCTGGCTTTGAAAGGAGAAGCCCCTGCGTTGGCCGGGAGTGCACAGCTGTGCACCACATGAGCGGCCCGAGGAGCCCGCGCTCATTTTACCTCAGTCCCAAGGTGAAGGCTTGGAGCCCTTACGGATTGATGGCGTTTTGTTTATGGCTAGCTTTAGAAATAGTCGAGCAGGTTATTTTTTTTTTTTTAAAGCCTTTTCAGAGGGAGGCAATTTAGCCGTGTTCCCTCCTGCGAAGGGCTTTTTAGTCTAGTAGGATTCTGTTTCTTGAACTGCATCCTTAGGGAGAATTCTGAAAACACTGGTGTTTTAGAGGCGGTGTCATCACACCTCTGCTTGGCAGGAGACCAGTCCTTTGTTGTGTTCCTTTGGAGGTTGCAGAACTTTCTTCCTTTGGAAATCTGCCTCAGCCTTTCTTTGACTTGGTTAAAAAAATTAAAAACTGCAAACATTGTATTACCAAATGTACCATGTACTTACTGTGTGTACATGTGTGCGAGTGCTTTCTTTTCTGCAGTGGAACTTAATGTTATCCTATAATATTTTGCTAGATCTTGCTGCTGTCTCTTTTGTGTTGTTCTTAACCACAGGACTCTGTTTATTTTTTTAAATGTGCTGAGCCAGAACAGTGGGTATTCTTGCTTGAGAAGGAGACCTCGCAAGTTATTACTGTAAATAATCTTTTAAATTAGAAGATAAGAGAAGACTATTATGCAGGGGTGGCCAAGTAGGTATATCCCATACATCGGCCAACAAAACCCTCTGTGCTTTTTTGGCACGTCCTTAAACCAGTCTGTGTTTGTGTGGCGATATTGCTGTAGCTTTCCTGCAAATCGGAACTTGTGTGCTGGGGCACTCTGTAACTTTTTCTAATGTTTCCACTGGGTGGTGCTGCAGGAATTCCTTTTTTTTTTTTTCACTTGAATCTGCATTTCCCAGAAAGACGCCTCTAAAATATAATAGGAGGAAGTCCTGATTTAGAAAGTTTTTGCAGTTTCAACACAATGGAAGGACTCGGAGGATGCTCTGGCAGGAAATGTCCTGGTTGCTGGATGTGGAAAAATTACCAGCATTCTGTATCATACTCACAGTTCCCTAAAGTGCCCTGAGTATGGACTACACCATTAGTTTGATTTATTACCTTTAACAGGGAAAGTTCTGCATCAGGATGATGTTAAAACAGGGATATTTACACACTTAGTTGTAAGCTTATTTTTTCAAAGCCAATTAAATTAGCAGTAAGATCTCCTTTGATGAGTATTTGAAAAACTTTCTGAGTAAACAAATTGATATTTGTTTTTCCTCCTTTCTGGCAGAATCACTGACTTTTCACCAACCACATCCTATTTATCACCCTTGAAGCATCTCTGTTGAGAAATAAAGTGTGAGGAGTGACTCAGACTTTTGCCTTGTTCTTTCAAATGTTTCTGAGCAAACATTTGGGGAGATTTGGCAGTTGTCTTTAATCTTTCATGATATACTCATTGTTACACAGATGAATTTTCAGTGGAAAATGTTACGGCTGACTGATTTTTTGGTTATTCTAGAAAAGTTCCTTTTCTAGATTAACACCTTTTGCTTCTGTAATCAAATGCAAAACAAGCGTGCTTCAATTTTTTATAGAAACTAAAATGTAAAAGAGAAAAATTAGCCTAGGGGGTTTGTAAGCTGTTCAACTTTCCATGCAGATGTTCACTTTAGAATTACATTAAAAACGTATATTGCTGAAACAGCTAGAGACTGCCTTATTGCATATTTTTCTCTAACTACACTCCTTGATATTTGTCATTATGGAATTGAATTGTTTTGGTAATCTCCAACAAAATTTTTTTTTAAAACTCGCGTCACTGTTTATTAATAAAAGTATCAGTATAGTTCAAAAATTAGTATGGCTCTAGCAAAATCTCAATTTCTAGGACTGAGAAAGGGTGGTTAAAAAAAAAAAAAAGATGACAACAGAGTCATGTGTTTTCGTATGTTATTGCAGCAGTCACCTCAAGGGTTAAAATGAACCTGAGACACTTAGAAAAATAAAACCAGAGCTGCTATTACAAACTGGGACAGATGTAGGAGGCCAGGTTTCCTGTGGCCCATTTTCCAGTTTCCTGGCTGCAACCTGCAGAAATAAAGGAAGCCGAATGCTAACGTGAATGAGAAGCTAACAATGCCCCACGTCACGCTGCTCAGAGGAACGTGCTGCTGGCCCAAATTAAGATACAAAAGCAGTAAATGGACGTACCAAAAAATAAAATACACACGTTTTCCAAAGTAGCTGAAAAGGAAAAAAAAAAAGGCCGAAAAAAAAAAAGGCCAAAAAAAAAAAAAGGTGTCTGTTACAGAGAAATGCTGTGTGCTTGCACGGGAAATGTGAGTGGAGGTGAGTGCCTGCTGTGGTGGGGCATAGGGAAAGGAGCTGAATCTTTTGCAGCTGTGTTGGCTACAGAAGGAATCGCCAGTTTCTTCCTACACTAAGGGAAATTAATTTCCCTGCCCTGACTGCCTCTTAATCCTTCTCATGTACATGTCTGATCACCATCTCTCTGTGGCTACCTATAGTGCCCAATTCTGGCTAACACCTTTTATGTCCTCCAGATTTAATTGATCTCCAGCTGATGTTTTCAGCCTCTGGGCTCCCCAGCTAGTCTGTCCCACCTCTGCTCCAAGTCCCACAACCTGGTTTATAGCTGAGAGTCCCAGATGTTCCTCTGTGGACCCTCTGAAGTAATGCGGGGCTGGTTTTGATCCTGATGCCTGGAGGCAGTCCTCGTTCTAACCTTCAGAAATTTTCACGCTGGTTGTCCAGGATCAGCGGCATATCTTTTTATTTTAGAAAGGCTGTGGGGAAGCTAACACAGGGTGGTGAGAAAGAACTCGGGTAGGAAACCTGGAGTACGTAGGAGAATGGAAGATACGAGCACAGCTGTAATGTAGTCGCACGGAAGCAAAGGACCTGAATGCTGCAGAGCCATTTTCCAGCTTTCTGCCTTTTTCTTCTAGCTTTTCCTGTGCAAGAGTCCTACAGCACTTAATGCTTTGAAGAGTATCCTACTTTTCTCACAGTTCATGTCATAAATGTTTCTGATACTGAGTTTTTATTTAGCTAACTTTCTCTATGAGCCTCCTGGTTTTCTGCTACCTGGATTGAAGAAGACTTGCTTATTTGTTTTATTTTGCGCAGCAGGTTTTTTTTTTTACTGACATTTTGTCATATACAGACATACCGACATACTATACTGACATTTTGTCATATGGAATTTCCCATGTATTGTTTTGGTCAAAAAAAAAAAGGTAATTCAGCTCAGCTCACTAGTATGTGCGTTCATACATCTCAACTGCTCCCAGTGTAACTTGCATATTGTTTTCATAATACTTGTTCATGCTGCTGGAAGTCAGTCTCCGTACACTAAGGGGAGAGCCAGTGTTTGGCATTTGGGCCCCTCCCCTAAGTGAGGAATTTAGACACCCCCTTTATAGGAAAACCATCTCTTATATGGGATGCTTTGCCCTGTGGATGTCTCTGTCCTCTTGCGTTACTCTCTTCAGGGAGATCTTACGACGTTGACTTTGTTGCCACTCCAAGTTTAGGCATTTCCCTTAGTCCCTTAATTTGGTTGAAATGGCTAGGAGCAGTATTACCAGCACAGATATTCTGAGTTGCCTCCTTCCCGCATCAGTCTTGAACTTAAAATTTGATGTGTGGAGATCACGTTGTGTCACACCTACCATGCAGTTGGTAGACTTTGTATGGGGGGGGCCACACACATTCGAAAGGATGTTAATTGATAATGCAAAGGGTGTTAGTGTGGCCACCTGTCACATCGGCCTGAGAAATGGACTTCCAGAAACCTCCGTCCTGAAATATCCTTTTGCTGTCTAACACAGGATTTCCAAGTATAATTCCTTCTAGCTATGCCAGTGATAATTTGCATCAGCAGTAGTGGAACTGGTCACATTACTAGGCTATTTAGGTCAGGTCAACCTAGCAAATTTTGTTTCATGGCTTTGACTGTCAAATACGTTGTATAAATACTTAGAAATGGCAATATGGCAAAACCACATGTGTTAAAGTTAACGGATGGAAAAAAATTGCTTGACTCTTTTGACTATGTGAATTTTGATCAGGCTTTCCATGACACAGAATATGTTTCTTACATGGGTTGTCTGTCTTATTCTGTGCCGTAGATGGATGTCACTATCTAAATAAGTGATTTATTAAAAACTATTATATTCTTCTAATCCATGTCCATGAACCAGCATCTGGTTCCATGTATTATTTATTGCACAGCATTCAAGTCCTGTCCCGAGCACAGAATAACAGGAATATTTATTGTTTATATTTATAAGAGTTGAATGAAATGTTAAATATATGTCCTATAGGAAGTGACCACATCCTAACACCCATTTCTGTCAAATTAAGGATTGACACTGAGTCTCCTTTACTGACTACTTTGAGTCAGTAAAAATTTAAAAGAATTAGAAAATATGTAAATTAAATACAGTGTTTTCTGAAGACTTCTGACTTCTCCCAGTCATAATTTATAATAACTTTTAATACTGGTAGCATATTTTTAGTTAAATTACATGTCTTGTAATGCATCCGTTGTGATTCTTTTGCTCCACCGCTCAAATGAGGCCTGTGTTAAGGCTTAGTACACAGTGGGGCCATGTTGTCTTCCTAGGAGGATAACTTTGTGGAAGCCCAAAATGATGCTTATAGAGAAAGGCAGGTTAATGCTCCTGTTGAGTTGACTGGAAATTAAATATTTTGCATCAGTAAAAACATCCTGTCACTGCAGGATCTTAGATTTTTACTATTCCCTCACAAATCACGTTTTAGAGAATAGAAATGACGCACAAAGATTAATACCAGTTTACTGAATTCAAGATATTTAAGATTTGCCATCACCGTATATGCTGAGCACAAACCTTCTGTTAGTTACAGCTGCAAATATTCAGTGCAAATCAGACCTGCATGCCTTACATTGGGTGCTATAGAATTAATGATCAGCTGAAAATGTACTTTGCATTATTTGCCTCATGCAGGAATCATATACCTACAGTTGCTATAAAAGCAATGTGGGAAGCTTTATACAGGAACTCGGTGGCAGACAGAGGGATGGAGTACAATGCAGCATTGAGCTGTTTGAATCTCATTTCTGTGGCGGGCAGACTTGGGTCACATCCAGTAGAAGATTTATGCACATACCAGTTAAGCACATTGATGCTGAATTCTAAGGTGGGCAGGTCCTTTATAAAGCTCGTTCAGAGCTAGGCACTTGGAGAGTCGATGGTGCAGCAAGCAGGGTGGTGAGATTTAGCTGCTTAAATCTAAACCCACCGCAGCCATCTGCCCTGGGTCCAGGACCCGAAGTGGCCCCCAGACGTTACGTGCGTATCTCAGATGGTTGAAGAACTGAAATCACCAAGATTTCACCAAGAACTGAACCCCTTTGAAAAAGATGGTTGTAGCCTTTTAGATAATGGAAGTCACCTCTCCTTAGTCGCAGGGATAGACAGTGTGGAGTGGGTGCTCCTGTAGGATGTTCTCACCCCGGCTTGCACTGTTTGTGCATTTTACATTGCGCCTATGGCAGAGTCACCACGAGGCCCACACTCAGTAGATAAAATGGAATCCAAAGCTGTTTATGTTTTACAAATGATAAACATCAGAAAACAGGTTCATAATGGAGAGTGTAGCGCAACGTTAGCTATAGGACACCCTGTGAGTGTTCTTGGAGAGAAGTGAATGGGGTGGAGAAGGCTGCCACAAAATGCACCTCACTGTAAGTGCAGTTCCAGCAGAACTCTCTGAAGAGGCATCATTGGTGATGGTCTTGTCCTGATTTGAAATAGAACGAAACCCATTTTCAGTAATTTTATTTTTGTTTTTATTAATGGCATGGTGGTGGAGTTTGTACCTGTGCTTCTGTAACTATCTTCCATCTTTAATTTCCTCAGCTGAAGTTCTACTGACAGGTCTTTGTAGCGTGGGACACTTGTACACATTTTAATACAGTTTTGAAGAAAGAAATACATAAAAGTTACTTCTATTTTTCTGGAGCAAAAAAGTTCTTTTTCTGGTTTCTTGTTTGGAAGAGTTGTATGATACAAGCTGAAATTACGGAGAATATCGCTGTATAATATAGTGATGTACAGAAACTAAGATTACTTTAAAGTAATATGGCTGTACACACCTATGCATATTTAGTGAAGTAAATTGTAAAATTTATAAATACTAATTAAAAAGTATGTATATACGATGCCAGATTAATAGGGATACTTTATTAGATACGTCAAATATCCCATTAAAGATGTTAATACTATCACAGATGGCATAAAGACTGTAAAACAAAAATATAACTTTCAGGTATATTTAATTCCAGCTACGCATTTTTTTTCTTGCCTTATTCTATGTGGAAAAGGATTTGTATAAAGTGATAAAAAATGGAATGTAATGCAAAGCTCTGAAAGAGCCAAGGCATCCATAGAGGCAGTCCTGTTTCAAGGATGCCTAACGGTGCTGGGAGCCTCTGCTGTCCCTTGAAGGTGCTGTGTTCTTACTGTGTTACACAGCTGGGTGTCAGGGGTAGGTATTTCTGTCCTTGTCATTCAGACCGGATTCTCAGTTAATCAGAAATAAGGCTTTTGCAGAGATAATAAACCCCATCCCTAATTCTGCCAAACCTTGTCGCCGCCCAGTGTACTTAGGAATGATGTGGGCCAAAATAAAGCTTCAGATTCTGTTTTTCTGTAAAATTATCGACAGCACTCTCTAGTATCTTTAACTTGCTTTTACAGTAGTGAAGCTTATGCCATTTATTTTCCTTTATGCAGCGTGAGTTCCTTGGTGCTGGGGCAGGCGTGAAGAGGCGTATCCTCCCGCAGCCGCCCGCGGGTCTCTTGTGCGGGGTAGATAGATAGAAGCCTTGTGCCCTCTTGTGGCCAGCACACCCGGGGAAGCGTCAGCCAGGAAACCTGGCTTACTCTGGCCGTGTAAATCTATTAGGACACGAAGAAGTCATGTATTAAGAATCAAAATGAGCAATCATCAGCTTGCCTAGATAAAGAGAAAAATACCCATTGTTACATGCACAAAGATAAGTCAAATAATAACTATCCCCCCCCCCTTGCACCATAGTCGGTTAACCCGGTAAAACCAGCTTGTTTCAATCTCCGTTAGTTAGACATAACATGTCCAAATGAAGTATCAGGAGAAGCCAAAAAAAAGTTATTTGATACAGTTTTAACATGATAAGGCTGGCAACGTTGTTGACAGTGGGGGAAAAGCTCTTTTTGTAGTTCTGTAATTTAAAAGGTCAGTTTTAACTACATCTTCATTACAATAATAAATTGTCTTCAGTGGTGACGCAAGTTTTAAGT
The DNA here is from genome assembly GCA_004320125.1 of Scolopax mira. Classification (NCBI taxonomy): domain Eukaryota; kingdom Metazoa; phylum Chordata; class Aves; order Charadriiformes; family Scolopacidae; genus Scolopax; species Scolopax mira. The sequence goes on along the minus strand of BJBW01000267.1, from coordinate 403,089 downwards.
TGTGTATGTGCCTGTGCTGAGTTGGAGTATAGTCATTCTTAAGTTTATCCTTCTATTGCAGTGCCTGAAAAAAAAAGGGTTTATTCTAGGGAGGGCTCAGTACCACAGGCAGCTACTAGTGGCGAAGATATTCAGACAACCTTTAGCAGAGAAAAATATTCAAACAACCTTAGAAGTGAGACTCGGGCACTGTTAAAGATATTCCTACTTCTCAGCCGTAAGTATGATAATGAAAGGAAAGATCCCTGTTAGAGAAAGGTTCTGGGTAAACATCACTTGCTTTACTGTGCTTAAGTGTACTGAACTTTCAGCGTTTTTGCAAAATAGATGGTATCTGTTGAGCTGTTTGGTTTGGCAAACAGAAGCAGCAAGAGCCATTTCAGGCCCTGGAAGAAACAAAATATGTAAAGGCCGTATGACACAGAAAAGGCGAGTGCATGTGGTGGGAGGAGGAAAGTGTGGTTTCTGCTCCTCTAACCAAAGGCAACTGCTCCCATCTTCCCTTTTCCTCCCCTTCTTCACAGTGGCACATGTGAATGAGTTCAGTGTGTTTCTCATGACGGTAAACAGCAGTTTTTCAGTTCATTTTAGTGGTTAAGTCCCTTTTCCCACCCCCTGCATGTTCCTTTTAAGTGTGGTTGTATACACTGAATGGGAGACACCAACTGGAGAGGAAACTGTACCGTGTGAACCATAAGGGCAATGCTTTTCCAAATATTTGCTCTATTTTATGTGCCCCTTCAGAAAATAGCAGTGGAGAAAATACTGAAACAGGAGTGCTAGACTTGTAGGGCTTGTGGATGTTTGGTTGTAAATGACATAGTAGCTTCCTCTGCTCAGTTACATAGGATGACTCCTACACAGAGCTCACTGCTGAAATGTGTGTTGGGTGGAACGCTTGCTCCCAAATGTTTTTCACACTGTTGCTCTCCTTTGTCCCTTGTAGGTATGGAGAGTGCAATCACACTGTGGCAGTTCCTTTTGCAGTTGCTGCTAGACCAGAAACATGAGCACCTGATTTGCTGGACGTCTAATGATGGCGAATTCAAGCTACTCAAGGCAGAAGAAGTGGCTAAGCTGTGGGGACTCAGAAAAAACAAAACTAATATGAATTATGACAAGCTGAGCCGAGCGCTCAGATACTATTATGACAAGGTAAATTTTGTTATTCTCATGCCAACTAAGAAAATAGAAACACTACCCTTTGGTATTTCACCTCTATGTGGAAGCTTTTTGAAAGTTCCCCTAACTAGTTTTTACAACAGACAACACTAATGAAGGCAATCGCAGTGAAGGTAAGAGGACAGCTAAAAATGCACAGGAAAACCCATTTCCTGAGGAGGGGAGGTTTTACCTAGATTTATACTTACTGGTGCTTTCGTGTGTTCGTGCATTTGGCTACCCAATATATTCTGTAGCTTTTGACAACAATAAAATAACTGTTGATAACGGAGAACTGTTTGATTATTACAGCCTGCATAGGATCTTCTGGAATGCAGGGAGGTGGTAGAAAGCAGTGATACTGCAATGCAGCAGGCAGAGTGGCAGCTTTACCAGCAGGTATCACCTATGTCAGAACAAGGAAAAGACACACAAACGACCCTATTTTGGAGTTGAGTTTTCACAGTTTTCATGGTACACATCTTCTGGAGCACAGATCCTGTTGGCCGATGTTTTAGTTAGCCTTGCCTGAGCTTTCTGGGAAATCTTTTCTCCGATTGTATTTGGTCCTAATTTATTAGCTGGAAATAGAGTGCTGAAACACTTCTGCAGTTATGACAGTGCAGTATTACCTCAGCAGGATCTCACAGTAACTATTCCTTTGTTAACGCTCAGTGTTTCTAAGAGTTCAGAAATTTTCCACTACGTCATTTTGGGACAAAATTTATGTTAGCTTCAACAGTAGTCCAGGTTATACGTTGCTGTCATTTAATTAACAGCTATATGCATGAGGGAGCACTAATGTGATGTTTTACTGGATGAAAGTGCAGAATAAGAGTAGCAGAGGGATGAGCAGCTGGTCAGATGGTGGGTGTCAGAGCAGGGGTATGTTTGGGTCCATTTGTCAAAGTAGTAATCTCATGCTGAGCTCATCTCGGGTGTATTTGCTGTAAAATGTTAAATTTACTCCCACTTGGGAACTTACCTTCTGGGTATCTCAAGTTAAAATAGTGGAATCTGTGCTTTGGTAGGGGTTCCTTAAAATTTTTCTGCCCTTGCAATACCTACTGAATGTTGCCCCTCCTTCACAGATACATCTGTTGAGGTTTGATGGAACAAAGACCCAAGGAGTCAGCGCAGTTTAGGCAGCAACCATATAACTGGCAAACTGTGGTTAATGGTGTGCCCTCAGAAGCTGGTTGCAGGCAGATAGTGTCGGCAGTGCAGAGCTGTTGGCTCTCTGTTGAGAGCTCCACTTTCAACCTCTGTTTAAAACTGAAATCTGAAATAATAACATATGAACATAATAATCTGAAATTACTGAGATCACTCAATTTGCTTCTGCTTTCAAGACATCATGAGCGTGCCCACAGCCTAGAAGAGGTCAGCAGAGGTGGTAGCTAACACCTCTGAAAATAAAATTTCTGCGGTATAGCGGGGAGTTTATAGGGTCACTTTCACTCTCATAAAACCGTCTTTCACTTTGGCGTTTAGTCCTTGGCCTTATTCTTCAGCATGAAGCAAGGTGACAACAGTACAACAGAGACTGCAAAAATGGGAACAGGGAGTAACCAGGATATGTATTAGATTGCTGAAACAGATACTTGAAGGGGATTTCTCAGATACATTGAAAAAATTGTAGAACACAAATACAGAGGTATTAAATATCTTGCATATTCACCTTTCTCAATTTTGGACTCCAGCAAATTCAAGGAGTTCCAAGATTGTTTCTCCAGCCGCTTTTGGATGAACATTATATTGTTTTTACTAATTAATATTAAGTCTTTTCAGGATTAATTCCTCTTAAATGGATTTTTTTAATAATATGTCTAAATTAATAGGTTTTACAATTTCTTGTATTCTTGAAGATTAAATATTCTTCTAAATAGGACTGTTATAGATTTTTTTTGATATATTTAAAAAGAAAACTTCATGCTTAATGGTCTGTTCTCATCTTGATTTTCAGAATAAGCAATGAGATGAGATTATACAGTGAGTAACACCAGTGTTCAGCACAGTTATGGTGCTGCATAAGACAGAGGAAACTAGATATTGTTGCTGAACTAAGCTCAGAGTCCTGTGGTCATGTATCATTTGTAGTGCTCTAATTCCTGAAGGGCACGGTGGCACTGGGTGCTATGCACCCAGTCTAACACAGGGACCAAACCATATGTTGATTGCAAATTAAATTTACACAACTTGACGATCAGACTTTTTATTACTTATATCAGAATTTGGAAGGATTCCCCCTTCCCCTGTAGAATTTTTTAGTTTCAGATTTAGAGCCGTAAGTTCTGCCATGAAACGTTTTTAATAGTTTGTCCACTAGAAGTCAGATTTTTCCACTTCACATCTTTCAAAGGTGACATGACTGAGAAGGCACAAAAAGATCTGGAGAGGACAGTGCAGCGGCTGTTCCAAGCAGTTGGTGTGATGAATTCCCCTTCACTAAGTGCTAAAAAGGCTTCTGCTCAGCATGGGGAAGCTCGCTTCATTATGTGACTCCAGCCCCTCTGATTATAAGCTTGACTGGGATCAATGGAGACAGAGCACCGGCGGGTGAATGAACAGCATCTCCAGGCAGAGCCCAAACACAGACATGAACAGACGTGGGGACGAGGTATTTGTCCTTGTCCTTTGAGATCTCTGTGATCTCTTCAGATCAGTGGAGTATAGTGGCTCCTTGCTCGTGGCTCCCTTTCTTCTTTTGTCCTTTAACCTTTTATTTTACCCTTGTACTGTTTTCAGTTGCCCCCCTACAGCACACACACCTTTGTCATCTGTTCTGTCTCTGCTCACCTGGCATCTGCCAGAGGAGTGGCTGTGCAGTTTCTTCACCAGGGGGACGTGATTCCTTGCTGTTCTTACAGCTGCTTTCTTGGACCGTGTGCTCTTTTCTATCTCCAGATTTTATCCAAGCGCGACACAAGCATTTTGGCTGTTTTTCCAGGAGTTCTGAAGCCCAATGGAGGGCATAGCTCCTAGATAGAAAGAAGGATAAGCTCTTTCTTCCGTATGTATAGTGATTAGGGTTTGAAACCCAAACTATGGCTATTGCTGTTTAAATTGAAGGAGTAACTCCTCTAGCAAAAAAGAAATGCAAGCTTCTCACTGTCTGTGTGGCTATGGTGTGTTGTGTCCTGTTGGTTCCCAGGCAGTGGAGAAAGGCTGATGATCAGGAGAGTGCAGAGGGATGGGAGAACTTGCTGCAGGTTTTGAAGTGTCGTAGATGCTGTGTAATGTACCAGGTAATGAATCCCAGCAGGCTGGCAGGGGGTGCTCAGCAGCAGGTTCAGTCCTAAATACTTCTTCTGCCTTCAGTCTGCAAAGCACAGAAAGGGAAGAAGTCGAGGAGAGAAGGAAAGGCTCCTTGGCATTCTTCTTTCCCCTCTGCAAAACAGAAAGGGAAGGGCTGGTGAGGTGAAAGAGCTTCTCTCAGACTTTTGCACTCCTACCCCCTTCACCAATTTGTGGGATAAATCAAGAGCAGTCTAGACCCTGAGGTAGCCTTAAGGAGCCTTCTGAGATCCTTGTCCCCTCCCTTGCTGTTGACAGTGATGGATGTGTTGACAGCTTGGATGTGCTGGGGTGAATGGGATGCCCACTGGGCAAACAGGGTAAATATTACGCTGCAGGTTGGGGAGTGGCAGCGAGAAAGGCAAGAGGCACAACTCTGGCCAAGACTTCATTTGGGTTGTGGAATTATCAACAGGGGCTTCTACATATATAACCCGAAAGATCTGGCAGCATGTAAGTTTGAGGCAAAAGGCAGCGATTTTTTGGAGATGAAGATGGCACATGGGACGGGCCTTCCTTTCTTGGGCTGCCCTCTGCTGCTACTGCATACAGCTGACACTAAATGAGCTACTGCTTCATGCTTTGTCTTTGAAATTAATCACCGTGGAGAAATAAAACCTGATCACTGGATAAATGGCGGTTTATGAGCTCTGCCATTTTGCTTGGGGGGAACACTGGCTTGTTAAAATTCATCATCTGATTCATCTGAACTTAAAAGTAAATTAATTCCAGTACCGGAGAAAAATAACACAATTAGGACAAGTTCCTTAGCCTGGCTTTGAAAGTAAGCATGACATGCTGTTGAGGCTGATGGCTAGTTTTATGTTAAATTCAGATAAAAAGCAGTCCAGGAAATGTGATTGTAATTTGCTACCACAATTCTGGTTGCTAAAGGTTTGTAGATAATGTAAAGATTTTCCATTTCCTGTTTCGTTTGTTACCCAAATTACCCTTCCCCCTGTTTCCCCTTTTGCCTCAACAGAGCAGCAAAACAGATGACAGATAGCACTGAGGAAAGGCATCCTGCACTCTCCCTACCTACTTGAGCATCATGTCACACACTTCTGCCCGTCAGAAATCTCTTGTAATGCTTTCAGTCAAGGAAACCCTTCCCATCTATTCCCACGCAGAGCACTTTAGCTTGATGTGTAGAACTAAAATGCCTTTATAAGTAGGATTACTAGGTGTCTTTTTGTTGAAGTGGACCAGTTACTTTGTTTTTTTGATAGCTGTAATGACAGGTACCTTTGGGAAGTCTCTAGAGGTTTTAGGACTACTAAAGGTCCCCATGAATATTTCAGCATGACACCACAAGAGGCAATCTAGTGAGTTTTGCCCACGAGGTTTTTTTTGAGGGAAGGAGGATGAATCCAGGAAATTACATGCAGATACTGACATTAATAGGATGTAACAGTTTTGGAAGTCAAGCCCTCAGAAGGTAGGAAATACAGGATTCACGGTTCCCTGGGTAACCTTAATGTTTGCAGGAGTTATGCTGCATCTTTAATTACACACATACTGCTGTGATGAGCAGCTATTCAATATTTTTGCATCTTCTCTGAACAGTATGTGGCCCCGGGCTTTACTCAGTGAATAATATTCAGTCTTATAAAGACAGAATAAATCAGTTTAGTTTCACTTAACGGCTGCCCACTTGTTTAGATGGGTTGGCAGTATGATGTATAGTGTATAAATAATACAGGCTTCTTTGTGCTTGTTGCAGTGCAGGGGACTGAGCTTCTTAGGTGCTCCTAGGATTCAGAGGTGCTCGTGGCGTTCCCTCCCCTCCCATAAGAGGTCAGACGCAGTAGCCTGGTTGCTAGCTCCTATTTTTAATGCCCGAGTTTGTGTGGCAGCGTGGAAGAATTGTTTTGGGAAGAGGGTCTCTTTCTTGGTCTGCTTACAGAACTTCAGGTTATAAAGTGATAATGGAAATGATTGTTTTACTTTTGGGAAGGTCTTCTCTTGAGTTACCTCAGGGGAAATAGAATTTTACAGTGAAACACTCGTGGTGTGATGGTGTTGGAGTACCAGCAGCATGTGTTGTAGTGGTACAGGGAAGAGATGTTATAAGGAAATACTTAAAAAAGCATTAGAAAATAGCTTTATAGAGAACTGGAAGAAGGTTCTTTCAAGAGCGATGTGTGAAAGTCAAGAAAGTGCTTGTCTGAAATAGCACAAAAGTGGTTATTGAGTGGTGTCTTTATGGAAAGATGGGAGTAAAGAATTTGATACTCAGTAAAGGGTGATGGGTAGAGGAGAAAATCCAAGAAACCCCCCCCCCAAAAGGAGTGACAAATAGTTCCTGTTTGATGTGAGAGGAGAGGGATGCCCAGCAAACTGCAACAGAGAGCAGAGAACCTGGCCAAAGGTGCCAGCCAGAGGAATGGCCTTTGCCTTCCGGATGGAAGTGGGTGAGAGAAGACTGAAATTCAGCTAAATGAGAGCCTTGCACTTCCAAAGGTCAGGACGGGTGCACAATCCAGTAACACCTGTGCCTCCATCAAAAATGTCACAAAATCTAGCTTTTGTACACACAATATAATAAGCATAAGCGCGTAAAGTCTGATGTTAACAGAATCTGCCTGCCTGCACATGTTGATGTGGATGCACACTCCCTTTTCTGGAGCAAACCCTGTGCAGCCACCTCAGGTACCTCCTGCCAGCTTACGTACTTCAGACAGTGGAGTGTGAGCAGCCTCTCTCCGGGTAGGGTTCCCAGCAGCTGGAGGCAGCCTGGCTCCCTCCTCAGAGGCCCGTGAGGAACCCATAGCCTAGGTGTCCCTACACATGTTGCATCCCACCAGTGCTCTTGGAGACGGGGAACTTGCAACACATCCACATGGGAATTAAGTGCAGCAGCTACAGCTCTGGTCCTTCTCCTTCTTTCCCAAGCAGAGATGTTTAGTACCTACAGACAAGTTCATCTTGTTCTGCCATAAATTTTGAGATCTCAGGCACCCTGATTATAGGTCACTTCCTGGAAGGAGGCAGAAAGTCCCAGTCTGTTTTTTCTGTTCTTAGGGCTCCTCATTAGTCTGAAGTTTAACTAGAAACTGGGTCCCATTTCCCAGCTCAATCTCCCGAGTGGCTCTGGAAGCCAGCGGACTTGCCAGATAACAGGTTTGAGGCAAGCCACCAAAATCCTTGAGTTACACTGGTCATATAGTTGCACCTTAGCTCTAAATGGCTTAAACAGGGAGCAAGAGTAGAGCTGTTGAAAATAAAACACAAACCTGCAATAGAAGAAATGAAGTCTGAGTTGCACCAATGTACAGGAAAATTTCTGGGAAGAAACAAAAAAAATGGAAAGAGACCCAGAGGTCTTGCTGTTGAGATGAGCTTCTCTGTATTTTGTGAGGGCTTCCAAAAGTAGTGCGTATATATAGTTGACACAAAAAACCCACCCAATCACACTTAATAACCTGGTTTAAGCTGCAGGGGGAACCTGACCACCGAGCCTTTGGTGTCTGGCTCAGCCAGCTGGTCTGTGGAGAAGGACAAGGGGGGAGACCCATCCCTCCAGCTGGTGGGTTCGGAGCGCCTGGGTAAGGCTGGTTATGGAGGTGCTGGTAGAGTGAGTGTCTGAAGTGATGTGGTGTGAATAGGCCTGAGCTCCCTGATGGCGCTGATGGCTGGAGCAGAGGGTGGGCAGGCCTGTACCCAGCTCCTATCGCAGCTTCCCAAGCACCTTGCAGCGGGGATGGTCTTGTTTGCTGTGCTCAGTGTTTTATGGACTGGGGGCAGAGGTGGGGAAGCATAAGGTGTTCAAATGAGGAACAGGCAAGAAGCCAACAGAAAGAGGGGCGTTCCCGATTCCCGGTCCTCTTCCGAAGTGTCAGAGAGTGCTGTCTCTTGATAAGATTATTTTATTATTATTATTATTTCTTTTTTTAATGTAAGCTGTTGGATGGGAGTCCCTGCTCCTGGCCTGGTTGCCCCGTTTTTCCTCCCCAGCAGCTGCACTGGGCTGGCCATCACCTTCCCTGGCAGCGCAGCCCCAGAGCTACCTGCAGCCCTGGCCGGCAGCCACCAGCACTCGGTGCAGGCTTGCTCACAAGAGAGTTTACCTAGAAAACTTAAACAACAGCAACAAAAAAGGGCTAAATGTGCACTTATACTTGCTGTCCTGCTACCAAACAAGGGGTCTGGTCTCCCTGCAAATGCAGTCCTTAATATAAGGAAACCTTCTTTGCCCTTTCCAGCTGAGGATGGAAAAACCCCGCTTATCATGATGCCTGTCACTCTCTTCTGTGGCTTGAACCATCGTCCACAGCTCAAAATGGTTATGACTGATCGCTGAGATGATGGTAAAAACAAGCTACTTTTTAACTTCAGTTAAGTGTCAAAAAAAAAAAGTCAGAAAAATCAGTGGCATTTTGGAGGCACTTAATTGGTGTCCTTAGTTTCTCACATACGCTGATGGAGTTTTCCTCAGGCTCCACATTTGAGAAGCCTGCACAGTGCTTGAGGGGTCTGCACTTGAATCCTTTTCATCTCCAACCATTGTTAAGTGGGCCTTTGCTGCAGGCTTACAGAGTCAGAGAAGCTTCACTGAGAGACCTTCCTAAAATATAACTATATTTAATAATAACAGAGGAAGTATAAACTCACCAGCCCGTTCAATTGCTTTTTATAGCAATGTTCTCCTGCACCAGTGTAAAAGTGCCACCCTTAAATACATTTAATTTTTTTCTGCTGGGAGTCACATTTTCCAAGTAGGATCTCAGTTGCCAGTGCTTGATATAACAATAACTCAAAGCTGCCAGGAGCAGAGGGGAGACATTACTTTAAATTAAGAAATATATATTAACACCCCTCCCCCCCAAACAAAAAAAACCCCACCAAAATCCAGTTGGGGTGTTTGTTTTCATATGTGAGCAGTTTGGAGGTGTTGTCTTTTTCAAGAAGAATGTAATACTGAGAATGCAGAAAAAGTGTGTTCATCCAACATTTCACCTAATTAGCACCAAAAAAAAAATCAAGGCCAAAGCCATGGGATTTAAAGCTCATGCAGACTGAGATCCTGTGGGCTAACTATATGTCCTGAACTTTTGGAGGGCAAAAATAGACATTGCAGGATCTGCCAGGTGGGTAGACGTGTGTAGAGTTGGGCATGGAGGAGGGCAGCTTTGTGCCTTTAGTCTTGCTGAATTTAATTCTCCTCCTTGATACAGATCCCTGTTATCAGCTTGGGAAACAACAACTTTCTCCGTTTGTGCCCCAGCTCCTGACCTGTGAAGCAAAACTACAGCCCAGGGCTCTTTGTAGGATTAATTTTGTATTCAGGAAGGTGCCTGAGTGAAATGCCAGGACATTCAGCTAGATGAATGTCAGAGTGCAGTAGCTCAGCTGAAAGACAGAAGAGGTTCTGATACCCAAGCGCAGACAACTCTTCCCCAAAATGAGCCTTGCTTTTGAGACAAAAAAAAGGTGTAGTGTGGGCACTACAAGCACGGACAAGGTACTGTCCGTATATAAATACAGATTATGTTTGTATTGCTTTTTCTTTCTTCTTTTTTTTTTTTCTTTTTCTTCATTTTCAATCAAATGTTTCCTCTGCTGGTCTGAGAATCTGTGGTAGAGTGAAAAACAAATTAGATTTTTAGGAATATTGTGAATACTTACATTCCAACATACACTGCAAAGCAAATGTCTGTTTGCAGAGTATCAGCTGGAGGTACAGGAGACATGTGCTGCAACTGAAAGGGTTTTTCAGGGTGATTCTCCACCAGGGGCTTCCAGAACAGAGAAAGCTGATGGAAATGTTGCTCCTTGTCTTCCACAGTGCTTGGCCTCGGGTAGTAAATGTTCCAGTCCTTTTTCTAGGCCAAGCCCAGGACCTGGTGCCATAAAGTGCCTCTGCAGAGGAGCTCACGTCATGTCCTTGGGGATCCCATGCATTGTGTTAGAGCAGGCAGCCTACCTGGGTGTGCAGTAAGAGAGCTAGGACTGGAAATGGGACCCTCGTGAAAGATTCCAATTTCAAAGGTAGTCAGTTCTTTCCATAAAGTGGACACTTTTATTATGACAAACAAAAATTAAAAAATAAATAGTTCTACAAACCTGGTTCTACAAACCATTCAATAGATTAATTCAGTAGCCAGGTTTAGCCTGATGAAAACCTTGTGCCTGCACCAGTGAGCATCCTGAGCGTCATGCAAACCTGGAGGTAGCACAGGGGAATACAGCAGGACATTTACAGCCCATGTGAGTGATTGCATTTGCCACAGACGTAGTTCATGACCGTTGAAAGGACAGTCACCATCACACGGTCAGGAAGAGAGGGTAAGTGACTGGAGCAGGGAGGCTGAGGTGGTTATGTCCCTTGCAGGCATTCCGAGGGTATTTTGTACTCCGGGTAGTTGGTGTCAGTTTTGGGAAGCATAAACGAAGGAGTTTGCTTTTGTTGTGAAAGCGTGGCTGGAGTCTGCAAGGCGGCAGAATTGTTTTTACTGGGAAGGAAAGGAAATATTCCCAGGCTACTTCAGAGGAAACCAGCCCAGTAGTAGGTCTTTGTCACCTAGTCGTGGTGATTTTGTTAGGCACCACAAGGAGCAGGAGGTGGTCCCCCTGACAGAGCAGAGGTATGGGTATGAGCCAAGGATGAGCAGCATTAGGAGTGGGGCACTGAAATGATCTGCTGAGCTGGGGGAGGGAGCTCTGCCCCCCTACCCTCGTGAAGCCCTTTGTTTGCTGTACTCAGTGCCTCTAACATGCTGATCTTTTTAGCATCTGCTTTTTTATTTGCAGAACATCATCAAGAAAGTGATCGGGCAAAAATTTGTGTACAAGTTTGTCTCCTTTCCTGAGATTTTAAAAATGGATCCACATGCTGTAGAAATCAGCAGAGAGAGCCTTTTGCTGCAGGACAGCGACTGTAAGATGCCTTCTGAGAGCAGGGATCAGCACAAGCACAGCTTGTCAGCACTGAAAAGCACAAGCCGAAATGAATATATCCACTCTGGCCTGTACTCCTCTTTCACTATCAACTCTCTGCAGAACCAGCCAGACCCTTACAAGCCAATCAAAACAGAAAAACTAGAGGAGAAGTCAGAAGGAAACACGCCAGTGGAAGAAGTTCGGACTGTTATAAGATTTGTGACAAACAAAACAGACAAACAAGTTATGAGGCCCATGGTGTCATTGCCTTCCACTTCCGAAACAGCAGCTGCCTCTGCTTTTCTTAGCTCGTCAGTATCAGCTAAAATATCTTCCTTAATGCTACCCAACAGTGCCAGCATTTCATCTCCATCATCGTCTTCCTCCAGGTCGCCGTCTCTGTCTCCCACCTCACCCCTCCCTACAGAACACCGGAGCCTCTTCCTTGAGTCCAGTTGCCACGACTCAGATTCTCTTGAGCCTCTGAACCTCTCCTCAGGCTCCAAGGCAAAATCTCCATCTCTTCCCCCAAAGGCTAAAAAACCCAAAGGCTTGGAAATCTCCGCCCCACCTATGGTTCTCTCCAGCACTGACATCGGTTCCATTGCCCTCAACAGCCCCGCGCTTCCTTCGGGATCCCTGACTCCAGCTTTCTTCACTGCACAGGTAAGACCTGCCTGTCTCTTGCTGTAGCCAGGTATTGTCTCCGTGTGGCCAAGAGCATTAGCTCTATGGGCCTGTCGTCATCTGATGGGAAACATCTGGGGAAGAGGAACTCATAGCAGAGGTCTGAACAAAGGCTGGAAAGTAGGTTTCTCCTTGGGGTTCCTACGTGAGTGTGGGAAGAGGCACAACAGTTCACAGGTTGCCTGGAGGGATAACAAGATGGGCAGCCATTAGTTAACAGGAGTAAATTGTTTATCAGTGCAAACCAGCCTCCAGGTCTACAAAACAAGCAGGAAAAAGCAAATGAGAAAAACATGGGGGTTTTGTAGGTCATGACTTGCGGATATGAATTGTAGGATCTTAGATTTTTCTTCTAGATGTTGTATCCATTCAAACAGTGTGACTTTTCCGTTAGTTTTTGAATATGGAACACATTAGGCAGTTTCTAAGACCAAGCTCGTAAGCCAGTTTCGATTCTCTAAAGTTTTACAGTTTTACAGAGTTTTTGCCAGAGCCTCCTTTCAGCACAGACCTACTGAATAACCAGTAAGTCATTGGTTCTTTTAATTACATATTTGTGGTGATGTCAACAGTAGGTTCTCATTTTCAAGCAAGTCTATGAAAAAATCTAGCAGTTAAGAGGAGAAGAGGAAAATCACATAACTAATTACCTGGTGTGTTCATTGGTGAGTTTTGTCTTACTCTACCACTGCAAAACTAGACAAAAAAATCCAAGAGTAAAATTATCCCAATGGGGAACACCCCCTAACATTCCCTCCCTCCTCCTGAAATAAAAGTTGATGCAAATACTAGTATTGAATGAAACAAACTGAACAAGAAATAAATAAATAAATACAAAGGTGTGTGTTACAGGCTGTTGTTTACTTTGGGCTGTCTAGGGGTCTCATTGTATGCAGAATCCCTTACCTCTTCCCTGTTTGGAAAGATTTTGTGTGGATGGTGCCTGTGGTGCAGCCAGGTGTTAGAGGTCTTCGAGTTGGCCGCGGGCAGCATCATGTGCCTTCACGGCACGAAGGCCTGGCAGAGGTGAGAGTGTCTACAAGTGCTCTCCTCCAGCACAGCACTTGCTCATATTGAGCTTTTTAGATGGCTGCGGAGCAAGTTTGTGCAAAGCCACACCTGTGAGCCATCAAGATATGAAGTTGTGTTGCAAAGAAAGAGGATCTTGTGGGATGTTATCTGTCATTTTTGACATTGTAAAGTCTTTAAGTGAAGTTATGTTTGGCAGAAGGAAGAGAAGTGTGGCAAACCAAAACTGAGGTGCATTGGCAGACTCTTATAACCTCTAACTATGGTATAACCACAGTAAGTATTTTGCTGGTAGGGAGCAAATCTGACAAATATATCGTATCAGATGCCAACCAGACACAATGACAGCACGAGTTATTACAAGCTCACTTTAATCTAGTGCTGCCCCAAAACTCAGTATGAACAGAGGTTTCTTTCCTCATTTTGTAATTATTTCTTTGCACATTTAATTTTCTCATTCATCTATAAACCGGTGTGCTTACTGCCCCTGCAAGTCATGGAAGTGAATGAGGTAGATGGTTGTGTCCCTCCTTTAGCAGGATGCTGAGCTGAGGCCAGTATGACTGTTAGCCAATGACTTAATGCCACTATGAATGTTTTGTTACAGGTTATTCTATCTCAGAAGAAGCAGATGGTGCCCGTATGGGTTTGTTCCTGGGTCCATTCATTTAAACGTTTGGCTGTACACCAACACAGCTTTTTTCCTCTCTTCTAGCCTCCTATATCTAGTTTGGATAAGAACCTGCATCCTAAATTCTTGACCTAGTGAATAAAAGTGAAAGCTATATAGCTGTGTTCAGATAACTGTAATAGCACAATCCAAAATAACTAAAGCCATAATTTAGGCAGTTCATTCCATTACCCTAGGAGGAGCATGCACCATATCTCAAACGATCTCTGATTTATCAGATCCCAGTGGTAGACACCTGCTGCCATGGGGTGGGCGCAGAACAGGATTGTCAGACACCAGTTGCTCCTCCAGGAGTGATGCAGGTCTGAAGAAGGTCCTGCTGCCTGAGAGGATATTTCAGATGACTTTCTATTGTACCTGCTGGTCATGAGAAATACCACATGATAAGCACAACCAATCTTAGAACAGAAGAATGAGTTTGAAATGTTGGTGCCTACAGTACCATACTTTGGTAGAGAAATGTAAGCTTTCCATTTGGTTAACTTCGAAGAGAGGTGTTTGGATTTTGTTCGGTACTTGCTTCTTTTACAGATTACTTCTGCTTGTTATTTTTGTTGACTCTCCCTTGGCCGGTGTACATAAATATATTTTTGACCCACTCTTTTTCTTCAGGCCTCTATTTTAGCATTTGTAACATTTCCGACATGCCGTTTCCTTACGGTCAAAGTAGTGTGCCTGCAGCCAGCGCGTGTGTGGTCTGTGTTGTATCCACATACACCACCCAGGCTCCAGCACGTGTCTAATGACCTGGGAAGTAACATACGTGTGACAGCACTTGTCTGTTATCTGACAGCTAGAAGTGACAAGAAAGATTGTACTTGCACACTTTCTTTGCCAGAGGAGTCAGGAGCCATGAGCATCGTTGCTTAACATAATCCTCTCTGTGCAATGAATTATTTCTATTTAAACTGTTCCTATGCTTAGATTATAATGACCTTTTTTTAAGTAGGAACTTCCCACTGGGTTCCACATCTAATACCAGATGTACAGCTGCGTGAGGGCAGAAAATGAAGTGACACATCAATTTCCGCGTGTAATTTAAGGATAGCCTGTGCTGTCGTGTTGTTTACACTTACATTTCCTCTGGTGGTTTTGATGCTTGGCTGATGGTGATACAGAGAACGAGCCTGGGAGGCCCTCTGCTCTTCTTGCATTAAATATTAACAGATTTGGAGGCTTGCTTTGGCCGGCTCTTGGCTCTGGCAGACATTAGACATTAGTGCTCTGATCGTCAGAGGACATGAGCTTTTGCTGAGCACTGTTGTTAGGCATGTTAACGTTCTTCCAGAGGTGAATGGAGCACAGCTCAGTTTCAAATCTCCTCTCTCTCTGAAGACTTTTTCTGGCTGTATCTAGGTAGGAATAAACACCTCCAGGTTTTCTTCATTATTTTCAAAAGGCCCTCTCAAGAACTGTATTTTTGGTTCTGGATATCTGCACCTTCTTAAAGAAAAAATGAAGAACCGAGGCATTGGAGCACTGGAGCAACTAACTTAGTACAGTTGGCACAATACTGTGTCCTTAGCTGAATGTTGTTTAGTCTGGCTGCTTACATCTTTGCTTTAAGGTTAGTAGGCTCTTCTGTAAGTAGATCTCTGAGTATTTATCCTGACCTAATTCGGTGTGTTCTTTGTGAGTCTCGTAAATCCCCCTAAATGGCTGCCTGCCTGTGGAACGTCAGCTTGTAATGTGGCTGGAAAGGTGCTCTCACTGGTACTGCTGTTTTCCTACCTCCTGAAAGGACCATGCTCGTGGGGAGAGGGTGTTTGTGAAGGAGTCATTCACAAGTGCCTGCTTGTCAAGTATTTTTTCTCAGATATCTTGACAAGAGCTGTCACTTGATGAGATCAAGACGGAAGTTCTCTCCTCGCCAGGCCTTCACCCACTCTTTGTCCCTTTTGTCATCATCCAAGTATATACAAACCCTGACCTCGTTGGTACTCCTGTGACCACCATGTTACTGCTTCCCCAGCAATACCACGTGTTTATTACTCCTTGGGACGTGGTTTCTTCCATGAGGTTTGGGTTTTTTGATATACCACTTTCAGCACAAGGGAGATGGTAGCTCCCTTTGCTTTTCTCTATGAACCCCACTTCTTTTGAGATTCCTTTGAGAAACCATCCCCTTCAAGAGCACCTGAGCTCTTTGTATTGAGCAGTCTTTCAGACACCTTGGGACAGAATCACTGTGAAGACTGTAGGGTTTGCTGCTCCTTGTCTCTCCTATCTCTTCTGCTGGTGTTTGACCCCATTGTGACCTCCAGAGCAAGCAAGTCAGAGCAGGTCTGTGTTCCAGTGTGACTGCACAGAACCTCAAACACCACAGCTGATGCCTCAGGCACTGCTTTGCAAATAAGATGTCCATCAAATTCGAAAATCCACATGGCTTGTGGCACCTGCCTTTCTGAGCCTGCTCACCGCAGAGCCCTGGCACCGGGATGTGACAGCCCGTGGTGTCAGCAGTTGTTAAGCAAGACCCCTGGTTGCAATTGCCATATGTGGGAGTTTATATTCCTGGCCTGGTGGGAAGGCAGTGGGTACCAGAATGCATGACGTGCTGGTTACCAGGGTGACATACTCCTTACCTTCCATCTTCAATCTGCTCTTTACATATTTTGACCTCTGGACAAACAAATGCCCCAGTTCAGCTGAGCACCGAGGCCCGTGTTCTACGCAGTGAAACATATACTTACTTGCTAATTGTGCACTCAAATTCCATTAAGTGCTTTGCTAAATAGGACTTCATTGATAATTGGCATCAGGATTACTGGTGAGATTAACTCATTATGCCAAATAATTTGTTCAAAACTGTCACATCACTTTCATGTTCTTTTTTGGAAAGATAAAAGAATAGTGCATGTAATTCTTCCTTTGAATGGAGATTTGCATGTCCTTTAACTCTACCTCCCCTCCAGTTGTGGTGGGAGCATTCCCAGCAATCCTTGTGCTCCGTGGCACTGGAAAGAGTCACCTCCGAGTTGGAAAAAGCCTTGGATTCTTAGTTCTTGCCATTTTGATTCTTTTCAAACAATTAGCTGTGCTCTCCTCTGTCCCCTTGGGCACCCACCCCCTACACCTGCCTCTTGCTGCGCCAGCCCGTGCGCCACCAGTTTCTCCAGTCCTCTGCCACTTGGAACAGGTGAAGCAAACTTCAGGGACCAGAAGTGGCTCTTTTGGCTCCACACACAATTGCATTAATGCTACAAAAGCTGCAATCAGTTCAAGCAAAAACTCAGTTCAAACGATAAAAAAAAAAATATTACTCTGAAGGGGAGTAGGCTGTGTTTACAGACATGGGGGCAGGCATGGTATTTTATACCGTCGCAGGAGCGTGGTAACAATAACTGTGCTTCTCCTTAAGCATATCACAATAGGAATGAAATCAATTTGCATATGAAGGAGTATTAAAAGTGCAGGTATCCAGTACTGACCGCTGAGGAGACAGGATGCAGGGCTGGAGGGGCAGCGGGTATGCTCAGCCTGCTGCATGTCGCTTTCTCTAGGAAAAAGTAGGTGAACTTTAGGGGTTGTGATTACTGTATGGAGCTGTAACTGCAGAGACATACATCATGGGATGGTTTTTTTTGTGTCTTGCAGACCCCGAATGGATTATTGCTGACCCCAAGCCCGCTGCTGTCTAGCATTCATTTCTGGAGCAGCCTCAGTCCTGTTGCTCCTCTGAGTCCCGCCAGGCTGCAGGGACCAAACACTCTGTTCCAGGTAGGTCTTTCCAATGCACAGTTTCAATTCTGAGAACACATGTGTGGAAGAGACATCAGAGGAGCATCTCCTCACATGGGTCTGGAGTTTTTCAAATAATTTAAGAAAATACAGGAGTTAACAGGCATTTTTAAAGGAAGTGCCTACTGACTTGTACCTTCTTCAAACCTTTGGTGGCACAATCAGAAACCATGGGGCAGTGTCTACTGCAGCAAGCACATACATAGTGTGGGAAGGAAACAGAAATAAATGCTAGACCCCAGTAAGAGCAGGTAACTGAGCTCTAGGAGCTTCAGGAAGGGAGTGCAGACCAGTCAGGGACCAGCCAGAAGAGTGGTGGAACATGGGCTCTGTGAAAAGCCAGACCAGTTTGGGTCACATGCAGTAAGGTGGGTGTAGATTTATCTTTCTGTCTTAATGAGCTACTTCTTGCTCAAAAAGACAGGGCATAGCTGTATTTGCAACAAGGGCACTCTGAACTTGAACCTCCAGTTCTCCTGCAAATTATGCCTCTGGGCATGGCATCTCCGTATGTAACAGGAGAAAGGCAGCATTGTCTCCTCTCTCTTACGGGTACTGGGAGGGTAAAAGTCTCTAAGTTTTATAGAGATGTGGTAAATAGAAAACTTCTTACATAAACTGCAATGGCCACAGCACTCGGCTGCAGCCTTCCCTGGAGGCTAAGGAAGAGGATGGTGGGGATGGTATTAGCAGCTCCAGCTGTAGCTGCTGTGAAACAGCTGATTCAGTAAGTCAGAGAAGAAATTACACTCTTCAGCTAATTGGCGAGAAGCGCAAAAAGCTGACGGCCAGCTGAGCAGCTGGAGAATGCAGGAACACCCTTGGAATTAACTCCCTGACTGCTGTGGGGCAGGAGGGGGCTGCTGCTAGACTGGGACCCTTGTGTTGGTCTCTGAACCTTCAGGGAGACTGACTGCCCAACTTCAAGCATGGTCCTCGCTGGGGTAGTAAGTCCTACCTCCAGCAAGACAGCTGAGCATAGAGCCTCTAGGGCTCTTTTTTTGTGTTTCAGATAAATGAATTTATCCCTGTGGGGTCTTAGTTTTGTACACGTGGTTAAAAGCAGCCAGACATTGCATTTAGGAGGGAAGTGTCTGTCCCGTGGCCTGGAATGAGCTTGGACGGACATACTCTGGCCACCCTCTGTGGGAACAGAAAATGGAGAGTGGCCTTGGCTCTGTCCCCTCTGGGAAACTCAGACTGCCCTCTGTAAATTACGTCTTATTCAGGCAAAGGCCACAATGACAAGTCTGTAGGGCGTAAAGCTTTCTTTTAACAGCCAAATAGGAAACAACAGCCACAGCTGAAGCCTGGTCAACCCCCTGGAGAACTGCTGGGTCATCCTGTGTAAGCATCGGGGCAGAGTTCTCCATGGGCTGCCCACACAAGCCAACCCACGCTCCATGCAGCTGGTCAGGGAATGGGGGAAGGAGCTAGAGCTGCTTCACTAGTTGCTTTTGCTTTCACCGGTCCTTCGCAGTGGGAGTCAGAAGAACATTTGGGCATTGTTCAAACAGTCCATCAGCAGCTCTGCCTGATGGATTGCATGGAGGAGAGATGGGGCTGCTACGTTTGCTTTTCTTTCAGGTGTGTGCCACTTTTCACAACAGCACGATGCTTGGCACTGCCCTACAGTTCTTTAGTGCTAGTATTTGTATAAGGACAAGGACCAGGATGGGATCCATCCACATCTACAGTCCAACTAAGCCCCGGACAAGCCTGTGGGAAAGTATGGTCTCTCCATTAACAAACCAGGATTCATAGAATCATAAGATGTTCTTTTGGACATTGAACCATTGACCACTACCCTCAACCATCCAACCAATTTCTCATCCACTGTACAGTCCAACCATCAAGTCCATACCTCTCCAATTTAGAGAGAAGGATGTTGTGGGGGACTGTGTCAAAGGCCTTTGAGAAGTCCAGATAGATGACCTCCATAGCTCTTCCCTTGTCCATGGATGTCCATTCCACCATAAAAGGCCACAAGGCTGGTCAGGCAGGACTTGCCTCAAATAACCTACCTGTCCTCCATGTGCCTTAGCATAGCTTCTAGGAAGATCTCTTCCCTGATCTTCCCAGGCACAGAGGTAAGTGCTGTTCTGGCACTGCTGGACACAACTACATACATACTCCCTCATGGAGCACGTAGATGCTGATTAACTGGTAAAAACCTCCCCTTCGATGCTTAGGAGGTGACAGCAACTCACATACACCTTTGCCTATACATCCTTACAGCCCACTTAAGCATCACTGGAATCTGCAGTCACCTTTCACACAATTTACCTTGATATATTGGCCTACCTGGAAAGTCTTGCCTTTGAAGCCACGCTGCTGTATAATTAAACTTATTTTGATGTTTCATCACTAGTTTGAAATTACCACATAACTGGAAGAGCAAGGGAGAGACTTGCACAGAATTGGTTAATTCAAGAGCGTGCAGCCAAACTTACGGACTACCCAGTTAGCTTGAATTAAGTGCTAACTAAATTCAGTGTATTTTCTTGGTTCCTACTGTAGAGAGAGTAGCACTGAGAGGGTGCAGTCAAGCCCCAGATCCCCACTGATACGGGGGCGTATGAATAAAGATCATCTTCCCAGCAGGAAGAAGACAACAGGCAGAAGAACAAGACAGCTGGGTTGGGCTGGAGAGCAAGGCAAAGATGAACTCGTGACACGAGCATTGTTTGGGTCTTGGGTCCTAGTGCCAGGATGCCACCCACCTCCACAGACACCAAGGATCACACAACCCTCTCTTTGTTCGCTTTAGAAATCACGTGGAACGCTTTGTAATTTACATGTCTTGCTTCAGAAACCTAGACTAGAAAGGCAAGAGCTTGTAATCAAGTTCTGTGCATTAATGAATCTTGGCAGAAGTGGTGGAAACATTTCCTGAGGTCTGGTTGGGTTCCTGAGGTCTGACAGAGGCATCAGCCAGTCCCGGCCGCGCCAGGAGCATGGTGCCAGCCCCCAGCAGCTCGGCGTGATTCTCAACTGAACGTTGGAAGACAGATATCATTAACTAACATCTTCGTGGAAGAATAATCCAGTTATAAGCAGATTACGTGCACGTGGAGAGGTTGATGACACCACAGTTGGCTGTTGAAGGAGCGATCTGATAAGGGGTAAAAAATACAGTGTACACTTGCAGTCGGGAGCTCTGTTACTCAGCTCCGTCTCTTTCAAGCCAACAGAAACCCAGCACGGAGCTTGTGGAACTGGGCCTGGAGGCCAGATCAGTATCACCTGCCACTGGGATAATTCCTGCCTCATGCTGCAGCAAGTTTATTCCACCTACTTGCCTTGCTGCTTCTAAGGTCAGGCGTGAGAGAACTAGTCCCTACACGTCGCTGCGGGGAAGGCAGTCAGGATGCTGCCATGAACTCGGAATACACGGCTTATGTATCGAATTGGTATTTTTTTAACATGGTATTTCAGAAGTAGGAGGTTAATGCCAAATGACAACATACTCTGCTTCACACACTGAGTGGTGGATGGCACATACTGGGTTTACGCTTTCTTAGTGAATACAGACAGAAACTGTAATTTTTTTTTTAATTACTTGAGAGTAATTTTCCCCACTTTTGTGTTCCCGATTGTACTTTTTCTGCCCTAAAACAGCATCTTGACTTTCACTTTTGCAAAGCTCTTTCCTGTTTAGCTTTTCTGAAGGGCAGATGAAAAGCACGGGTTTTAATTAATTAATATTTTATAGACTGAAAAACATTTTTGGAAGCAGAATGGATGGCAAACATGACTCTAGAGTATTCACTTTCCCAGGGTGATGACAGACGTATTGTTATGTGAACTTTTTTATGTAAAATACAGCCAGTAATAGATTTATGCATCCCCACAGGTCTCCAAATTATTCAGGTTTCATTCTCTATTTTACATTCCTAATGGCTGAGGCAGGCATTGGGGATGTATCTTCCTGTATAGAAATGAGGAGCCTTGAAACCATCTGGAGTCGGTTGCTAATGCTAAATGCATGCGCTTCTGGGCTGAAAGTTTGGAGATAAAGAGTAATTTTTACCTTTTGGCCTCTTAACAGTTTCCAACTCTGCTAAATGGTCACATACCAGTGCCGCTCCCCAGTCTGGACGGAGCCTCTTCTCCAGTACTGCTTTCTCCAAATGCTCAGAAATCCTGATGACGCCTCATCGCGCCAAGGACTTATTGGTGGATTTAACACTTCATTCCTATGGTCTAGTTTTTCCTGTGTCATGAGAAGGACATTGTGAAACCCTCTATTACTTTGGTTTGCACTTTTCATTACATGGATAATCTACCTTTATTATGTTAGCATTTTTAAACAGTGTTTATATATAAAAGTATACATAAATCTGTTTTGCATTAAATGAATTATAATTTTTTTATATCATAGCTCTCAAGTGTTGAACACTTCTGTTGTTGATGAAGTACTTTTCTTAATGGATTGCAACAATGTATCTAATAAGGATGTGAAGCTTCTTTTTAATCCCTTTTTCTGCATATTATGCACTGTGCTTGTGTAAACTATAACCGGCTGTGCCTTCTTTTGCATAATGTCATGTAAATGATTTATATATTTTCTAGTATTAAGATAAAAAGTTGAAAGACAAAACTAGTATTGGACAGCCCTATGGTAGTATTTCAGTATTTTCTCCACGGATAGGCCATATGATGCAATGTATTCATGTAACTTTGTATTAAGTGCTTTCCAATTGTATAAAAATAGCCTTATAATGTTTCTTCGCTGAAGTGAAAAAAGTAATCAAGGTTACAGTCAGGAGATGCGTTAGGGAGTAACGAAACCACATTTGTGCCCACGTTCTTCTGTGGAGTTGTGACAGGGAGGAACTGGGCTGTGTGTATCCATGAGGCATTTCCAGCATCTGAGAGTACTTCTGTAGAAAAGGAGAAGACGTTGCTGAGAATTTATTTGGCCTATATACTTCTTACGAACTGTCAACATTACAGCTGGAAAGACTGCAGGTATCTCTGTCCTCCCAGGGAATGAGGATCATTCCCCATAGAGAACTTCCAGGTGCTTTGTTCAGTCGTGCCAAGTGCCTTCTACTATTTCCCCACAAAGCTTGTTCTAGCTACTAAAACTCAGAAGGTCGCGTTTCCCCTTCCCCCCCACCTCCCAAAGCTGGAAAAGTTACAGGAGTGTAAATTAATGCCTGGTGCTTGTAAAAAGGCATACTATATGGGCGGGATGTTTATGTATAAACATCTGAATTCTGGATTAAAAACCAGCACTGTGTTACTATATACTTGCAACTTGAACTTACTGGGTATGTCCTCTACCTTGAGGTGATGCCTTAGTCATCTTAAATGCCAGGTTAGGATTAGGCCAGACTCCCTGGCACCACAGATTCTAATCTTGGCAGGGTTGATGCAAATCTTCACTTGTCTGAGGTGGCTAAATTGGGTTGAATGCAGCTTTACCATGTCGGTTTTTCAGATGAGACTTTCAAAAACCAAACCAAAATCAGAATCTCGTTTGCTGCAGGTCATCAGAGCTTCTACTTTGCTTTCTGGCCAAGTGGCTGGTCAAAAGTCTGTTCTTTTTGAAATTTATGCAGTGAGTCGTCTGTTGATGTTCTGTTTGGATGCATTTCAGTGATGTGTGTGTAGTTAATTGTAAAGTGCTTTTGGATCCTTCAACCTGAAAGGTGCTAAATAAACATTTTATTAATGCAGTTCTGATGCTGAAAAGCCATTTTTGGGGCAGAGTTAGCCTGACATAAAGGCAGGATTTTTCCTCAGGCTCCTGGGTTGCACAAACAAAAATGACTCCTCGGTTTCACTCGCAGCAATTAATGGGATAAAACCCTGCCATATCTGTGTGAAATACCAGTGCTGATAAACACTGCAATTAGGTGCAAGATAGAAGGAAAACGAATGAAACACATGGGAAGTCATTCCCTCGATTCAGCATTTTAAGAGCTCCAAGATGCACCACTCCCCACAGAGCCAAAACCAGAAGATGAACCAATGCAAAATCTAAGAGCGAAGGGAAATTTTATGCCAAGTAAAATCAGAGAAGGTTGGGGGAAAAGGCAGCAGGGGATGCCTGGTGGAGATGAAATCACAAGGGCTCGCGGGTCAGACATTTCTCTTTCAATGGATTCCTCCCAGGTAAATGGGATTTTTTTTCAGTAACTAAGTTACAGCGAGGCTGTAACTCACACTCCAGAGCTAACTCCCATCTCACTTTTAAGGAAGTATGAATGACAACTTCGGTGAAGTCTTGCCTTCTGCACGCCAGTACCGCTAACGGGAGAGCAAGGCATAGAGAGGAAGCCTGTCTCACTGTGAGTTTAAAAAGTAAAGACAGATACTCATGCAAATTTGGTCTTTAACTTAGTAAAAAAGTATTGAATACTACACTGCAAAAAAACTCCGGGTGAAGATCAGAGGAGGGAGCGTGTGACAGAGAAGAGATGCTTAAAAGAAAAAGCATCCAGATTCTTGTGACTCTGTGTCTTCTAAAGTTTTACTATTAATAAGGCAGAGTTTTTTTCTTTTCAAAAGGCTCCACACGCCTCAACACACCCCTCCATCTCCCCTCCCACCCTTTGAGTGACTTTGTTTTTCTTTTAAAGACAGCAGAAAATAGCAATTCTGTGATGACAAAAAAAAATAATAAATCTATTTCAACAAATTACTGTAAAGGATCCAAGAAAATCCAGTAAAACTTAAGGGAAGACTCCTAGAAATAAGAAAGGGTGCTGCCTTCTCATCTTCAAGAGAATAAAAAATAGCAACAGAACAGTTCTTTTGCTAGTTGACTTTTCAGTTAAAAAACAAATGAAAGTTTGTCAAAATGAAATCTGCCTTCCAAATTGATCAATTATGTGGAATTCTTCCTACTGGGAAGAATTTCTACAAATAAAGTCCAGCCTCTCTATTCTGAACACTTACCTAAAACACTAGATTATTATGCCTTATGCTTCAAAGAAAATACTCTATTGGTAATTTTCTATTGAATTTTTTTTTTAACAGGTATCTTTTTAACTGTAGAGAAACATCCAATAAATGTTTGTAAAACAACTGCTGTGGAAGTGTGCCATTTCTGCAGCACAGAGAGCTCCAGGACAACAATCCTGGGGAACAAAACTGGAGTTATTCTCTCTTCAGTATTCCTGGTAGTGATTGCAATTAGATCATACTTGAGGGATTTGGGGGATAGATTTACACTTTAGTCAATTACTGCAGCAATACAGAAAGTTTCCAATGTTCTATAGACTGGGTGCACAATCAGACTATTTTTGGCTTACCTTTACATTGTTTTTTCAGAAAAAAGCAAGTATCCACCAGTAGGGCCATTGCTTTGCCAAGAGATTGCCCACATCTTTTGCCCTGGCACAGGTAAGTGGCCCCTGTTCTAAAGAAAACTTTCAAGGTGGGGAACAACCAGCTACAGAAAGCGAGAGATCTGACACACTTCCATTACGTCAACAAAGAATAACTTGTTTTGTCTGAAGAAAAGGAGTCTTATCAGACAAGCACTTGCCAATCTGGAAATACCTACTGAAGTAATGAATTGTCAACAAGACAACTGTTTAAAAGGGGAAACAGTCCTTTAAAACAGACTATAGCATTTAATTTTAACAGAATGAGTCTCTAAGAGGCTGTGTGGCCTTGTGCCCATAGGAAGAGTCTTTAGAAGCCATCATGGCCACCAAATTAATTCAGAAAAGGCACAATAACTACAGGTACTCTTTACATAAGGGCATCACTGTTCCCTTCTGATCTTGAGACTGTCTCTAGATCCTGTAGGGCAAACAAACAGGTCTCTCAGATTTAAGAATACCTCTACGAAGCAACCAGAAAACGACAGCTTTTGAAATCCCTTTTAGCTCCAAACCATAACTGCTCTTGCCAACTAATACACAAGCACTCTGCCTACACAGACAGAGTACAGACCTGTTTCTTGAGGGCACAGAGATTGACAGCATCAGTGAGGAGGAGTATAGATTTATTTAAATGAAAAAAGAATGAACCTCAGACAAGAACTCTGGAGCAATCAGCATCATGGCCTGCTGCGGGTGGGTGGAGGGGGGTATTTGTAGAAAAGCATCCTAGAGGACTCCGGGATATGCTGGATTTTTTCTTGACAGATTTCCATCAGTTCATGTTCAATCTGCAAGAAGTGCAAATGGATAAACATACCCTTAATTATTCCTACCAAGGCTCCAGGCCACCTGCTGCCTCCTGCAAATTAAGGAAAAGGACATAGAAGAGGGGGAAAAAAAAATTCTTTGAAAAAACAAGCTTAGGGTGTGAAGGAGGAGGCGGCAGCGCTGAGGCTGCCGTGCTGGGCCTGGAGGGAGGTCGTCCTGCAGGGACATGTTGGAAAGTGGGTAGGGAAGAGCCTTCTCCTCTGTTGGCAGCCCTCAGCGATGGCATTTCCATCAGCAAGAAGACCTTGCTGCAGCACATGGAGGAACTTAATCGCTCGCTGTGGAAAATTGTGTTTCAAGGTATGGCACCGGAGCTGAGCAAGACTCGCATTTCATTAGGGCCAAAAAAGCAGCCTGCTCAGGCCGGCTGGCTTCTGAAGCCCTTCTGGAGGATGCAGCCAGGGCAATAAATTAAGCAGTTATTTACAACAGTAAGTATGTGCGTATGTGTGCATTCACAGTTTGAGCTGGCTCAAAAATTACAGGACTTCATTTGAGTTGAGGGATTTTAGAAAACATAGAGAACAATGGAAAATTGTAACATTCACGTTTTTCCACCGACATCAGTCTTTCCTTTCAGTTAACGAGACAGGCACACAGCACAGTCCAGTGAAAATCACACACAAAAGATGAAAAAAAATATTAAATAATCTAGAATAGCTAAACTCTAATCCCAGTTCTGACAACATGAATTTCCACTGGTTTAGAACAAGAGTGTGTTTTCTCCACAGTTGGAAAGGCTGTATGGCAGGAATTACAAAGCCCACGTTACCCACTTGGCTTTTATATTTTTCAAGATCATCCTACCTGCACCGTTAGAGCTTATTTTAGAATGTACAGATTAAACACTTGTTCAGCACTTCCTTTATGTTTTATATTCTATAGTTGTTATCTTGTCAGTCTCTTAAACTGGTCTAATGTGGATGTTGGGGAGATACGTGGATGTTGCTGACCCACACATAGGCCAAAGAGTCAATCTCTAACAGCCCAGTCTCTGAAATAGAAAAAAAAAAAAAAGAAAAAAAATCTGTAAAAAGGAAGTATTCAAGTTCCTCCCCAAATTTGAGAAATTTCATGGAATGCTGCATTTGTTTCAAAGCTAAACATTATTAAGGGAAAAAAAACCCTCTGGTAATAAGGTGCACAAGTGATTTCAACTCTGTCCCTTAGCGACCAGATAAAATCACCAAATGTCTGTGACCTGACATTGTCATAGATGAAGTTAAATTCTAGGTTTTCTTCAGTGTCACAATAGGCTACAGCCGTACACTTCCATACCCTAATTTGTTTGGATTTCTTTCAACTCTGACCTTAATTCTGGGTATTTCCTGGTTTTACAACACTTAGCTTGGGGATATTTACGATGTACCTTTCATATATTTTGTCCTCAATAACTGAATGTATTCTTAACCTTAATTCCCTCTTAACCTTGCAAAACAGAAACAATGTACCTTTATTACATTGACAAACATGCGCAAACAACAAGCGAGCGGCCCAGAGAGCATGCCACCTTTGCAGTTTTCCCAAATGATTTGCAAATACAAAGTACGTTGATGCTTTAATAACTGTTTATTTTCACTTTTATTGCCCAGTTCAGGGATACACTCTGGCTACTGAACGCTGTGGTAAAGCAGCACAAGGATAAACACAGCCGTGTTGAGATGCACGTTCCACCGGAGCATTGCTGAGCAGCGGGATTGTCCCGTCCCAATCCTGCTAATCCCCATCCTCCTCCCACCCTTTCTCTCCCCTTCAGCCTCTACCTTCTTCATGTGCACCCAATCTCATCGCCACCTGCCTCCTCCTCCTCCTCCTCCCTGCCTTCAAGCCCACCTTATTCCTCAACACACCTACACACGCGCCTGGGCACTCCTACCCTGGCCTGGGCCTGGGCCAGGTATCTTCCAAAAAAATAACTGCTTAAAATCAGCAACAACCTGCAGGCCGTTTCTCATTAACTCATCACTCATCTTCAACCAAAGGCTGTCACACCAAATTGTGAAAGTCATCCATTTTTAGTGGCCACCTGCTTGGTTTTTGTCAGGGTTTGAGGTCTTGTCCCCAAAAGGGCCAACACCCCCCTACTAACAGCTCTTGGGGACAGCAAAACCAAGTCCGTAGCGCCTGAGACTGTCAGGCAGGAGGCAGAACACAGAATTGCACCAAAACGATGTCAGAGAAATGCCCAGCAACTGCAAACTTGCTGACTACTGCCCCAAACAGGCAGCTGCCATGGAACTGTTTCTGCTGATGCAGGAGTTTCAATTATAGGCAATTAAAAAAAAAAAAAATAAAAAGAAAGAAACTGGCTTGACCACCGATACCAAGTTTCTTAAGAAATACATTCTTTAAAGCTACCTCCTAATGAAGAAAATCAATTCACTTGTAGGCCTTTAGACAAAATCTCTTTATAAACACTCTGGGTCTCCAGAGTGGCCGTCCTGCAAAAAATCTCTACACTACTTTTCCTCAACATTTGAGATGACAAATCAAGTTTCAACTTGAATTTTATGGAAGATCTTTTCATCTGTAACAAAAAAGCTGAATTCCTACTTAGAATGGCAACCTCCTGTTAGCTGCAGCAGATCCCTTTCTAAATATATGAATGCACTTCATTTTACCAGTTAAACCTTTAAGTCCTTTACTCACTAGTGTCACGTTATTACTTATTCTTTTATGACCTATAAAATATTACTGTTCTAGAAATGCTAAATCCCACATTTACCCACAGTGAACATTTACTCTCTATCTTCACTACTTCTGTAAAAAAAGGAGATGTTTCTCTGAGACTTCTTTCTTCAACACCATCACGACTACAACATATTTCCTACAAAGTTAATCAGTATAAAATCTAGATCAGATCCATAGCAACTATAAAAAATATATATAACAACTATGTCAGGACAAAGGTTTGTTTGTTTTTTGTGGTGGTTTTTTGTTTTGTTTTTTTTTTTTTTTTTTTTTTTTAAAATCAGTGCCAAACCTGCCTCTGACACACAAGCAATGCTCCCGCTGGCATCAGTGGGAGACCCAGGTGTGTACCCCGGGCAGGAATTACGCCCCTAGGCCTAGGCAAGGCTTCTGATACCGTTTGACACCCAGGATGGCTGCCAAGAATTAGCCTGTGGACCGTGGTTACGGTAAGATCCTGAACGGCCTCAGTGGCTCAGGATGAGCCACGTTCCTTTCTGCTGCCACTACTTCTGCGTTTGCATGAATTAATTAAGCGGCCCAAATTAAAACCGGTGACTCCCACAACACACAGACCTAACTAAACGTTTCCAACAATGCCCCAAGAATCGCAAGTTCACTTAGTCTGTACTTTTAACAACACGGGGCCTCTGTTATTATAAATTTCAAAACAAAACCAAAGAATTCCACATAATATTTATACTTTCAAAAGTACAATATTAATACAGGTCGGTCAGTTAGAAATAACAGCAGTTTGTTAGGTCTACAAGATTTAACGTAAAACCGGTTTACAAATGCTGAAAAGCAGTAGTGGTCCAATAGTCACCGTTACACATGAATTTCTCTCTTCCAGAAAATAAAAAAAAAAAGTCCCAATTCAAATTTACCAGTATCAATGAAATATTAATAAAACACCCCCAAACATGCCACAATCACTATTCACAAATAAAGTTAAAATGAAATATACAAAAATTCACTTAATACTGTTAAATAACAATAAACTACAAGATTTCCTGAACAGAAATGGTAGGACCCCTGAATGTTTTACAGTGAATGTCAGGAAAAATTAAGTTACCTATGACTATTTTCATGATATACCAGCCAAAGATTTACATGACCATTTCAAAATATACCAATAAAGATTTACAGTCTCTTTAAGATGCACTAAACAAATAAGTTCATAAAGGTGAACACAAATGCTTAAAAATACTGTAACCATCACCAAGGGTGTACTTATGATACTCACTGAGATGCATAAGCATAGTAGTAACATGTTTACTATCTCTGGTAAACAGATAACATCTAAGATCTCAAAAACTCTTTAAGTTCCCATTGTAAAAGCTCCATAGCATAGTGAGTTCTTATCAAGTACAAACTTGCCTCTTTCCAGTTGATTTCAAGTGAATAATGCACAAATGGGAGAGCAACAAGGTGGGAAAAGTGTGACATTATTCCCACGTTCTTGTAATTAGTCGTCCTGTTCCTCTGTAATGAAAAGATTCTAAATTTCAAAAGTAAGCCAGGGTCCAATGTATATGAATCATCTTTTTACTAGTTGTATTTCTAAGTTAAAAATGAAGGTAAAAAAGTCATTGCTACTGCAGGCCCTGCGTGCACAACAATGTGCAAATATCTTATGCTGGAGTAAGCCTGACAAAACTGATCATCCTGTCTCCATGCTCTAGTTTATCAATAAGTAACATAGGATCTGAGAGCAAATAATAGTTACTGTTCACTTGTTTGAATCAACTTTCACACCATGTGCTTTTCAAAAACATAATATGCATTATAATTTTTCAACTATTTCAACACATACTTCCAATGTTAAATAAGGAATTAAGTGCCATGAACTTAGAGCATTAAAGATGGTTCACCTATAGCCAAGCAAAGCTATGTTTACATTCCAGGAAACACTGCAGTTTAAGAAATACAAAAAAACCCCGCAGCAGTAGAACATTTTATGAAGAGAAACAGATGCATTCACATATTATAAAGCCATTGCAACTTCTTCAGGCATGGAACTGTTGTGTTAACTATACAGACAGTAGTTATTTAGCAGCAATGATTCCGCAATAAATAATGCACTGTGTTTCTCAGTCCTGCACAAAAATTGCAGCTACAGTTACATCAACAGCTGTAACCTACTGGCTCTAGTGGCAGAGGAGACCTTAAAACCAACTGTACAAAAATTTGTCACACTGTGACAACAAATATAAAAACATAATCTGCAGGTTGGAAATAAAAAGACTCCACTGTGAAGAGGACAGTGTAGACAAACTGCGATTCCAAGTCCACCAACAGAGAGCACTGCCTTCAGATCCCAGTCCTTGAGTGACAGGCTTGGGCTCCACTCTGCATCACCCACTTTAAAAAAGCATGCTCTGCCTTCTGTTCTTCCCATGTCCTACAACAGAACATGGACCATGGTAAGAAACCGAAGCATTTGCACGTGGTATTTGGTTATCCCCTACATCATCTGCCTATCTCAAGAGAATATCCCTTCTTTGTATTTAAAACAGTATCAGCATCTTTCTTTAACAGAATCACAGAATGATACGGGGTTGGAAGGGACCTCTGGAGATCACCTAGCCCAACCCCGCTGTCAGAGCAGGGTAACCCAGAGCAGGTTGCACAGGAACGTGCTCAGGCAGGTTTTGAATGTCTCCAGAGATGGAGACTCCACCACCTCCCTGTGCAGCCCGTTCCATATTTCAAACTTGTTCCATATTTTTCTTTTTAATACTTTGCCACCATTGAACACCCACACCGTGATGCTTTGAAACTCCACAACTTTCTCATATTAACAGCCCCTCTGCCCACCCCCAGTAAAACTCACCTCCTTCTGTGCATTTAGCTTTTATGTCTCTACAGGAACCTGAGCAAATCATTCCTGGTATCTGTTTGAGCACATTCACATGGACCAATTTAATAAAGTATTTTTCCGTGTCTCTGGCACAGCATTCTGTTTACAGATATGAGAAAATCTTAAGCTTTACGTACCTGTCTCTGGGTAAGTGGAATTTCGAAAGCCAGGGTCTTTTTGCAGCTGAATCTCTTTTAGACTGAATATTGAAACACCTGAAATGTAACAAAGAAATTAATTCACATCCAAACATAATGGTGGCTTTATTGAACAACGTTCTATTTAATTATACAGTTTAGCTAAAAATATGTTTCCTATTCCCAAATATTTAAGTCAATACATACCAGACTTCTTTAATAGATTAGATTTGAGAGCTTTTCCTTAAGCAATGTACTTAGCTTTAATGTACCAGCTTAGCAATATTCTGCTACTCTACTACTCCTCTTACTTTCAGGCAAAGTGTGTATTCTTGTTCCAAGACTTCTGAAGTATGCATGTTTCATGGCCTCTTCTGCAGAAATTCTCTTCTTCGATTCATACTATTAACATAAAAGGAAAAAAAGTGTGTTGTTTTTCATTAAAAAAACTCTTTGCATCAAGTGATTTCATCAAAGGGAGAAATAGAGTTCAGCTTGCTCAGCATTTCCCACCAATTCGCTAGGACAAATATGTTTTCATTCCTTTTATTTCACACATGAAAATCTAACAAATATTACCTAAATCAGCATTATCAACATGTAACTACTGTAAATACATGCAAGTCAAAAATATACTTAATCTTTGTTTTTAGATCTAACAATGATTAGATGACAGGCTTCTTTCTACATTATGTTCTAATATTGAATTGCACTGAAATGCTATTACTCAAGTTTTCTAATTTGATGGACTATGCTGCAGCATTTTGCATAAAATGGAACTTTAGACAACACGGTCTTCAATCTGTGCTCAAACATCTCCTGCCTGGCATATGTGGACATTTGGACAACAATGCAGACATTTAAAAAGCTGTGCATAAGAACAAAGTCCAAAGTAGGACTGTGAGTCCTGTTCTGACACAGTGTAAACAGATGAAGACCTGATGTAGAAGTTAAATCACAGGCTGCAAAGCAGAGTAACTACACTCCACCTTATGGACTAAGAATTTTTAACACGGTGAAGTTACAGTACTTTTGCATTTACTCAAATACTTAAGAGTTGGCCTTCCAACTTGCTTCTGGTTCATTTTTAATACAGATTAAAAGATTAATCTGTATTAATATTTTACCACACCATTTCATCTTTTGAATACAGTTTGCAAGATCAAAGAGTAGTATTACACCTTTACTTACTACTAGAGAAGCAGTTACTAAGTTCTTTGTTACAGAAATTTAATATTTGTATTGAAAAGTTAGGTTATAATACTGTATTTCACAAAAGATGTAGTTTTTTGCAGGGAATTGCTAACGTAGAATCAGTTCTATTTTTACAAAAAGTAAAAAAATCAATTCTGGCAAACGAACAAACTAATTAAACATCATGTTTTAAATTCTTATAGTACATAGGCTTCCCAGAACTGCCATTTTTCCCAAAGCTGTCATCCACTACAGACTCAGCTGCATATTCCATTTTGAGATAGATCTAACAAATGCTATAGCTTCTAATACATTTTGTAAATAATACATTAAAAATCTAAACTTGCACTTTTATAAAGCCACAAAACACATCTTACTTGAAGGAACTTCGCTATCAATTCAATTCCTTCTGTGTCTAGCCTAAAAATAAAAATATTTTAAAATATTAAAAACGGTTAATGAATGATATTTACAAAAACAAAACTGCAAAAGAAATGGATTAGATGACATCAAACTTGAAAATTTAAAAGTTTAAACATGGAAATACTTCTACCTAAACAACTTTTCTGCATGTTAACATGTATACATACAAGTACCAATATTCTCAGAAGGCTGCTATTTGAAAAACACTGGGGATAGACAAAACCTGAACTTTGGATTGCGATTTATTAGGTTGACCCGCATCACTTATTTTCTTCCCTTTGTTTAAATGTTATTCTTTAAAGCCAAACTCTACTCATTTACTAGAAGGAGACAACATTAGATCTTTTTCTTCAGAGTCTATAAAAAATGTGGCAGTCTTTGTTATAAAGTTTATTTCTAATAACTTATGCAGACCCTTCAAATTCCTCTTGAATAATTTCCAGAGACTGCTAAAGGAAAGCTTGCCATTTTAAGAACGGGCCTATTAAATAACAGAAGTGAATCTGGGTTATTTAGGAAATGTGGTGTCAATACTGCTACTATGCAGTTAATTTACTGCAGTTTATAATTCTATAGTTCATTATGAAGCTGTGGTACCTTGAATGATATTTAGACAAAGTACTCACATAGTACCAGGATTATGCTTTGCATTTCTATCTGCCCACAATAACACAACTGCTCTGTAGTTCTCCTGCATTCAGTACCAGACTGTACTTGGAAAAACGTTCGCGTTTACAAATATGCAAAGCCACAGAGACACATATTTTCTATTAATAAAATACAAAAGTACCTTGGTGCATGGTTGATGAGGGGTTGTGGTTTATACTTAGGAAAGTTGTAGTTTCTAAATTCATCACTGGAAGAAATGCCTGGCCACGTTTCTTGACATGGTGTTCCTGCATTTAAAAAAACCCAACAAATTCAACTTTAAAAAAATGTAAAGAAACAACTTTGACATAAATAAGCATTTAATCCTGTAATTTAAACAGGAAAGAAAGAAAAAAACCCAACCAGTCAATGTGTAAACTCAGCTGTGCACTCAGCTCAACCATTCTTCATCAAGAGTACACTCATTCGCCTTAGTTACAATGCAATATAAAATCTCATTGTTTATAGATAAAGATCTACAGAAAAAGATCTAGTGGCAAAGATGTTCAGAAGAACACACACATAGCATTAATTTTATTGCTAAAGTATCCACTTACCCAGAAGTCTGAAAATTAAATGCAGTTCATCTTCAACAGTCGAACCAGGGAAAAGAGGCCTTCCTGATGCCATTTCAAAAAATATGCACCCAACACCCCTTTATAAAAACAGAGAAAAAGATAAATCAGAAACAATTGAACGATTTAAGCTTTCAGCTCTTAAAGACTTCTGTGATTTCTCTTCAATGAAAGCAAATTATTAAATTAGTTGTTAGCCCCATGCTGCTACTAAAAATATTGTTTTCAAAGATACGTAGCAACAAAAGAACTGTCAAAGACTAAACAAAACCTATGTCATATCTATACTATATCCTTTTTTTTCAGATGTCAAGTTTATAAATTGTATTAAAGTTTATAGTAAAATACCACATTATCTTGACATTAGGAGAACATGTTTGGTTTTCTTCTGTTAAGCTGTTGTCCTAATGCCTCTTTAGTCTAACCAATAAGAGTACTTCAGCATTTTCCCAGGTAAATAATAGCATCTTCCCTGTCTGCCAATTCTTTCTCTAAAAATCCAACTCAGTTGTAGCCTTCAAAAATTCAAAGGATGAGTATTTGAATACTACTATATAATAATAAAAAAGAGTTAATGTTTTTTCAAATTGACCGAGACCAAAATTTTAAATTAGTCAAAGCTATACAAACCACATGTCAATTTGAGTTGAATACTCTGAAGATCCGAGAAGAACATCAGGTGGTCTGTACCATAACGTGACAACTTCATTGGAATAGGTCTTTGTAGGAACAGATTTTGCTCTAGCCAATCCTTGATAAAAAGGGAAATAGAGAGTCATGTGCAGCTTGCTGAAATCTTTTTTTTTTGCATGAAATTGACACAGAATTTTTAAGAGCTAAATCAACCTTATTATACTTGCTAAATACCTTTCCTTAGTCTTCATTAAAAAGCCCTAATAAATATATTTCTACAACTTGTGATTTGCCTCAGTATTTATAGCAATCTCATGATCAGTATTTTGAAGTATAGAAGGCAAGTAAACACATCAAAACCTGGACTAATCCTATAAATTTAATAAAAACTACAAAGGATTAGCTCAATATGACACCTCCCACCTGTGAAAACCCTTCTGAATTTCCATTTGAGAACTACACTCAAGAGGCAGAAGGCAACAAATGAATAATGAAAGGGTGGAAACAGACCAAATCAGCGTGAGATAAGCAGGGGCTTTCCACCCTAACACTGCCAGTTTATCAGTAAATCTTCAATAAAATTTAGGTGTATCGTGTTAGATGTAACCTTCTGAGCAACTTCCACTCATGCACAAGGGAAAAAAACCCAGTGGCAGAACAACTTTCAAAGGACCTTCCTGATTCAGAAGACAACAGGAAACCGTGAGTGTCCCACTCCCCTGGCAATGCCAAAGGAACTTGGTGTATCAGTGATGGAATAGCACCTGAAAATTTAGTATGTGGACAGACTCTTCCTTTCTCCCATCACAGTTACTCTGCTCTGGAGTGAGGAAAAGCAACTTGAGCTCCACCCTAAGGATCTGACTAAGTGCCAATTTCAAAAGAAGCTGTAAGACTCCTTTCAAACCTCAAGCCAAGCAGCTACCTATACATATATTATTTTAATTACTAATATCCTGTAAAAGGCTGACCTTCATTTTCCATCTGAGAATGCACAAATTCACTACAGACCCAATGTTCTCATCTTTCCTTATAAAGGAAAGATGCCACTCTTTTGCTGAGTGAAGAAAATACTTATTACAGAATAATTTCAGGCCATACCAAAGTCTGCCAGCTTCAGTTCTCCTTTCTCATTAATTAGTAGATTTTGTGGCTTCAGATCTCGATGCAATACCTTTCTTCTATGACAGTATGCCAAACCACGAAGAATCTGGTATAAAAATAGCTACAGAAGAGAACATTTCTGTAAATGAGACTAAAAAGGTTAATCTACAGATTACACAACTGTAACAGCTTATTTAAACACTGTAGAGTTGAGCCTCTGTATTTTAAGTAGGACAAAAATACTGCTCAAAAAGCAAGTTACTTTTCCATATGAACATCAGTATTGTTTATAGATTTTAAATCCCTGTATGCTAATGCACTGCTTTAACACAACACTTTACAACAAAAGCAATTTCTTCTGCTTAACTGAAGAGAACCACAAGGCTATTCATTTTTAAGTAAGCATTTACCTATGCTCTTTCCCATACTAATGTCTTTAAAGGTAATTGTCTTTGACTTATACTCAACTCCCCTTCTCTCATGGAATCCCTTCTGAAAATGCAGCTCAGCATCCTTTCTATCCAACTGTGCAAAACTCTGTAAGTAACAATTTGTCATGCTATTGGAAAAATACACTTGGATTCACAAGCTCACGAAACATGCAGAGATGGGGAAATGAGGATTCATAAAACAGCCCAACTGCCTCTGGCATTTATATTCATCCTCCTCACCTTGACACACAGAGGTTTATTTTAGTTCTTTGGAACAGCAAGTAACTTCGGTCATGCATATTAATGCTGCACATATATAGACATAAAAGTAGTAAGGAATGAAGAAAGGTTTAGCAGAGGGCAGCCAAGAAAGTTTGCTGTATCACATTAAAAACTACTATTTTGCAGTTTCATCTTGAACATGCCACTGATGGCATTTACTACACAGTATTCCTCAACCAGTATAGGCAATCAAATGTACAATGAAAAAATACAGAGCAGTACAGAAAGCAGTCTTTACCAATGTGACAAGTTCAGGATGTAACAGGAGTTTTGAGGACAAACACTAGAATGTTTTGATATGACCATTTTCTAACACGTCAGTTTATTTTTGTACCAGGTGACACCACTGAATTCTTTTTTGTAAACTGGACAAATACACAGCAGGTGTAGTTACATCCATCTGCTCTCAGTTTGCTTATGTGGGATTTATTTGTTCCAGAAAAAAAGGAATTGGGACTGATTTTTTTTTCTTTCTTTCTTTCTTTTTTCCTTTATCTCTCTCTTTCCTCCTTCCATTTCTTTTTTGAAGAGCAGAATGAGAAGCAACAAGTTCAGCTTCCTTTACTCATGTCCATACTGTTTCAGGGTTAGTCAGTCCCAAGTGATATTAACAGGGCTGCAGTGGAAATCTGTAGCCACCTCTCATGTACACTGGGACTGCCAGGATTAGTCAAGGCAGCAAAGCAGATTATGCTACAGAATTTGTGGATCTTCACCCCAGTTGTCAGGGTTCCTTTTGGAAATGCACAGGATGACATGTATGAGCTCAAAATTTTGATTAAAAGAGTAATACCTGCAGAGATCACACACATCTTTGTATTATGCACCTTCATTTTGTTAAAACTCAAACCCCCTAAAATTAGCTGAGGAATGCAAGGGGAGGAGTGATGACAGTGAGGTCTCTAAAATGTCAGTAATGACTCAAACCCCCACGGTAACTGTAAGGTAAGCACCTCCAGCTACCACAGCTAAGCAGCTGTTCTGGTTTCCCAGTGCCAGAGGTGATGACTGTCTAAATCTGCTCTTAGGGCACAGCTTAAACCACAGGCAAACAAGGCAAAACAGCTCCTCTGCTTAGCTCGGATTATCTCAAGTAGATTCTGCTCATTCTCTAGCTGCACTTATTACAGGAGTCAGCTTCCCACTTACAGCTTTTCTTAGTTTTTTTTTTTTAAGCTTAAAGCCCTACTTATTAACTCATAGTTAATTAAAAACACAAGCGTAATTATGTTTTTTGTTGTCTCTCTGAAGCAGATACAAATTAAAGAACTTCCCTTTGCAGATTCTCAAAGGCAGCAACAGAGTAGGTTCAGGACAAATGTTTCTCCCTAGAGATACTTACTATTATGTGACAACAAAATTAAAAACCCACAAAACTGTTACTAAACAGTAACCAGTATCTAGACTGAATCCCATATCCCATATACAATTCAACTAAGAACAGATTTCTGAATGTGCAACTAAGCCAGAATCGAGGATGACAACTCTACTGGACCGCACACAAAGTCCATCACTTCACAGTATTTAGTACTTTGTGTTGTCAACCACGTTTGTGCCATGTGCTACTGTGCAAGAATAAAACTGTGCGTGCACACTCATGGTTTTGTTCTTCAAGATCACAGCGTAAAATTAATTTTCTTTCAAGAGCCATGGAAGAGTTCTCAAACAGATCTACCATACAAGTAACATCTGTTATATGAATTATATATGGCTTAATGAAGAGTTTTAGAAGGTACCGTCCAGCACAGGCTGCAAGACAGCAAAGTGATAGAGTAACCCACCCTCCTCAGACAACCTTACTCATTTGAAGATTGTATTGTCCTCTGTTTGGAATCTGTTTATAAAGCTGCAAGTATCAAAGAACATAAACTGTTATTCCAGTTTTTCAAATCAAAACCTGCATGTTGTGAGAGAGGTAACACTTGAAGCTGAGTTCGTTTCAGCAGGCCAGACTGGAAACTGAATCACTTGACCTGGCCACAGCCACAGCTAGAAGGAACAGACAATTAAATGGTATAGAAAATAATTTCCATGTTATTACTAATGGAAAGATGAGTATCACTCATGCTTAAATATGTATTACTAATTTCTTACTTGTGTGGTAGGCAGTGGCATCCAAACCCACATTCATGATTGAGGCTACATTTTCTTCAATGTGCATATATAAATTTTGAGGATACACCAAACTACAGACTTAACTTAATAAATGAGTGTAAACTAATGGAAGGACAAGAGGAGGTCAAAAGAGTTATGAATATATTATTTTTTAGGAAATCTTAATTTAAATATATAACTTCAAAGAGCAGTAAAACATATAAAGTTGTATTATCTTCTGTTTTCAGTGCTTAAAAAACTTAAAAGCCATCAAAAACAAAAAGAAAGACTCCATCTGATATCAAACATACTCAAGCCAGGCCCATAGTTCAAAAAGGAAGTTAAGTTTCTTAATTTTTTTTTTTATTATAAAAACCCCTAAACCAGATAGCTGCTGATTATTATGTTCTCTGAAATTCTTAAAACAGGGAAAGCGGGAAGACAGTTACTGTCACTAAAACCACCCACCTTTACATTGTGCATACTCATGATGTTCCCACAGTCATCCATGTACTGCTTCAGATCTTTGTCCTGTTAAAACACCATCAGCATTGTTCAATAAAATTGTGGACAACAGATTACATGAACATCATTTATTGTTAGAACTGAAATAATCCATCAGAAAATTGAGTTTTCTATAAACCCCACAAGCCTGAACATGCAGAAAACTCTGGCTTTCCAGAGGACGTAAATACCCATGTTTTCCAGCAAGCTGCATCACCTCAGGCAACATTATTTGTTACTGCCTTCTCCTCCATCTTGTGTGTGGTAGTCTTTTATGAAATTACTATGTTCTCCAATTACATTGAAAGTAAAAAGAGTTTTTCTTCATCCCTCTTATTATGCTTATGTATTCTAGTATATTATATGAGAAGAGTGTTAGGCAATGCTTCATGGAGAAACTGACCAGTCTACAATGGAAGAGGTGAGCAAGAGAGACACGTCGGACATTTCGTTGAAAAGATTGTTACGAAAAGATGGAATGTGTTGTTTACTTTGAAGTATACTTTTTTCCTTAGCTAACTTGTGAGAGTTGTGTCATAACCAAAAAATACATTTGAATATACTTAAATAATAGTGTGATTATCCTTTTTTACACTTAACCATTTTTGGTACAAATACACAGCTTGCTCAGGTAGTTTACTGCTATTAAAGAAATTCTGAAAGGATCAAAACAGCATTTACTAATTTACAGCTATTTAATAACTTTTCTCACTTTCAGATGAATGATTCTAGATGCAGGAGAAACTATAATAGTCCCAGGATTTTTAAAAACAGTACAGAGATTTATTATTATACTTAGAAACAATAAATTGAATGCAAAGCTCACTAGTTGTTTAATCACTTACCAGATATTCAAAAACAAGAGTCAAAGACTTGTCTGTGTGCACAATATCGTGTAATGTAACAATATTTGCATGCTTCAGATCTTTTAATAACGATACTGTAAAAGAGAATTGAAAGCATAAAATACAGAAGTGCAAAATATGAGCAGTAAATGCATTTCTAGCAAGTTCATCTATATAAGTTTTTTTTTTAAATTAAAAAGCTATTTTAAAGATAATACCCATATAGATTAAGTTGATAAGAAAAGTATTTAATCAAAACACCAAACAAACTGTAAATATTTTCTAAATATTTAATATTTCCTATTTGAATAATAAACTGTAAATATTTCCTAAATTATACATTTCAGGCAGAAGGAGTCATTTGGTAAAAGGTATTCTGAATCCCTGAAAGTTACTAAGAGTAGTCCAATTCAGCCATTTATTACATTGCATTTGAGAACACAACCACTCCCCAATAAAGTTAATAAATTTGAAGTGCAAACTCTTTAACACATCTAGACTAAAATTTTCCTCGTCAAAACTAATACAGTTTTCATTAATCTCCCATGTAGCCTATGTATTTCCAAGTACCAACAGTACTTTGGCCAAAAAGAAATCCAGAAGTATCTGAAATTCTAAGAAGTAAAAAAACCTAAGTTATCACCTTCTCTTATGGCTGTGCATGGTGCTCCCTCCTCATGTTCCAGGCGGATTTCTTTCAGAGCTACCAGGTTCTCTGTCAGTTTACTTCTCCCCTTATAAACTGTCGCGTAAGTACCCTACAAAATGGAAAAAGACAGAAACTCTGACAAGTTGTTCCTTCATTGAAAGATCAGTTAAAAAAGAAAATATAAAATTTTGCCTGAGGTTCTAATAGGTTTCATTTTGGATATGCATCATTTTTCCATTGTCTTCTTTTGATACCTGTGAAACTACACAAATATTTTGTAAGCACAGGCCTGAACACAGCGCGGACACAGGAGATGTGTATGCTTAACAATTCTGAAAATTACCTGGAAAGCTATACACCATATCGCTATTGAAGAAGTCAGATCAGGTAGCATTAAGTTCACTAAGTTCACTGCTGGGATCATTTACCCTCTTGAAAGTCTCTAATTGATTAAAACTATCTCAGGTATCTCTACACTACACTGCAGTTACGTTTCCGAAGGCTGCAGACATACTCTTTCCAGTAATTTAAATATATAAATCCCTTTGATAACTTCTTGTCCTTGTTATATATTTCATGTGAGATTTTTTTTGGGTGGGGTGGGGTGGGTGCGGGTGTCTGTCAAAAGTTGAATTTTGGCTGATGTAGCAAACAGTGAATTTTATAACGCTTATTTTTTCTCAATCTTTTTTTTTTTTTTTTCTTAGACACTAAGATATCCAAAACACTCATGGCATGTTACATAAGGATAAGAAATTCTGACAAAACAGCAAGTAGGCACAACTAATCCCAGCAATTGTAAAGGGGAAGCAACACAGTTACAGAAACTGCCCTAGGTCACAGTACATACCTGGCGTTGTCCACTACACTGTGAAAGCAAGTGAGATAACCTACACCCACTACTATGACTTGACAGCTACTAGATTAACATTCCTCCAAAGATACACAATGGTATGTCATGTCTAGTCATCCAGCTAAGAAGTACTAGAAGCAAAATAAAAAGTGTTTGAAACCTTGCAAATGGAGGTCTGGCTGCAATATTGACAGCAGAGACACTGACCAGCCCCGCTCCCTTCTGCAATGTTCAGTGTGCTCCATTCCAGTGCTCCTTGTCCATTTTTGATTCTTTGGACAACCTCAATCTGACTGGACAGGACTGACACCTGGCCCCTACTGAATTCTACCTTTTCTCTGGAAGTCAGAGGCTGAGTAGAGGTAAAAATCCATGCTGCTGCTCTCCCAGAAGAAAAGGTGCCTCAGTGCCAGGTTCTTCCCTGGGCAACACCCAGCTGGTTGCCCATCTCAGGCGTGCTACCAGAACGTGCACAGCTCCTGCCTGCTCCCTGTCTTCTTCTCCAGCATGAGCGCTCCCTAACACCTAACTCATGACAGAAGCACACCAGGCTGAACCAGTTTTCTTATTTATTATTTTATTGCTTCATCTATCTGCATGCAAATCCAGTCTACATAAGAAGGTCACAGATCATTTGCTAATGAATTCTTGCTCTTTCTCAGCTCAGTGAGTTGCTTTTCCTGCTTTTATTTTTGCTTAATATATATGCACAGAACTTTTGTGTGCTTGTGACACTGTTACACAGTGAAAAGATAAATTCAATGGGTATTTTGAGGAACATGGTGATTTTCAATTAGCATTTATGTAAAATTTTAGAGAAGACATTGTCATCAAAGCAGTAATCATTTCAAAAGAAAGCTATACATACCTCTCCAAGCTTTTCTAACTTGATATAGGTTTCCATTTTCCCAAATCCAATTTCTGACTGCAATGAAAAGAAGTGGGATATCGATCATTCAAACTGCCATTTTATTTATACAACATTTAATCAGGAAGTTAAAATATGTTTCAGAAAAACACCTGACAGAACTCAACCAAACACCACACAATTCCTCTATTTTAAAAACCTTTTAGCATATTATGATACCAATGCATCCCAGCAACCAAGCCTAATGCTCAGTCTACTGAGCCAGTCTACCATCCTGAGTTACACTTAGACTGAAACCCCTCTTTACCCTACCTCCTGCTTAAGTCTACCCCACTCTTCCAACCTGACTACTACCAATGGGGCTGTTACAGCTTAAAGCACTGAAGTCATCTCAAACTATTCCATCCTTTCTCTTGCTCAGTGTAACCATATGCTGCTGCAGCTTCTTCCAAACTAACTTTACTTACTTGCTGTGTTCCAGATCTCAGCTCCATGTTTCCTCTCACACTCTCACTTCTTTAGACTTTTCAGTCTAAAACTCTGCCAAGTAAAATCCCTAGACATCACTCCTCCACAAGCTTCAGCTTTGTCTCAACAAATTACATTTCATGGCTCGTATCTTCAAGTCTTTGTGTATTTTACTTAGATCTATTCACCTTCTCTCTTTTTATCATCACCAGCTTAGCTCTGCAATGCAAGCCAGGAGGGTTTGCTTGCCTATGTAACAGCTTTTTCTAAAGCCTAAAAGATCATTACTCTTTTCCTGTTCAAATACAGTGCTACTCTTACATTTAGTATGATTATCTCTTTACAGTTAATTTCATGTAGGACTAGAATTACATGAAGGATTTATATTGTTGCTATAGTGTAAAGAATGCTTAAAGCAGACATGTAAAACACGCCAATTTTTAAACCAATTTACAAATGCATATAGCCTGTACCCTGTCAAAAGAAAAAAATCCATAGGGTTTGTGGTTTTTTTTGCTTTATTGACATTTGAACACATGCCAAAACAAAAAAAACAGGTTTTCTCCGTAGCATCACCTACTCCTTCCACTTCCAAACACAGTTCTCTACTTGCTCTCTCTTTCTAAGGAACAATATTTTGACCCCAGACTGGCTTTAGCACCAGAATACTGATTTACTCCTAAAATGCAATGGATATTAAATTGTGTATTATTTCATTGTAACATCATATAATTTAAATACTGCTGACTCTTTTAAAATTTGACAACAATAATATTGTTGTCCAATAATAATATGAAGGTACACTAAGAAAAGTTGGATTAAACTTAATTTTCAGAACACATGCATGAAAATACAACTCAAGTAAGTGTAAA
Source organism: Scolopax mira (assembly GCA_004320125.1). NCBI lineage: Eukaryota > Metazoa > Chordata > Aves > Charadriiformes > Scolopacidae > Scolopax > Scolopax mira. The sequence goes on along the minus strand of BJBW01000267.1, from coordinate 359,293 downwards.
ATCTTGTCTGGAAACATATTTGACATATTAATGGACACATAATTATGTTAACATAGCATTAAGAGTAATTCTGTCTTATTAAATTAGCATTAGGATTGGCATGTTTTAAAACTGCATAAGGATACTTTAGCATCAAGGATATTTAGGAACCTGTTGCAGGCAAGCTGTTTCACCAGAAACACAAGCAAAGTTGATATTTGACAACCCTTGTAACTCCAGTGAGATTTTTAAACATACCACTGATATAGGTACAATGTTAGTAAAATAAATATTATGTTTGCAAAGTGCATTTTGACCTACTTAAACAAACATATCTTGAAGTGAGTATTATATGGTATTAGAATTAAAAAGATAGGCTGCTTAGTTTACAGGAGAACTCGTAGCCATTGGCCTTGTTATGACCAATGTTATGGCCAGACAGCCTGGAATACAACTTCAAAGTCTGATTTCTAAGAAGCCTTAATGCTTTTCATCAAGACTAATAAACTTACTATCTTCTTTAGACAATAAAATCATACAATATTTCCTACATGCAGAAGACAAGCATTCCTCAATTTGGTTGCCTACCAATTTTTTTTATGCAATACCCATCTGTCTATCTTGAGTCACACAGAAATATTGATGGGCTGTATTTATGGCCTCTTACTTCTAATGGCTGGTGGACAAGAGTTACACCTATGCTACTGTGCATGCATTACTGTACATGTATACACAAAATACAATCACAGTAAAAGCTTATTTTTTCCTTGCATTTCAAAGAAAAATACCAGACCTAAAGTACAAGTCCTCACTTGATGCTTTTTATAGCCTTTTTCCTTTGATTCCTACTAAGCCTTGAAAAGAGACATGCCTTTGAAGCAGAGCACAATATTCATATATTGTAATTAACAGTCTGCTAGCAAGCTTTCAATGACAATCTCAGAATAATGAGTCCTTGAATTTCTTCTTTTTAAAAGGCTAGTTTGAAATCATGAAAGAACAACGCAGCAAATGCATGCCTGCACACTACAGCACTGCTAGCAGGTTTTATTTTGGACTTTCAACCCCTTAAAGCATTTTTTAAAAGGCAAAACAAAACAACCTTGTGACATGAAGCTGATTCCATACACACATCACATTCATTAGAGGGCACTCTTTTTCTCTTGGTCTTATAGAAGGTAAAGAGGAGAGGACTTCAACTGTTCTCAGGGCTCAAGGATAAATAAGCAAGGGGATTTAGATCTATGTGAAAGTCCCCCCGTTTCCCAAAAACTATATTCCACTGAAAAGGTGCTTCACCAGCATCTGAAAAGCAAAGGCTTGGGGAACGCTACTCCTGAGTTCAGTGCTACATCAGTAACTAAGTGGTTAATGAGCTACGAAATTCTGGCACAAATATTTAAGCTTGCTACATTATTATTACCCCCAGTGCTTTGATTCAATCTTTTTTCTTTTAATGTTGTTCTTGTAAAAGACGACATGCAAATCAGAGTCTAGCACACTAACTTGTATTATTCCAGGGGAAAAATACTTGATAAAACTCAAACATTGCTTTGTTAAACAGTATTAATTCACAAAGAAAAAAATAAAGATATTTCACAGTTAATAAAGCTAATTCACTACACATACTTTCATATTTATTTTTCAGCAAATAAGCTATTAAATCAAGAAAACAAAGAATAATGCAGACTTCATAAATCTATCCAGTTTTTCTCCACAAAGAATGTCTTACCAATGAATTTGCTCAAGAAATTACCAATGGTCTAGCAATTCTTAACACCACAATTAAATTCAGAAATCTGACAGATCAAATTATGATTGAAATGTCAGTTTTTGTAAAAATAAGACAAAAAATATTTTTTTTACTATTTCAGGGATGTGCGGTTTTTGTATTAACATCTAGGATTTTTACCATTTACACTCTAATTACGGTATAGGAAGCCTCATTCTGCCATCTCCAAGGGAAGACTTATTTTTTAAAATAACCCCAAACTCTAAAAAGGTAGATGTGAATTTACTAATTTGTATTCATAGGAATCCACGTATGCTTTTAAAATACTGTTATTTTTAAAAAAATAACATGATAAAAATCTACCAACAGCAACTTTGACAAAATTTGTTATCAAAGACAAAAAGAACAGTGAAAAGGACCTGCCTTCATATTATGCTGCTGTAGGGCCTTCCTACTATGTCATAGGAGCCCCATCCTTGACCTAAGATTATGTGGCCTATTTGCTCAAACAGATCACATCCCTGCTCTAAAAAGCAAAAGGACTTAAATGCACACTTTGGGAGTTGACTTTAGTCATCGATATCAATGGGTCATGACCTTCACTGAGAAATAACAGGGCCAAGTTTGCAGCAGAAAAATGAAAGAAAGGAAGAAATTTTCAATGGATTTTGACAGGTGCACACTGAAGTTCAGGGCATAAAAGCCAAGGTGTAAATGAAGTTGAATTACACCTTTGCTATACAGACATGGGCATTAAATGGAATCTTAAGACCCGAAAGGTGGGTTAAGCAAGGGAGATGCATTACACTTACTAGAGATGCTCTACGAGAACGTCGACTCATTGGCTGATCAAATGGCGGGCTGTTAATCTGCAACTTTTCAAGATAGCCATCGGGTATCCTGATGTCAGCAGGCAGGGACAAACGCTTGTTCAAGTCCTGCAGTAAATCATGTTAAAAAGAGAAAGGTCAAGTATAATTCAGAATTTTCTGAAGTGTCTTTTATTACCTGTACTGTTAACTGTGACCACAGCATTGCTATTTAAAACCGAAATATTTATAGGAATGAAAAACAAGTAATTTCACAGACTTTAAAGCATTCTCTTCTAGTAACACTACAAATTGCTTAGATAACAGGTTCAGAAATCCCAGTGCTTTACAGACTCATTACTTTAACAAGAGGAATGAAATATTAAAATGTATTTAATTACACTGTGGATAAATGTATGGAGTTTACTTGGATACTTATACATACCTGGAATACCAGAACCTGAGAACTCAGAGGCTAGTAAATACATTTCTTTTCATATAGTAATTATAATAGAATAACAAGAGATCTCCATGGTTCAAAATATCACCCTCCCTTTCTCTGACTAGTAAAAGTTATAAACTTGCTTCAGCTTCAATTTTTACAGTCTTATTATACAGAATCACTTTGCAATTGAGCCACACTATTACAAATGTTAATACAGTTTTCTATTTCAAGCTCTTTGTATATGATATTTTGAAAACCAAACCACTATTATATAAATGCAGTTTTCCCTACATCAAATTCTATTTTTCCACATGTAAGTTCTTCTGACAACAACACGTATGATTTCTAAGGCAAGAGGGAAAGAAAATTACTTCACCTTTCAGTAAATGCAAAAAAAAAAAGATTTTTTGGGGGGGCAGCTGCATGTTCTCATCAATTTTTTTATTTTTAGTTTGGTGTTAATCTCAAACATACCAGAAAAAGAAATAGTCTCTTAAAGCGGACAGTCAACACCAGAGAGATAAATGGAAAACATATCCGGACTCATAAAAAATGGGAAGTAATTTCCAGAACAGTAGGAATTGTTTTTCAATAAAGATAATTCATCCAAGTAAAGAAATTAATGCTCATCATCAAACTATACAATTCATCCTCACAGATTCTACCCTAAAATTAAGACGACATCTCTGGAACCACCAGTTTTCACGCTTTTCTCCAGCAGAAGAGGAAATCTCCAGATTTAATCAATCACCACTCTAGAGAACTAAGCTCATCTTGATGTTAACCTATTCTGTCTTTCCTATGACATCTAGCTTTGAATTTTGGGCATCCTGAACTAACCTAAGCACTGGTAGCTACATCTCTATTTGGTTCTCTGTAGGCTTGGCCATTTGTTTCTATTCACGTCTTCGCAGCACCTTCGAACTATTTCAGCATGCTAAAGCACTGAGAAAGTATCTCAGGTGAAGTGCAGAGCTTCCTGCCAGCTTTGTGCTCCAAATGGGCTCAGTGTAAGGTCAGACAAACTTCACAGCCTGAAAGCAGGGCAAGAAAGGCAGCAGGGCAAGCCCAGGAAGCCGGCAGCTAAATTGGCTTAGGCTGCCAAAGAACTGGATCATCAGACTTTTCAGGACTTGAGATCTGGGTGGACAACTGGCTAAGCTTCCAGTGTTGACGATGTATTAGAACCATGCATATGCATGAACTGTACATGCACCTGGAACAACAGCAAAAAAATATCAGTTTAAAATATATATTAAAAAAATTAAATGTCATTTGACAATAAACATCCCCCAGACGATTGATCTGCATACGCTATTCATTACAGCCATTACAGCCACTGGATGCAGGCAGAAGCTTTTGGAGAGTCACCAACAAAGCTTTAACTTTTGGCATCTGACTCTCCTGTTTTGTTTTCGCTCCTCACATCTCCTTAGGTACAGGTCACAAAGCCTGTTAGCTTTTACTTTGCTGTCCAACATCAGCTGCTTTGCATGACTGGAAAAATCACTGCCTGTATGCCTTATTTTGTACAGAATTTTTCAATTGTCTTTAAACAAAAGAAGTACTGTTCACATAATGGCAGCTTTGACCAACATTTTGAAGTTCAATTAAAAGAAAACAAAAGGATGTCTCAGTTTTGGCAGCTCCCACGCTCTTTACTAATTTTCAACTTTGATATTTTAAATCTTTCGAAACACTGGCAATTCAAAAACTGCCTGTATGGTTTAAGGAGAGAGAAGGAACTAATTAATTAGAATACTAGCAGTCATCCCTACAATAAAACAGTATTTTCCACTAAAGAATTCTCCTTCTTTTTGACAGGCTCTGCTAATGCAATTTTTGTAATAGGCAACTCATATTCAGCAAATTTACAGCCATCTGAAATGAGAAATGCCTCTGCCTTACTAGAGAGGGCTTCACATTAAAAAAAAAATAAATTATTTCACCCTGTAATTTATTGCATTCTTCAGAAAATTCAGATAGCTCATCAAAATACATGAGCACAAAGGGGAAAGCTCCACATTGCCTAAAAGAAAGCAGCTTTGTTATCTCACTGCAGCCGAAAAGCATAGAACTGCAGGAATAAGACAGGGATGGTAGGAAGAGGACCAGCATCCATCTGTACTCCACCTTCCTATTGTAATCCCAGATCAACAGTGGGGCAATATCCTGCTTTTCTTTCTCACATTGCTCAAGAACATAAAATAAAGCAGAAATGTGACAAATTCCAAGCCAGCAGAAGAAAAGAGCATTTGGCTGAGTTTTGCAGTGTAACTTCCTTGTAGATATCATATCCTATATGCCCTGTGGTAAAATAGATTTCTCTATAGACTTCTATCTATAAACTCTATGGCAGAAAAACCTGCTGTAGTTTTCTCTTCTTACTGTCCCCTAGTGCTTGTTTGACAATAAGTATTTTACAGTCTGTTCATAGGCATACTGAAATCACAGACCACAACTCAAAAGGCTTCGTGAAATACTGAGTCGATTGTACCCCAGAGCTCTCCCTCTGTGTGTTCACTCCTCCCACAGCACTTATCCTTGGGGTACCACACCTAGCTCCCCAGCCTTGAAGAAGCATTTCCAGGCATATAAAGTTGATGGCTAAGTGCAGGAAGAAGGAAGCAAAGGCAGCCTTTAAGCTGCAATGGCAATTTGAAAACTATGACTTTAACTGGGCACAGCCCTTGCCATCAAGAAACACATACCTGTTCAAATGGAGAGGAAGGGCAACAAAAGAAGCCTAAGATACTTTACAGCTAGCAGGGATTCATTATTTTGGAGTCCAGCTGGGGATAACAATATTTTAGGTACCAGAAAATATTATTACAGGAGGTAGTTGTAATTCTATTACAGAATTCCTCCTTCCTCATTCTCAAGAGCTCTGCCTATGCCATTTTTGCAACAGGCAATTGCAAAACCTCCCATGACTTCCTTCAGAGATCTGTGTGACATCCTCAGTTCTAAACTGAGTTTAAGCTGCAAACTTACATTTACTGCTCCTCAGTGTCTAACACAGATATTATTTGAATGTAAGTACTTAGTGATGCAAAGGCCAAAATCTATTCCAGTCTGGGGAAAAACAACTCTCGCAGCCACCTCCCTGCAATGCCTGTATATATAAAAAAAAACAAACCTCAAGAAAACCCCACAACACAATGTGAGGGGAAAATCAGGGAGAATTTTTTTTCAGGAGTGTAACATATCTTCTTAATATAATTTATCTACTGAAATTTGTAATATAATGCACAAACACAGCAGTAATCACTCTTTTTTACCCTCAAAAACCCGAGTATTTAGTGCTGGAAGCCTAAATTTTTGTCATGTTGTAAACAAATTCAAAACACTGTCCATTCCTCTTACCTTCTTAGAGCTGAAGAAAGCTGCTTTTTTGAGAGAAAAATGTAATGATTTCACAGGTCCTTTAAAGATTTTTCCTCCTAATGATCTACACTACGACTCTACTTGCAATATTCATACGTATTTGCTGTGTTGAAATATCAACCAAGACATTTTTTTAAATCATTGATTAATATTGTTTCTTAAAAAGTGAATTAAGAAAGTCACAAGCCTTTTATGACACCAACATTTGAAAGATTGTATATATCACATATATATCACAAAAGTATTCTTTGTAGTATAATTACACTTTATGTAACTGCCTAAACCAAGCAAAATTAAAGAAAGTAATTTAGACTGCAAACCCAAATACTTGAAAGAAAGAAATTATTTTGTTTTATTTGCCCATACCACCTTAATTCCTCCCAGTTTTTGCTATGATTGAAGGAACCACCTCTTGGGAAAAGAAAGCAATCATAATTAAATGCTACACAGCAACAAGAAAGTAGATTCATTAGATGCTCATGAGAAAAATAAGCACAACATTTCCTAGTGGCTAAATAGAAAAACTGGGAACAAAAATTACAGGAGTTTGACACAGTTGAAAAACCCAATGAATTTAACAGACAATTTTGAGCCATGAGTGTTCAAAACCAGGCAGCCTGCTGAAGCCTCAGCAGCCTGTTCAGCTGATGGCAGCAAGAGACTCATTCCCTGCCGTGGGCTGATCCCTGGGAACCCAGCTGAGTGCTCAGACCCCTCTCCCACGGGATGCTGAGAAGCCAGAAGGATGGTGAGGAGACTTGTGGGTGGAGGCAATGACAGTTTAATCAGGAAAACACAAGCTGTGTGCCCAAGCAGAGTGAAAAAGGAATTGATTTGGCTGCTTCCTGGAAAGGTGGGCCTCAGCACACCCGGCGGTGGCTTGGGAAGCACAAGACAAATGCCATAGTCACAAATATCCCCACTTTATCCTTCCCCCCCCAGCTTTTACTGCCGAGCATCACATCCGATGGTGCAGAACATAGCCCTTTGGCCACTTCAGGTTGGCTGTGGAGCCTGAGGGAAGAAGCCCATGTCCCTGCTGGTGCCAAGCAGCCTTTATGGAGGGGACACAACTTGCTGCTCTTTTGGCAGGAGGCCAGGCTGGAGCCCAAGCAGCCACAGGATACAGCGACTTTTAAGAACTTCTAATTCTCTCAAACCTCTGTGGAATTCCATGAAACAAGGAAAAAAGACACTGAGGGAACAAAGGACTTTGTCCACACTAATTTCAATGACCAGCTGAATTTAATGATGTGTTATCATTTCTAAAAAAAAAAAAAAAAAATAAAAAAAAGGTAAAAAACCCAAACCTTAAATGAAGGAAAACAACTGAACCAAGAAACCTATAATAATGAAAATTATTAGCAGTCTGTTAAAAATGCAGGCTGTTACAAGATTCTGCTGCAGTGTGGTTTTAAAAAGTAATAAGGAAGCATGCATAATTAATGGCCAACTAATGATTATTTTCTCTACACTTTTCTTTTTTGACACTTAAGATTTTGAGCTTGAATTCAATGTCCATTTTTAACACTCATGTATGTTGCATGCCTTTATGAATCTTTCAAATTTTTATTTCATTTTTAAAGGTAGCAAATTACAGTAACTCCCTATGTTATCTCATGTATCCTTTTTTAACCATAACAGGTGTATAAGTGGTGTACACAGACCCTCAACTATGCAGAGGGAATCTAAGTGCATTCCTTTGTAACTCTAACAAGGAAAGGTTGACTGGAATCCAAAACCTTAACCTTCAGGGACAACAAAATACTTCAGGTAAAATAAACTATCTTTTAGAAAATTAAAAGGGTAATATTTTCCTGCATGTCATTTTCCAAATGAGGTCAATTCATAACATTTCCTGGTTTAATTCTTTTAAGGTTATCTTCAGGGTCAACTTGCAACAGAATGTCTCAGTGCTCAGTAAACGCAGTGCTGTTAAATGCTCAAATGCCTACAGTTAACTGTGTGTTGCTTAATGAGCTATTTTTTGATCTCATTCCAGAATATATGCTGGAGAACATATTCAGGCACCAGTTGCTTTGCTAAAGTAGCCAGAACGCTCATGGCATTTTCCCCCTCCTCTACATCTCAAAACCACATTTTCTATCTTCATGTGCAATGCTTACTCGCAGTCTTGCTTTCTTACTGGCTGAGAAATGCATACTATTTTAATAATTTGCCTGAAATGAGAATCACGTTTGTCCTACTCTGCTTGATGGCAGATAAAACATATAAGCATTTGTGACACGAGTATCACTTTGTTTTCTGTGGAGATAAACTACCCCAATTCGTGCTTATCTTTACCATCCATTTCTAATGCTAGCTACTACAAATGTTCTGAGAAGAGCTACACTTTGTTGAGCATTTTCTTTTTCTGGCTAGTACCCAACTGTGTTGCCGCAACTTGGTGTGTGTGTTCTGTCTACCACTGACTACTTAAACTTGGGCACAAGTAAAGGAGACTGGAATCCTGTGGGTCCTGTGAGACGAGTAATTTAACATTGTAAGTGAACAAACATGTCTTCCAAATAAAAAACCAAAACACCTCCTGTTTTTCAGACATACTTGGAAACAAAAAACCAAAAAAAACCCCAACCCTTTTGATATCTTAACTTCTGGTCCCCTTTTGGTTATCCCAAAATACTGTTGCAAACACCAGATTGTTTGTTTGCCATCCATAGAAAACCAACCATTCATGAGTTTAGTACTAGCATTCTGTTATCACATTCTGCCTTTGACATCTGACTCTTAAGCAATTCTATTCCTTTTCTACCTATCCTATTCTGATATCCTATTTTCCATAATACAAGCTTACCAGCTACTGCTCTTTCTAATTGCTTGTCTTGGCCCATATAATATTATTTAGTGTCATAGCATGACACCTTTCAGAAAGTCCCATTCCTGGTCAACAAATCTATTTTCACTTCCCTTAAACCGTGTCAAAAAAGGACATTTTCTCACCGAACATATTCTTATTTCTGAAAGCAACACTGATACCTTTTTGTACTTTGAATCAGGCATTAAAATCAACAACTTCTGTTTTTCCTTTACTCGCCATTTATTTTTTGCCAAGATGCACTACGCACTGCAGTAAATTTCACTGAAGTGAAATGAAGATGATTCAAACCCAGGATATAGAATTAACTCTACACGTTAAAAACAGTCTAAAAAGAAGCAATTTGAAATACTAACATTTTTTAGTCTGCCTTCTGATTACTAACGTCATTATGTTTTTGACTTATACAGTATATTTAGATAATAAATACTATTTTTTTTTTTTACACAAACAGAATAACAATAATAAATAACCAGAAAATTGCCCTAGGGAAGGATCTGTTGAGGTGTTCCTGAGACCAATCCTCACTACGCTACAAGAAGTGGAAAAGTAAAAACTAAGCCTACTGTTATTTTTATCCTTCAACACATGTGCAGACTGTTTCTTTCATGCTGGAGTAGCAACAATACGTCTTTCCCAAATCTACTGGGCTACAAAATGCCATTTGATCTTTGAACTGCCAGGCTGTTCCAGGCTGCTATTGCACTCATGACTGCACCAAGAGAAGAAAGATTCAGGCTTCTGCCACTGAGGCAGTAGGAGGCAAAAGACAAAAGGGCAACCCTCCAGTACCAAACAACTTGTCAGAAAAACTGAAAGCATCAGCCTCAGTTCAAAAATTCCTTGAATGTTTCCTTTAGTTAATCTAACAGCTGACTACCTCCAAACCTGGTATTTCATTGCCTGTGGCCAGATGTTCCCATCTCTTCTTGGAATGGAACAGGCTCTAAGCTAAAAACGCAGTACGCAGTGATATGGTGTAAGAAAGTCAACTGACTGAAAACTACCCCTTCAGAACAAAGCGAGTAATTATCTGCTGATGCAAGTTTAGGAACTGAGAGGAGAAGGAAGCTGGCTTTGTCAGGAGCAGGCAGTCGGTGGATAGAGACCATATTGCTAAGCTGCATCATTATATACCAATCCTTCCTGCTTTGGTTCGTCAGTTTATTGGTAAGTTACACTTCTAGACCAATCATTAATTAAAGTATGTACTTGCTATATGTTAGCAAACAACAAGCTCTCTGCCTATGCCTGAAATTTTAGCTTATCTGTCTTTTAAGTGTTAATATTGTTAAATTCCACCAATAAAATTTTGTTATAGCCTCACAAAGAAAAACAGTTGTTCTTCTGAGCCTACAGACATCAGTCTGACAGTCCAAACAATCCACCACAGAGCAAATGAAAATGCTTTCCTCTCTTGTATAAGCATCGGTCTGAATTAAGTCTTCTCACCACTTTTAGCAAATACCAGCGAGACGTGTCAGCTGCAACCACAAGCTGTTCACTAATAAGTCATAGTGCTTTTGTTAACTGGAGAATGCTTAATGAGATCTAAAATGCTACATCATGTAACCTTCTATGCAACACAGTTGAGCTTCATGGCATGCTTACTGTAAAAAAACAAATTTCCCTTGTTCTAGCATTCCTTAAATAAAAATGTATATTATGTGCTACTTCATTATATGCAAACAAATTCATTGAAAACACTTGCTTATGCCAATGAGAATTTAAACATACTAATATACAACCTTATAGGAATATACTTACTGTACCATTTTATTCTCAAATGACATGTACAGTTTTTTTCTGAAGGTTGCCTTATCGAATTTCAGCGTATTTTTGTCAAATGACAGAGTTAATACAGTTGAAGCCAACTGGATCCTCTACAGAATTATGACATACAACAAGACTGCTAGAGGCAAAAGCAAATAAGGAAAAAAAAGGCAAACCAAAACAACCAACCAATCCCAAATCAGAGAATATATTTACAGAGAATTCTGTTGTTTGGTTACAGCCCTGGAGACTTCCAAGGTCTTGAAGCAAAACATATGCATCCATCAAGAGCAATCTAAAGCATCCTTGCAGCATACTATTTTAACATCTTTATAAATAAACCTCGATTACTGTAACCAAAACCACTATTAAAACAGCTGGTAAGATTTACCTATACTGGTTTTCTTATTACGTATATAAAGCCAACATCATTCCCCTGCTCAGCTGATAGATGTAACAATAATTTCATTGTGATGTAGAAAGTGCCTTTTTTCCTGCCATCTGCAGTACAGCTTATACTCAAATACTACATTGTTCCTTTATACTTTAGTGTTGTTGTTTCTGTTGTTACAATTATTATTTTACTGAAAACATGAAATCACAATGAATTAATTACTATTCTGTTAAATTTGAAGAAAGGGTCTTCAAAGAACCCCTTCTTCTGTTAGAAGCAGTAATAAAAGCATCACCTGTCTAAAGTGTTGTGGGTAGGTCACTGCGACCTACCCACAAATCCATGCTGGTTTCCAGGCAGTCTACCAACATGTAACACAATTCAAGAAAAAATAAATTTTGAGCATTGAATCAGGTGGCTTTTTGTATTTGAGACAGAGATTACCCAAAATATGGAGTTCATTCATCAATTAAATCAAGAAGGGCTTTTTCAATGTGCAAACCAAACCCAGCGCACAAAATATCTTCAGGGATTTTATCATGAGATTAAGTCCACAGGCTGTTTCATGTCCTAGAAAAACACCAGTGACCACAGTCACTCCCTTTTCTCTGCCCCCTCCTGACCATAAACATCGTTTGCCCTATTCAATGTTAAGATGCTAGGAAAAGAAGAGGCAAGTGCAATCAGTGAAATACTGGTATTATTAAGAATTCTAAGGTTTAGTCTTCATTTTGAGACTGGGAATCACATTTTACCAGCACATCTATTATCATTAATCAAAAAAGCAAGGACTTTACTGCCAGGAGTGCAATAAAGTTATCATCAATATCTACAATAGATATAGCTACTCAAAGATAAACATATAATAATTTTCTTAAAAGCACAGAAACCAGAATTGCAAGCAGATACATTTGCTTTTGTTTTCTTTAGCACAATGAAAACGTTTTGAAATCTTTTAAGTATCTTTTCAGTAATACTTGTAACAGCACTCTAGAACCCAAAAAATTTGAATAGACAAGATTTTTTCATGTAAACAGTAAAAAATATGAATTGTGAACAATTTTTTCTTCAAAATACTTTTAACAAGAATGTTAATTTCACGATACGCTGTTTAGACTACCGACTAGTTGAATTAAAACTGCTCTTTCCTTCTTTTTTCAAAAAAAAACCCAGAACAACCCAGTCAGTTTTTTATTTACTTCATATCTCCCAGCAGTTTTAAGGTGAATGGTTGAAACTGTTCAGTACAAATACAGTATTCAGAAGCTGCATTCCAGAAGCTTCTATTTGCCAATGAAACCAAACCAAAACAGATACATGTGACACATAAAACCAGTTTTGAAAAATCTGAGCAAGGAGAAATTAAACTCAAATGTGAGATATTACTTTCTTTTCATCAAGTTTATATAGGAAATACAGAGGAAATTTGTGACAAATTATGCCAGAAATACTTCAAAATTATTCTTGTATGGTTTCTTTAGGTTTGTTTTGTTATTATTTTACTGCATCTCAGAGAACGCATAAGGAAATTACCTTAGAGAGTATAAGAAAAACAGTAATAACCATAAAAATATCATGTTTGATTTTGTCTGGCTGGCTAAATCATCATCTAGTAAGATACACTTTGTGGCATTAACACCTTTAAAATAAACGTGGTTGAAATGTGGGGTTTCATGGCTGTTTGAGTCAGTGGTATAGAGCGGGCAGTAATAGATGCGAATAAAGGAAGCTCTGCCTCATTTACTACAGCACCACCCTGATTTTTAAGCACAGATTTCTTTATGTTTTCATCAGTTAGCTAGCAGAGTAGTAGGAGAAATGGCCTGAAAGGAAAAGGTAACAAACTGATCAATTTACAAGAAAAATGAGGTGGAGGGGAAGGGAACTGGAAAAAAATACCATAAGAAACAAAACAGAACATATCACTGCAAAAATGCAAGTTTGGACCCTTAGGACCACTCCCTAAAATTAACACAAAACATTCACATCAACACAAAGCTGCAACTACCAGAGGGAATGTCCCATGAAGAAACAGGCTAATTCCAAAAAGTGGAAATCTGACCTTCCCAGACAGGACAGTGAGGCTGGAGCGCAGGGTGTGAAACTGCATCCAAGTACTGACTTCTCTTCCCAGTAATTACTAGAGATGTGTTTTGTAGATGTCTGAACATATCCAATATGATAACAGACTATTCTTAAATCGAGCTTAAAAGGAAAACCAAGTTATGAAAAAGCAAAACCAAATAAGCAGATATTCTTTCCTTATAGAAAGGGTACTGCCCAGTGCATTAACTTTTCTAAGGGAAGTAGCATTAGCAAGTGGAATGCAAGAACTTTAGCATTAGAATTACAAAGGTTCCTAACAGACGGGCAAAAAACCCATTAATTGCTGGTAACAGTTACCCCCCTAGAAAACCTAGTAAAAGGCATGTTAATGAAGTCAGTCTCTTATCCAAGTTGAAATTATCTTTCTTGCTGCAGTGTCAGTTTTCTGTAGAAGAAATGAAAGTCTGCTAATCAAATAAAAGACATCCATCAATTCATCGAAACCATACTAGCAATTTAGAACATGCACTTGTGTTTTTAGAAGGAGGATTTTGAAAACGTTAAGCTTCATAGAAACTTGAAAGCAGGAGTCTATAAAAATAGCATATTTTCTAGTATAACTTTGCAAAAGGCTGAGACAGCTGCAAAACATGACTGAATGGTGAGAATAGTGACCATTGAAAACCAAAGTCTTGATTGTATTCAGCTTCAATTTTCTTCTCTCTCTTATTGAAATCTTCTGGTAGCTGATCACATGCTTAGATTGACAGAACAGACAAATCAGAAGACAAGCTAAGCATTCTCAAGAGGTGCAGAGAAGGAAAGACAACAACATCCAGTAAATAAGGCAGAAAGGGTTATACATATGGCTGCCAAGAACAGAAGGAAGGGAGAAGGAAGAACCTTTGCTCAGTGAAGGCACCATGTAGCAATGTCTGCTCTGGAACCAAGGGAGCCCTTTGAGCAGCAAGAGATGTAAGGCTGAAAGTTCAGGCTGTGTTTGATAGAGTGCTTCCTCTCTTCAAAACTAATGACAGGAGAAAATACTGAAAGCCTGAATCAGTACTGCTATCCAGCCTGCTGTTCAAGAATTTAAACGGTAGAGCCAAGAGTGTCCTGTTTGCACAGGGAATCTACAGACCACAGCAGAATTTGAAGCCTAAAACCAGAAAATCTTAACACTACATCAGTGAAAATATAAATTGATTTTCTATTTTGTTTTTTTTCTCTGGAGAAACTATATTTTCCCCACTGGACCAACAGCAGATTGAGTTATTTGAGCTATGTCAAGAGGACTCCCGCAGTCACACAGGTAAAGGGGGAGCTCACCAGGAACTTGTTTCTCATCTACGTGCTTTCTTTCGGAAGGTAACGAGGACAACACACACATGACCACAAGGACCACTTCATAGCCTTTGTATTTCTCTCTGCAGCTAATCCTCCCAGGGGAGAATTATACCCTAGAGCAGTGTGGTAGGAGCAGCCTGATCTGGAACACGCTCCTGTCACTAATGCGACAGTTGGCGGGATAAGAACTGTTTCTCAGGATAAAGTATCTGGGAAACAGGCTGGTGAACAGTGGGTTATGGCCCACTGCCAGTTCACATGCGAAGACGGCTTACAGACCTTGGCCTTCTGGGAAAGGGAAACAGATGTTTCGATTTGCACAGACACTATCTCCCTATTTCTTATCCGCCACAGTCGTCAATGCAGCATTCACTATCCAGTGCACGGGCACCCGGCCCCCAGCGAACACTTACAGCTCAAAACATGAATTTATATTAAAGCATTACTGCCCATGTCTTCTTTTCCAGCAAATCAAAGTGAAGATGCTTTAAGCTGTAACTCCATGATCTGGAGACGTGTTTCTCATTACGTGATGAAAGCAGCTATGCTTAAAACATAGACACACATGTATTCATTCTTAGGGCTATATTGATTCTGGTGTTTGAAAAAAAATATATTACATACAACTGTTTTGATAAACAGTTTTACTGATTTACTAAGTGATCAATAATATTAGCATGATATTAGTAGACATTTTAATTAAAACCTAACAGCTGTTTGAAGCCAAATTCCTTGCACAATAGATGCTCACACATACTGTCAGCATGGTTCCTGAATGAGGGGAAGGAAGGAGAAAAAAAAAACATTAAAAAGCCACTGCTTTCTGGACCATTTGTAGCCTGTGGATTGCAGGCAAAATAAACTTTATCTAGGGAACACAATGAGATTCTGGTATGTCCTCTTTGTTTTCTAAGCACACGGTAACAATGAACAATCATTAAAAAAAAATAAAAAATCTAGTCCCACAACTGCAGTGCTGTCGAATTCAGAAGCAAGTGCGTATTATCATTTCCCTGTCTGTAACAGTCATGCTGGCCTAAATTTTACATCATTCGGAGGGGATGATAGACTGAAAGCTTGTATCTCCATGGCTGCTACTGTGGATGGAAACTTTTTACCCCAGCAGACTTTTCACAGCGGAGCAGGATTCTTTCTCATGGCAGTATCACCACTTTGTATCTAAAATGCTTCATTATTTAGTTTACATCTCAGTATGATGATTTCTTATCTAAACCAGGTCAACTTAAGGTTATGAAGTTTCAGCTTTCTTTTGCTATGCAGATTCTACAACAAACACATTTTCTAGTTGCATCTCCATTATCTATTTTGCACTCCTCTATCTTCCAGGATACCTCTGTACCAAAATTTTAGAAAAATCAAGTTTTCTTTACCAACAAAATCTTTCATATGCCCTGGACAAGAGAATTTGTCTGCTCTTTGACAACATTACAATTTTTTCTATAGCCCTGAATTACTTAACCATTACCAAAGCAACTTTATTCACTGCAGTAGTGTGAATCAAAATGTGTATTCTAATATACAAAACATCCCAGGAATACTAATACTCAGTACTGTTAATGAGCACTTTGATTACAGCATGCATGTCTTTAGCATTTTTAAAAAACTGGTTAGATTTTTTTGATGGGCTGATAATTTCCAGAGTTCCAGAGGAAGTTCAAGCTGAGCATGAAATATTTGGTTATACACACAAAAGTTCTTACAAGCAAAAAAGACTATTCCAAGGCTTCAGCTTTACCTGATTAGTTACCTTCAAAACAAATTGGGACTTCTGTCTATTCATCAGAGAGAAACAAACATATATAACCAAGAAATTATGCACAAATTTCTGACAAATACAATGAATGTTGGCCAATCTAAACACAAAAAAAATGATATAGTCTTAGTGTGACAGGCATATTCATCTTAATGCAGAGGAATGAGGAATACAGCTTTACTCAATTTATCCAACTTTATATATTTAATCAAATACATTCTTCAATGGATTTCAAGTGTGACTAATGATGTCAGCAGACTACAGCAAACATACTAACATACCAATTTACTGCAATTTGTATGTATAGCAACCAGCTACAACTCATCTTAAAGTACTATAAAGGAAATATGGCTTCAGGCTACCCAATGATCTCCACCGATGATAGATCCCCACAAAACAGCAAAATGAAACTGAAATAATAGAAACTTACTTCAAAAAACTTATAATAAAAACGATTTCTTTCTCTTTATGTAATCAAATTCTCACTATTGAACCAGACAGCTCCATGGCACAAATCAACCAAGGCATGCAGGCAACAGTTGGTATAAGAGGAAACATTTATGCGGGTCCCTCAAAGGCCAAGGAAGGCAAGTGATCCCATTCCACAAACAGCTAACCTAGTAAAACTTGATTTTCTACAGATGTATGTCTTGAGATTCAACTTATATGTGGATACTGTGGTGTTTAATAGAGACTGTATCTTTGCTAAGGTATCCACTACTAGGAATCTCTCCTAATGTAGAGCTTTTTTCACAGAAATTAATAGAAAAATAGCATCTGAGATTTCTATCAAACTGTCAAAACTGACAGCAAATGACTCACGGGAAAAACAGGAGGGAAAGACAGGCAGACAGTGTATTCACTTAAGGCCTTTTCACTTAGGAAACAAGAAAGGTGACTGAAAAGATTATGATTAGAAAGGTATTTTAACCAAAGCTAAAAAGATTTTTTTCCTCTGGAATGCACAGTCAGGCAAAACCCCATCTACTATTCTATAAAGCACTTCTAAAAAGTAAACTTAAGTAAAACAAAATACTTCTCCATGACAGCATTCTTAAAATTCAGAAGTGAAACTGTTCACAGACATCAGCTTGAAACCTTATTGGAAAAGTCACCATATCAATACTGCAGTGTCTTGGGGGAAATGTTGCAATTCTCACAGAATCTATGTGAGTAGCTGCCAAAAAATTAGGGCTGTCATTGATTGAGCCAGTCAATTATGAAATAATGTTAATTTCAACAATTAGAAACAAGCATTTGCAATTTGGAGAAAAGTGAGAAAATTAGCATTATATATAAAAAACTTCAATAAAAACTTCTTAAAGCCTCTTAAACAGTAATATTAGAATTGTTTCACAATTAAAGAGGTGAATGAAAAGATGCTTCGATTTGACACCTTCTGAAAAATTACACAGGAATTTCCTGAACTTTAATGATTATTCCTGAATTCTTTTGTAATTTCTTGTAGAGTTTCTTGAATACTAATCTAAAAGAGAATCCTTCAATGGTTTTGAGCCCTGTCTGGAAGACTTGACATATTTCCATTGCAGTTTGTTAAATTGCATTACGTATCATTGATTTCCTTATTTCTTTCCTGTTCTAAATGTGCATTTCAAAATGCAGAGGAAACAGACAATGCAAATAATAGTTTTAAATAATTTCCTTGATTTTTAGCTTCTCCAGCATACATTCTGATGTGCAAGTTTTCACAAAAACTTTTTTTTTTTCCTTAAGCATCCTGCATAAATCAACAGACCTACCTTAGTTCTCCCAAGGAAATGGTTGAACAGTCTTTAGATCAAACCTGAGACTAACATGCAAATTTAGGAATTTGAAGACAAACCCCCCCGGGTACAAGAAGCTACATAATTAATAAATACAGCTAATTCACAAGTTCTTGGAATTGTATCAGCATTACATGCTTGGAGTCTTGGAATTCCAAGCATAACGGAACGCCTCACAAATAAAAAAATTCTGGCACATACACCCTACTGTAACTTATCCAGATCTGTTTCCCCAATCCTGTATTCAATATCAGGCTTTGAAGGAAGATTTAAGATCTTCCAAACTATTCATTTTGGTATGTATTCTATAAAGCAGAAACTAAAAATTTGACATGCTTCAGTAACAAAGACATCATTATGGCTGTAACTTTTATACACTCAAGAAACAGGGAAATGTTCTGGTTTTCTTCGTCAAGGGAAATGACAACAAAGCAAGCACAAGGGTGGCTAGTATTCATAATGAGACTCATAAATAAAGGAAATTATGTGCACAGTTATTCATAAGGTACTTTTCCTCCTTTTGTTTACCATCCTGTAAAGTTCCGTTCATTAAAAAACAGGAAGAGAGGGAAAGGCTGAAGCAGCCAGGACCATCATTGCTGTAGCATTAGTTTTACAAAGATTAGAAAACAGTTTTAAGTAAAAAGTGTCTAAACGGCGTATCTTCTTGAATATACTCTGTGAACTTCACAGAATGTGACAGAAAGATACTCAAATGCTACACTTAACAAATCCTTCCCCTGAATCCAAAGTTTCAAAACATACTTAGATTTTCAAAATTAAAGCTCATAAACAATACAAGATAACCATCTAATTTCTGTATGATAAATGGGTACAGAAATTTAAACAATATTAAAATAATGCCGTCTGCACAAAATAGATGTCAGAACGGTTACAGTTAATTGAGAGGACAACCAGGTATAATGAACAATTAAAGCAACCCCCAACTCTCTTGTCAATTTAAACGATCCCCATATGAAAAGTAAATTACCTCCATTGAGATTCGTCTGTGTATCCGGTTTCTGAGACAAACACCTGTGGGAGACTGTACTTCATCAGATGACGTTCCAGAAGCTTGGTCACTTTCACCATCTGACCCCATTTTCAGATTTTCATGAACAATATCTTAAAAATAATTCAAAGAAGTGAAAACAGTTAATCAGTATTCCACCAAACATCTCTATTGTACAGATGGAAAAAAACTGTATCACTACTCTGCATTGGGCTATATGGCAGTCAGAGACTCATCACACTCATGGTGGACTTGATATACTTTTTATGGCTCAGGAATTACAAAATGTAGGGGATTACTTTACAGGGCTTCTACACAAACTTTATAATTATTTTTCTTATTTGGTTTGCAGCAGAACTCAATTTTCCAAAACAAAAGACAGGGAGTCCAATCCCAATTTTAATTCCTGTAAGACAGCTCCAGTGGTCACATACTCACAGGTCCAGTTCCCATGCTCCCTCACTGCCACTTCTCTTTTAGCTGCTTTCAGATATAAAACATAACTGAGAATATTTAATATCTTCAAAATTGGACTACCTGGTGTTAGCAACCAAAATGTACATTCAGAAAGCTTAAAAAACCCTGAGAAATACAGGTATTGACTGTTTTCATAAATGCCAAATATGGAAACTTTAGATATAAACCCCACTGCTGTGCATGCGTGGAGGAAGGGGATGTATTCTGACCATTTCAATAGAGGCCTATAATGTATAAGTAGATTCAGCAGAGGACCTGATATTTAGAAGCAATTAAGTGAAATTAGTGACCTTATGAAGGAATTTGGATAACAGATTGCCTGAGTGACATGATGTTGCAGGACCTTCATGTCAACTGAAATCAGTGCTTGTAAAACAATTCTGTAGATTCATCCGCACAAAAGGGTTTTATGTATATTATGTATATACATATACATTACTTATGTGCCACAGGATCTTCCAGACTTTGGAACACAAACACCATAATGAATAAAGAGAATTAATAGCATAATAGAGCCAAATGAATTGCAAAATGACACACAAGGGGAAATTGATCATAAAAGCAATTCACTATGAGCAATGCTTCATCATCTCTGAAATACATGAACACCAAATTACTACAGAGATTAAATACTTATACATACAGAGGAGGTGCTTCAGAAGATATTAATTTCCTTGCCCTCTCTTGATCCTTGGTATTAAGCATTATCTTGCACAGGTAAAAGAGAACCCAAGGACCAACTGAAAAATCTCAGAACTCTATCCCCAAACTATCCTACTACTAGCAAAATGCACAGAGCTCACTTCAGCCTTTACCACCAACATACCTGAAAATATTTAACATTTGCACAGCATTAGTCCAATTAAAAAAAAAAAAAAAAAAAAAAGAGAAAACACAAGTTTTATCACTATCAACAGCAAGAAAGATGGATTTTCTAGGAAAAAAAGCCTTTAGGGCAATGTTTGGTTATCAGCACATCTTCTGAAATGCTTGGCTCGCACAGAATCATGCAGACTTCAAAGGATCAAATTCTTCCCCAGTACAAAGAATTTCCTTCTTGGAAAACAGAATGGATGTAAAAAGATTAACTAGTACGGTATTGACACCGCGTATTTTAACTCAAAGTACAGTAACTGAACAGACAAACTAAGCATGCATCCCATATACAAAGATATTTTTCCAGCAGCAATGCAGTCCTAAATTGGGTTTAGATTAAAAATCCACATTGCACCAAGAGTTTTCCCTACAAGGCATGCTCAGATTCTGACTGAATGAGAAAAAATAAACCACACTCCTTGTATAAGAAGCAGCAATCTTCTGGTTTCAAACAAGGAAAATACATATCAGTACTCCTAAAGGCAGTTCAAACTGTAGTTTGAACCACAGAAAAAGATTTTCAGAAAGTGGTCCCTGTAGATCAACCTTAATCTTAAGATAAGCAGACAAAACGTAACTGTCTTTTGCCAGCTTTCTAAGAAATCTCTTTTATCCTTTGCAGTGACTTGATAGATATCTTTTTAAAAATCTCTAATGAACTGTAGGAAAATAATTTTTAGTAATATAAAAGCATTATTACTGAAAACATTATTTGCAGCAAAGCTGTTACATTAGCATCATTCTATCTGGTAAACAGCACGTTCATCATATCAGTTCTTTAATAAAGATTCTCTCTAAAAATATTTTTCAGAGGTCATATAATCCATTTTAGCAATTACAGGTCTCAAGACTCTGTTCATAAAATTAAGCGTAACAGCTATGGACAACTGTTGTCCAATCTATTTATCCTCATGTCAGTGCAAGCCCATTGAAGTCTGTTTTCTTTAGAGAAGCTAGATGAGACAGTTATCTGGGCAACTTCACAAAGTAAGACTGATGAAATTAAAGAAATACTGTATTTTAAGCCATGGAGAAATTATATAATTTCTTTTTGAAAAAGATTGAGAATTATTAATCATGGGATTAATACTGCCATATTTTTTTATCTTAAAGTACAACGTTCAATTCACAGAAGTGTATGTATTATGAGATTTCTATAAAAAATGACACTTTAAAATGCAATGCTCAAAACTTCAAAGAACATCTGGTTGACAAAGATGATCCTTCTACAAAGAAAACTAATGCACAAATGCACAACTAAGGACTACTTCAAGAATGAGTAACACAACCCCATACATGTGGGGCAGATAACATAGCTGCAAGGAGATTCTGTTCTTTGTAAATCAGGAATGTGAAGACAAGGAGGGTCTGTACAACTCAAGTCTAAAAAATGTAGTATTTCAGACTTAACTAAGATGACGGTCAGTCTATTTTGAATACTGCTGTGATATGATCAATTCTGGTTTGCAGATGTTTTAATTATATTCTAAAAAGGGATACATTTAAGCTGTTTAAAAATATTTTCATGTGTTATTATCTAATATGAATGTGTCCTTTTATTTTTATTCAATTAAAAAGGGATTAGTAGAGCCTTATGTTCATTATTTTAATAGTATGAATCCAGGAATAAGGTATTATCTTAGTAATTTTAATCATTTTACACAGGTGCACAATGATAATGCTTATTTAAGCAGTGGTAAAAATCATGCAAATGTTTCCTTAATTTCACTAAGCTTTTCAATGGGCAAGTTCACCTGCACCAAAGCCAGCCTTCATGGTCTTCAGAGGTTTTAATGGTTCAATAATTTAATAACTCCTTTCACTGAATACCCAAGCCGTTCTCTTACACAGATGTTTATTTTAATGTACTCTATATATCTAATTAAGTGTCCAGTATGGCCATGTAATGAAAAGCTGTAGATGACTACAACATAACAGGAAAACTAAGGCAGCACATGTAGGAGAAAAGGCTGTCCTCATTTCAGCTGTGAGGAATGCACCACAGTAGGAATTCATACAGGGAACCTACAGTGCTGCAAATGAGAACTCCTCCAAGTGAGCTAAAATAATAACCGCTAATTAGTCAGTAGTGAGTCAGACTGCATGATCTTTCCATCTTAGTTCAAATCATTACAACAGTGATCACATGACTTGCACATTGGATAAAGGTGCACTTTTCCAAAAACTTACTCTTCTGTGAAGTGGCTACATTTTAGCATTATTTTACTAATAACAATTTAAATTGAGGAAGGCCATAGTGAGAAATTGCCTTTGCTGTAAACATTACCAAACTATGACAGCTGTATGGAAACACCACTCCTTTCAATTCTAAAGTTTATGACAAAGAAAGAAAACTTCTCCATAACTGTATCACCACAACTGGGAAAAGCAGGAATAATAAACTCTCCCCTGGCTGCTACAGAGGTTCACCAGGAGAGTCAGTCTGAGTTGGCTTTGCACACTCCAAGTCACTCCCCAGTGTTCCCAGTAATCTAAAAATGGAACAAAGACAACTAAGTGGGTTTCTGCATTCAGCCAGCTCAGATCTAAAAAAGGTTCATTAGCTCTGGCTTCACCATGGACTGAAGCAGTTAAATGTTTCTGGAGGCTCAAGACTTCAGAAGCTGTACAGATATACATCAGCTAAAACACCCTCAGCTAGAATCTGACCACATCAGTGGCAAGGCTGAGAATTAGCCATGTGATTTAAAAATCGTCATGACAACTGTATACAAAATTAAAAATTACTACAAAATTTTAAAAGGGACACCTATTAGAGATCAGAATTTTTGTCTTTACAAAACATTTTACAAAACTTAAACCTAATAGATGTTTTCAAGTAGAAATTATTTTTAAAATATTTTGGGATTTTACATGTTACCACAACAGCAGAAACTTGCATTCAGTGCTCAAAGCAAACAAATCTCATGAGCTTCTCAACCAATTTTGCATTGGTGATCTCATTTAAAATCAAGCAGCATGAAGATGCACCTGTGGCAGGTCTTTGGTTAATCAGTTCTATAACCAAATAACCATTCTTTAACTGCAATCCTTTTGTTGTATTTCAAGGATATCTCTCTGATAACATTTCTCCACCATTGGAACAAAGGAAAAAGCAGAAAGAAAAGAGGATGAGTGAAGAAAACATAGAAAATAAAAAGTCTCATGTAGTGCGCATATTTGACCGTTTCATTTCTGAGCACTATCCCAATGGAGAAAATCTCAGCATCCTGCTGAGTAATAACCATTCTCATATGGCACGAACAAAAGGAGGAAAGACATGAAGAAGGAGCAAAAAAGAACAATAGTAATTACACTTGTATATGCACAAATAGCTTAAATTTTCATTGAATGTATTAAAGAAATTAAAAAAAGGAATCATTAATGGCATCATTGCATCCAAAGCAAAAAGAGATGTTTAATATATATACATACTCAGTAACCTTATTAGATACTACTTCAATGAAATTAGAAATTCTACAGGAATCTGTAGCTGTTTAAAACATGTTATTACAACACTTGCTATAAACAAACAAGTTAAAATTGCGACTGCTATTCAAATACTTGATCACGTGAGAAAAATAAAGCAAATGGCAGTCTTATATAATACTGACACATTACTATTTTTTTCAGGTTAAAAAAAAAAAAAGCTTTGAAAACTGAAAAATCATTAAAAGAAACCAAAAACTGTTATGAATTTTTCATTTTGCAAAGCTGATTTGTAGGTCACGGTGAAATTTTGAAGAGGAATAAGCTATTGGTAAATTTACATTTAAAAATTCTATATAATGTTTTAAAAGGCAACACACAAGAACAAAAGTAGGGAAGTATACATCTCTGTGTATATATATATATATATACAGTTTATATCCATCTGATTTGACAAATAATCCATAAATGATTAAATAGTTCTAACAAAAATTTCTTTAAGTACACTAGTATTTTTTTTAAATTTGTCTTCTTATTAGCTTCCTGGCAACTTAAGCTAAGCTGGGTTAGGCAAAAAAGTAAAAATTGGATAGGACTTGAGTGAAAGCATGAGTTGATATAGTAGTCAAACCGTGCACACTAAATCCTGTTTTCTTCTGTGATAAGAACAGTTGCTAAAGCCCATTCAAGAGGACCAAATTCTTTTTTAGTTTGAGTGGTAGCACAAACAGAAAAAAGGCAAGGTTTGGAACATGACGAGTAATATTAAAGTAGAGGAGGATATAAGTGGTTTGACTACTATCTTGAAGGCTCATAACTTTATCTTGAAGGGGACCGGTTTATCACACACTGCTCAAGGAGGGCAGAAGACTGAAAAATTCATAAAATTCTAATTAAACTGTGACTTGCTCTCATTTTCCAGTATCAATTAATTAAGCATAATTTAAAATAACATAAAAGCAGGGCAAAACATTAATGGTGACTGGAGGCAGCAACATGACAAATTACTTGAAACTTTGAAACTTATTTGCCCCACAGAACCACAAATACAGCTTAGGACTACAACAAAAAGATAATTATAGTTGAGTGGCCTTAATTTATCACTGAAAAAAACATTTTTTTCTTATAATACTGAAACATCTAAGTAACACACCAGTTCTTCTTAAATTCCACATACAGGATTATTATTTCATCAAATTCAATTTATTGCAGTTCTCACCAATAAATGAGAAAGACACACAGGTTTCTTGCAAAGTATTAAGAAAGAACATTTTGTAACTTTTGTAACTTTGCTACTTGTAAAAAATTCATGGGTGGTTTCTGTATGTTCTTGTAATTGCTCTCCTCCAGAAAATTTTAGAGACATTCAGGACCTTAAAAAGAAGTTTCTCTAACAGCTCCAGAAAAAGATTATTGCAGATATTTATTAGAGTATTATAATAACCGTATCTCTTCTAAGTACGAATCAACACAGACATTGTTCTTCATAGAAAAAGTGAACTTAAACAAACAACACAGTAAATTACCTAATCTGCTCCCATTTCTGGGCATTGCCATGAAGGAGCCGAGGCTGCCCCCTATGACGCTATGTGGTCTCCGTAAAGGGGGCTTCTTGAAAGATCCTGTGTATTGGTGGAGAAATGAGTGCATGCTGTGAGACGTTGGAGGCCTGCCATTCTTCACAATGGGCTCTACAAGTCACAAGGATCAAAATATTCATTCCCACAAGCAAGTAGAAGGGTCAGGAACATGCCAGAAGGAAAAAAAAAAAAAAAAAAAAAAGGAAAAAAGAAAAAACAGTTACTAGACAGGAAATCACCACTTTGGTATGATTCTCTTTCATATTAACAGTAGACCATACTACTGCCATTTCTCTATTAACAAATTAACACAAAACATGGCATTAAGTGTTACTCAAATTTCATTTTACTAAATTCTGTCACTCTGATGCTGGATCAGTAAATTACTCAAATATACAGTCTAAAAACATAAATAAAACCAGAAGGTAGGTTTTAATATCAGTGTAATTATTTACTTCTCAATTAATGATTATTAATTAATTAATTATTATTGCACAACGTTTCATCTTTACTATAACTTAAACAGACCAGCTGTTAGATACTCACATGATGAGCAAATTCAACTGCAAATCTTTGGAAATACTCTCCCTCTCAAAATTCTTGAGGGTAACTAGTAGCAAGGCCTTGCTACTTAAGTCCTTACATGAAAACGTACCTGTCTATACCCACTAGAGCTGTCAGGCCAAAATTCAGGCTTTTAACTTCAAGTATATCATAATTATTAGGTATTCAATGAGGTACTTTGGCTTTCTAGTGGATTATGGCTCAAACAGTTCACTGTACTTCGACTTAAAAGCAGGATTGTATGAGTTAAAAAAAAAATTATTCATAAACACTTTCTAAAAAAAAGCAAGCATTAGAAATTTTAAAATATTATATAAAAATATACATAAAAATTGAGTGTTTGTGTTCTCTCAGCAACCTGACTTTTGCACACATGGGCTAGCACTCAAGGATTGCCATGGCAGTAGGAGTCTAACTCTAAAACCACAGAAGACATGTTTCCCCCAAGAAACAGCAGACTAGATGTCAACTTGCATTATTGTCACAAAACTGGACTTATCAGAACCTTATCAGTCGAGTACCTTATCAGAACCTTATTCATACGAGAAATTAAAGAAGAAATTCTCTATAGAAATAGTACCCAGAGGTCAGAGCCACCCGGCAGCTACATACAAGCACTGTGCCCCTACTAAGAAATAAAGCAGAAACCATGGCCAAACACTTTAGATTCAAATAATTTTGTTTTTCCATCATTTGGTTCTTATTACCATTGCAGATACATGTTGTTTGGTATTACTGGGAAGACAAAAAAAGGCAGCAGCCATGCATTGAGCAACCATAGCTCAACTCATCCAGTGAGTGCTGCTGGATGGAGTGGCATCTCCCAAGGTGTTTCTGGAGCTGCTGCTCCCAGGGAATAATGCAGCTCAGAGCTCCACTCACCCCTACGGGGACATGGAGCAATCTGGGCAGCTATTTCATCACCCTGACTTACATTCTCATATGCAGGGCCACCAAAATCTTGCTTTCCCTTCCAAAATAAGTTAAGAATAGTAATATAGCTAGAACTAATTTTATGGAAAGCAGGGAAGGAAGTAACAGCATCAAATACCTAATAATCTAAGAAAAAGAGGATCCTGAAAGGAACCCTCTCTCTCTCCCTCCACGTACAGAAACCTTTTGGATATATTGTGATGATTGGACTGAAGCAAAGAGGCAGATGTACACAGACAGAACTACCCAAGGACAGTGACTTAAAAAAATAATTACGCAAGGATTTTTTGCATATAAACATGAATAAAACAGTAAGATTTAAAAAAAAAAAAAAAATCACTTTAACTCAGGTGCTGCAAGAAAAAAATAAAAGCCCCCTCCCAGCCAAATGATTCAGGTAGAAAACAGAATGCAAAAGAACATGTCAGTGCTGTTATGAACCCGCCTGCATCTTTCAGTTAGTATTCTTCATAAACACAGCTTCCTAGTGGGTAAACATGAGGAAAAATACACCATACATCCATGTATATGTTTATAAAGTATGATCAGTGGTGTCACCTTCAAAACTCTGCGCATCTCTTCCCAAATCCTTATTTCTGTTTCTAATACATTGCATCATCCCTTCTGACTTAAGCGAGGTATCAGCTTCTTTGTTGTGTGCCCTCAACAGCAGATTTACCTCAAGGCAGGAGGCAGCAAATTCCCCATCCATTTTTTTTTAACAGAATCTATTACTACTTCCACGTGACAGGAAACAGGTTCACACGCAGTTCAACTTTTGTTTTTTATATATTAAAAGCCCGCTTTCCAGCTTACTAATCTTAGGTTTGAATTTGATCTAGCTTCCAGGCAAAAAAAAGCCTCACACTGAGTTTACACACACAGCACTGAACAAATGAATGGTAACAATGAAAATCCAAATACCTGGCGAGTACGCTTTGTTCTGTGGAGACAGTCATCACCACCTATAACTATGATGCTTGGCAGGTGTTAGTGGCTAGTTTGCACCATTTGAAAGTCAGTACTTTATTTGTATTCCTTATATAAGCAATAAAGAATATATATTAAGCATTTAATTCTACTTAATTTTAATTGCTTCCAAAACTACGTTCTTATGAAAAAAGAAAGCTAACACAAAGAGGTATTGTTTTTTCTGGGAAGCAAAACTCTCCTCCCTTTGACCAAGCCTTGTTATACCAAGCAAAGGAAAAGGCCCTCAGTTTTTGGTTTTAAGACCCTATTAATAAACCTAGGAAGAAAGCTCTCATATTTTCTTTCTACTAACAGTATGGAAATGTACTGCTAAAAATCACTCGGGTATTTTTTGCACACAAAAATGCAAATTATGTATCAAAGCAAACATTACTAATGTCCTAATGAGAAACTGAAGATGCCAGGATACATCTCAACAAAGGCTAGAGAAGCACCAAAGGCAGGGTGGGAAAGGAGCAGGGCTGTATTGCTGAAAGCAAACCTCTGCCTATGACAGTACATGGCCTCAGCCATCCTGGCCACCCATAGCCCCCTCTGTACAGTCACAGCTGCCGAGGAAACCAGCACCATTCACCACACTGGAGTCTATGCACACGTGGACTACTGCTGCATTCACAGAGCTGATCATTTCCCCTGTACATTATGGCTTTTGTCTACTCAGGCTAAAATTAATCTATCCCCACGAACTGTGTAGTGCATAAAAAAGGTCAGAGTTTATGACTACGCTGAATGACTAAGTAGAGATTCAGTTTTACGGTCATTATTAACATGACAGTGGGATGAAGACAGATGATGGTTTTAAAAATCTGGTTTTCGCATGGCAGTGGTAGATCTGCACATATTTTACCGTTTGAAACAAAATTCCTAAAATATCCTAAGACACGAAAAGTTCAGCTCAAATATAAGGATAAACACAGATCGCAGTAACAAGCAAAGAGCAAATTTATATAAAAACAAAAGACAAATGGTGGACATAGGAAAAACCAATTACACAGAAATAACCTTTGGCATCATAGGCAACTATTACCTTCCTGCACAATTCTAAGTACTGTTCTAAATTATGGAGCCCATTATAAGATTTAGCAACAATAATTTAGGTCATGTAATAGAACAAGCATAACTACTGACAGACAATGAAGTGAAGGTTACAAAAACTCTCAGACTAATAGCACACTTCTGACTAAGAGAAGTATTAATAGTACTTGATTACAGATGTTTTTTAAAATCCTAGTTCTCAATTTACAGAAAGGAGGGATCAAATGGCATTGTATGATGGTATAACATACAGACTTATGGTCTGGAAAGCTATTTTTGTTATAAACAGCTAAGTTTGCATTGTTGTATCCCAGAAACTTTTAAAGAAACATTCAGGTGAACTCTGCATTGTGTGCTGCCATCTCCCTGCAAATGTGACACTAAGGGCTGGAACAGATACTGAAAATGACTGAGCAAACTCTTGCTGGAAATTAATTTACAAGACTGTTTATTATTATTTTTGTGCATTTATGAGATACAAGTTTTAAAGAAAGTGCTTTTGGAAAAAGTATTTAACTCCCTCTGTTTGAAGATCCCCAAGTGCTTCTTCCGAAGTTTCAATTTAATTTAATTCACTTAAAGAATTCTCTTCTTTTTAATAGTTTTTTTTTTTAAAGGATTTTTAATAGGTTGAATCACTACATTTAAAGGGTAACACTACAGTTTTTAAGGTATGAACTTAGTGCAACTGCTTGGTCTTGAATAAGATCAGTCAAAACTGTAAAAGTTAATTGCCTTTACTACATACATCTGTAAATAGCCTCTTATAATTTTAGATTTGTGATTATAGGCTGGTTTACCTTTTAAAAAAATGCTTCCCTGTGTAAAATTCACAAACATTCCTTACATTAGTGTCACTCTACTTGGTAAATATAACCACTCAAAGGCTGAGCTGACACGATGCAGGTGTTTCTGGCAGCACAGTAAGTATTCTCATGAAGCTATTGGTTAAATATTCAGCCTCAGCCAAAATGAATGACAGTATTTAAGAGGGGAGTTGAAAACCACCAGAAAAATCACCATGCAAGTGCATGGATCTACTGCATTTTGAATGTCACGCACAGTTCTGGTCTTCCTCTCTCAAATAGATTAGGAGTGCAGAAATATGATAAAACACAGACTTGTAAGAGGGCATCTAGGAACAAGCTGCATTCAGCAGCTCCTCCAGCACAAGAGCGAAGGCCACTGAAAAAAGCCAGCAGTGGCAGGCTGCATGTGGCACACAGAAGTGGTTCTTCACACCGTGTGGTCGGTGGAAACTCCTCACCACAGGACGTTAGGACCATCAGAAGCTTAGCAGACTCAAGGGGAGACCGGACAAGAAATCAGCTCAGGGTTACTAACGACACAGAGACTTGACTGGTTCAGGAAGTCTCTCAATTAGAAACCGGCACAGTACTCTGGGGAAATGGTGTTATATTTTTGGGCTCTAATCTTAGACTTGCCCTCAAATGTCATCCTCAGAGGGTGGAGAATAGACAGACAGAACTGCAGCTGTCCTTACAGCACAAGACTTCTGCAGCACCTGGGCAGTTTCCCCCTGTTGACTCATACTGGCACAACCGCTCCAGCGAGGGCCTTATTCAATGTTTATCTCTAGCTCCCTTTCCTCACTCTGCTCTGTAATCTGTAATTCCAAACGGATAAAGCTTATAAATATGGAAAGCAAGCTGAGAGAGAGGGAGAGACTTCTCAGTGGTTCTTTTAAAATTGCATTTGGTCAGTTGCTATGATGTTCTCTTCTTATTTTGGCTACAAAAACCACTTCATCTTTGACTCATCTTTCAAGGATGTCATTTAAATTCTTACATTTCTTATGCAAGCTATCATGCAAATCTCGGCTTTAAATGTGAAAAAAGTTAACTCAAACACTCTGAGAATATTTATAAATATTACAGTGGTCTTCAGGATGCAGACATGGTTTTCTTTTCAATGCCCCTGAACACTTCCTGAAATATGAGTATATTCTGGTTTTTATTTTTTTTTTTTACATATATACACACATACATACAAACACACACACCTCCCTGTAGACACACACGCTTTTTTTTTTTTAATGTCACATCCATTTTATCTTGCTTATGTGTGCATCTTCAGCAAGGATTAAAATTGGGCAATGCATGGTGACTGTGCACTGTTCTATTACTTGATTTTCAAGTTTGGCGAATGCTGAGCTGCTGATTTATTTCAGTTGGATCGTTTTCTTGTATTTCTTGTGTGTTATCGTTCAAACTTCCGTTATTATTGGCATAATGCAAAATAACTACAACAGCACTATTCAAGGAAAATACTGTTTAAAATACAACTGGCTTGGCTTACTAATGTTGTAAGAGTCCCTAGATCATGTTGCTGATCTGCTTTAGAATACACACATGTATTTGAAGAAAATACAGTACCCAGTAAGGTACTGCTGCTTTGCCAAGTTTGAAATAATGCCAATACCAATGCTAAAACCCATACAATAACAGAAAGTAACTCAAATGAGCTGCTGAAATCTTTCAATTGTGAAGTGACAGAAATTTATGCATGAACATAAGTGAAACTGATTTTTTTATTTCACTACTATGAGAATAGTCAAGTAGAACAATAGTGTATGTAACAGAGAAGCCTGTCCAAGGAATTAGTTAGAACCAACTATTTTATGAGGTTATAAAGATGTTTCCTCTCTTTCCTTTAACTGAAATTTAAATTAACCACAAACCCTGACCTGAAATTACTCCCAAGTTAAGCAATTTTTCAATAAATCCCCAATGTTTTTTGTCCATCTATCTTAACAAAGAGCCACATTACCACTTCCTTTCCCGTGCCGGATTTACTTAACTGGATTTACTTAATCTGAGAATTGCCAGGTATTTCTATGCAAGGGCTCAGCAACTGACATACTGTCACACGTCAGTCAGCTGGTAGATTAAAGAAAGAAAGTGTTTTCATCAGGAATGTAAATGTATTTTAAAACACATTTTATGAATATATAATACCACATCTTCAAATACCTCTTTTTCTTTTTTTATGTCCCATGAGTATTTCTATTATATGACAAGAAGAGCAACCTGGCTCTTCAGGTTTCACTGCCTAAATTTTAGAATATTTGCTTCAGCTAGCTTCAATAAAGAATCAAAATCATCTGTCATACGTGGTGACATTTTCCCTTAAATCAAGCATTTCTGATAGAGCTGAGCAAGTCTGCCAGAAAATGTATTATTCAGTAGCCACTATCCATTATGAACATGAAAGCCCTATAAATACATAAATATATATTTCAATTCCATATAAATCAAGTGCACACAAGAGGAGTTTTTTCTAATCAAAATAAGATTGGTATTGGAGAGATAGCATTTATTATCTCTGATTTGGGTGTATAATTGGGTATGTAAGTGTTCAAGACCAGGCTGGATGGGGTTTTGAGCAACCTGCCCATGGCAGTGGGGTTGGAACCAGATGATTTTTAATGTACCTTCCACTTCACTGTTCCATGATTCTATAATGGGGACTGAACCCAGACATGCTCCATACTGTAAGGATGGACTTCTGAGCGATAGCAATTGCCACAATTCACAGCTGCTACCAAAAAGGTGGTTGACTTAGGTTGTTGAACTAGCTCATGAGAGGGCATGGGGAATGGAGGTGATGACTGAAAGCTGGAGGCAGAACCTCACTTGCCACTTTTAGCTGCAGCTTGACTGTGGATCAGCTCGACTGTAACAAAATCTCACTGAACACCCTGAGAATTAGCTACTGGTTTTTACAGGACAGGACCCTGCAGAGTTTCTTTTCCACACACCTTGAACTCACCCCTTGCTCCAGAAACCTTCCAAGGTTGTTTGGTATGTTGTTTCTTTTCCATTTTCATATATAAGGGAGAGGTATCAAGACTTTACACATGTGAAACTAAATACTAATTCTCTGAACAGCCTTGCATTCATGAAGCTTGTGATATATCATGATAACCTTTTAAAATTATTTAAATCACTGTCTTCAAATGCTACTGTCACAGAGCTTAATCATATTTTGGCATCATCTATTACACGTTCACTTAACTAATCTGAATGTATGGTCTATTAATGATTACTCAATTTTTACAGGTCTATTGGCAATAAAGACTGATTATTTTTTTGGACTTGCAATACAAAATATTTTGAACAAACTGCCTTCCCAAAGAAGCTGTTGTCAATAAGCCCTTTATTTCTTCAGAAATCACAGAATGTAAGCAGGTGAATTTCTGACATTTTAGAGCTGGCATGCAGCACTGTACAAAATTTAATTAGATTGCTGCAAGGCTGTCAGACTCAGTAAAATTAGTTGATTGCAGGTGATGGCTCCCATAAAAGAAATATTTAAGAAATATTTAAATAACCCAAATCAGCTATACTTTGCCTATATCTGTAATCTCAGGGAGCTGTATCAGGAGCACTGCAGATCACAATCACATATATTCAAAGCTGAAAACCTGCCTTTGACATTTATGTATTTCATACTGTGTAAAATATAGTTCTCAAGGTAGTACTTTTGGTCATCAGAACATGCATTGGAACATAAGTGTGGTACTCCTGTATCTTTAATCACATATGCATGACCCACCAGTTACTAAGCTTCCCTTTAAAAAGAGTAACTCCAGAAGGCATCCTGGAGATCAGATCCTTCAGAACACTGTTTCAGGTATAATTTAAATCAATGTGAGTCAGCACTGTAGGCAAGATATGAGTATCCCTGGCCTCTATCCTTATATCCCCACACACAACCACCCTGTAGCTTTCAATACAAACATCTGTGAGGCCGCACTGCCAACCAAATCAGGAAACAGATAATTTGGCTCCTTTTTGCACTCCTTTCAGAAATAACTGTGTTGGCTAGTTAGGCGTATTTTACTTTTCTCTACTTAAGTCCATCTGCATGCCATTTGAGAACAAATCTTTACATATCCATCAGCGAGCCTACGCGAGCAGAAATTTGGTGTGTTTACAAAACCCACTTCTGCATCTAAGCATCCTGTTCTCCTGCCAAACCTGCGTTCTGTTTGTGAAGGAAAACACTTATGAGTGGACAACCCTCTCCCCCCCCCACCCCCCCCAAGACTATGGGTCTCTGCAGCATGCTTTCAGGCACTGAATTTTCATGCTCATTTCACTTTATAAGCACTTCCACACATGAATAGAGCCTCCAGGTTTTGTGGGAAGAGGCAAATTAAAACAGAAGGGAAGAAAGAACACTATGTTGTGGAGTGTACGTGGGATGAAGAAACCATATTGAACAGTAATAGCAAAAATTGATGTATGCCACAGCACAGAAGGGTACGTACAGACTATAATAAAGACATCATCAGTACGGTGTAAGAGACAGTACAAAGTTCAGTATTTAGCTGTGACAACTGCCAGTTATTTGCAGTAATTTGTAGCTCTAGAATGAGCTCTAGCAATTCTGGAGATTCCCCACCCACCCCGAGTATCCTCTCGGATACTTCTGTATTGATACTTTCCGCCAGTATCAACAGCAAAATGTTATTGATTTATTACCAGTAAGTATTTCTGTGCTCATATTTTCAATTCAAGAACACTGTCTTGAAAATATGTTGCAACACACTGTTTTCCTTTTATACTCAAGGAGTCACACATAGCAGATGGAATAGGAGTTTCTCAGCTGTAGTGAAGATGGTATGAAATGACTACAACTACAAAGACATTTGGATGTTCTGAGACAGCATTGCAACGTGTCAGTTTTTATAAACATTCATTCCTCTTATCAGAGTATTAACTAGTCATTAAGGCCTTAAACCTAAAAAACACTTACGCACTTTCTAAAAAACACTTACGCACTTTACTGTAGCTGATCCTTCCATTATTACTCACACCTGTAAAATTACAAAAAAATTATGCAAGTGTTTGTGAGGCTGGATCCTATGATCACATCACTGAGCTAAAACAGACTAAATGGAGATAAATGCTATACTATAAATTCAAGAAGCCATTTCTATCAGAATCTCCTTTGTTTCAGTTTAGTATGCATGTGTGCATATATCTATATTTAAAAATAAAAACTAGCAATATAGAATGGCTTTCCAAGTTACTTATATATTAATACAAGAGCTGTGGACGTATTTTTGAACATATCTTGTAATTATTCTTAAAAACATGCATTTGTGAGAATGCATTTTATAATATTAGACAATGCAGCCACATTTTTCACTTTCATCAGAGAGCATATTTGTATGTATTTAAGGTATTTGCATAAATTTTACAGTTAATTGAGCTTTAAATATGCATGATTTGGATGTTACTTCTAGCCAAATTTCATTAGTATGTCATTGGAAAGGAAAATTTTCAACAGCAAATTTAGTTGTCAACTGCTAAAGTACCATTTAGTATTTTTAATATTAATCTGAATACATGTGTTAAGGTAGAAGCTAGAATTAAAAAAGCAAGCCAGCACATTGTTAGTGTGCTTGAATCCAAACAGAATAAAAAATAAAAACCAAATCCAACTAATTGACTTTATACATTGAAACATTACAGACTATGAAAGCTTCTGTACTTAGATAAAAGAATAGCCCAAAATACACTTCATACAGTCCACAGTTCATAAGGCTTCAGATGTATATTAGGCATTTCACCGGTCACTCTATTTTTATGATTTATGTAATCTGATTTGGTGATGCTTCCTCACCCAGAAACCAATTATGATGAACATAATTTGTAAGGTATATTGAATTATTTATGTTTCTGGTCACTAAATAATTTTGTGATGTTCTAAAACCACCAAAATTCTGTGCTATTGCATTGAACAATATGGGTTGATCCCTGCTAATCCCATTTTGCTGCTGATGGATGAGTTCTGCATCCTGAGATTGTACTGACATCACGCAATGAAGGAGGCTGTGTATGAAATGAGATTGCATACAAAAGGTTAGCTGATTCAGTGGTATCAATGCACTGCGAAGAAATAAAAAGTTAGATATCTATTTTCACATCCGTGAACTACAAGTAGGACAAATTGTTCTGCATTAGGAGTACTGTTCTTTAAAAGTAAAATCTTCAAACAACCCACTCAAAGCTGGCGCTCATGACTAGGAGGGTCTCTGGATTGGAGCAGTGGTTATTTGAAGTCAGAGGCAATAGTTCTGGGAGAGGAAACATTTGGCAGTGGGCTGAACAACACAGGTTACTGCAAAAGGGTGATGATGAGGAAAGGTCTCTGGTACTACGTGCACGTGATCTGCATCTGGAATCACAGTGCTGAACTGGAATTTTATAACAAAGATTTTACAGGACATGTATGTGAAAATCAGGTAGAGATGAGCAGCACAGATGTAGTTTTCTATAGGCGTAGCCTCTAGAACCTCTATAGTCCTGTAACACAGCTCGTTTCCAGGAAAGAAAAAAGCTAGGGTGTATACAATTATATCCTTCAATGAACACAACTGTCAGAATGGAATGACAAGAAACAAGATGGGCGATTTGCTAGGAAGAAAATAAATACAATAAAATCAAATGGGAGAACAACAACAGAAGAAAAGTCTGCTGTAAAGGCCTTCAGCATTCAGGGTTTATCTTTGCCTTCTGGCGCGAGAACAGTTGCAACGCCCTTCAACTCTCATTTCTCAAGTTCATCATGTAATAATGTTTGAAAATAAACCACATATGAAGAACCACTTTCTGAAGACTGTTTGTATCCCTAACTTTGATCCTCTGTAGATCAAGATATTGGCTTTGATTTACTAGACTGTGCTTTTTAAGTTCCTTTAAAAAAGGATCCAAAGCCTGCAAACTGGGCACATTTGTGTTTCTCTGTTCCACGGGGTAAAGGAGCTATTTATTCTTCATAAAAGCAAAACTAGGGAGATAGTTAGTCCTGCTTCCTGAGATCAGCACCATCACAGTAAACAATGCACTTTCAAGATCTTAATGCAGCTACCACTTTAGAAACTATTCTTCAAGAGACGACATCCTCTCATGTGTCCCAGCTGGATATTTACAATTAGCACAGGTTTCTTAAGACTCTGATTTTATAAGATGCCAAGGCAAACTCTTCTAATTTAAGAAGAACTCTGCAAGTAATTTTTTAAAATAACGTCCACTGAAGGATTTTTTTTCCAGTCTATGTTCTCTACCAAACTCATCTTTCACCAGAAAAAAGAACTTATTTCCT
Organism: Scolopax mira; assembly: GCA_004320125.1. Lineage (NCBI taxonomy): Eukaryota > Metazoa > Chordata > Aves > Charadriiformes > Scolopacidae > Scolopax > Scolopax mira. The sequence goes on along the minus strand of BJBW01000267.1, from coordinate 321,949 downwards.
GACTGTTTTTTCCAGCCATCGTTGCCGCCCAAACCCTGACTCCTACAGTCTGTCTGAAAACTACTCATTCCAAAATATCTTGATCTGTGGGAAAGTTAGAGCTTCATACAGAAAAGCAGACTAGCTGGTGTGGCAAGCATTTTCCAATCCTACTTTCTAAGAAAAATAGGATTGGAAAGGAAAAACAACGGAAAACAAAAATACACAAAGTTGTATCCTGTTCATCTCTGCAAGATCAAAGATAGGACAGGTACTAATATCTGCATTCTAAAACTACCAGAAAAAAGAAGCAAATATCAGTAAAACTTTTTTAAATGGCATAAAATTATGAGCTGAAGACCACACGGAGCAAAAGCACAGGTTGTATTTATTACTTTTTCTCTTTCAAGAGGATCAATGACATCTCAGGGTATCCAAGAATACTAAGGCATTAACAACATTTTGCAGTTGTAAGCAGAGCATGTATTGTGTCACACAATATTAGTGTATAAGCTTACTTTTGGCCAATGAAATAATGTGGAAAGCAAAATAAAAGAAGCACTAAAAGCTAAAAAATAAATTTGTCATTAGAAACATTGTCTTGAATTGCATTTTTATCACTTTAAATATCTACCAAGTAGTTAAGTTTGCCAAACTTTAGCAATAAGCATGCAGAAGACATCTAAGTATTGCTATTTGAGACAATTTTCAGATAAACAGGACAAACTGCAAACAGACTCATACACAGTTTAAGATGGTGTAAGCTCATGCTTCTGTAAACAAGTTATTGCATCCTTGGTCCCTTGAGCTGGCACCCAGAACATGGTCCAGTTTAAAATCTTTATACTTTTAAAATCTTCCTGGATCCAGTTTTCAACTGAATCAATTCAGCAACCCAGTTCACTACATTCACTGATGCTGGTGACAATTTTTACGCTCATTTCCCAGAGTGAAAGTAATATTCTGAGCACTTATTTGCATAATGAAATCAATCTGTCAGAAGGACATACAGGTCTGAACAAAACATGCATCAGTAACAAAGGTTATCACAGGTGAAACCATGTCAGACAACTGCTCAGTGTCTCAGAAAATACTTGGTAAGTATCAGTACAAAAAAACCTTTTTTTGGCAAAATCCAAAATCATTGTTTCAGAGTTGTATCAACATATAAAAAGTTGTAATAAACTTTATTTTCTAAACTATTGGGCACAGCCCATGATGAAGACAGGACAATAGCAATGACTATACCAGGGATTAAGGGCAAAAAGAAAAAAATATTAATAGCTTTGTTTTGCCAAAGCTTTCAAAAGCTTGGTATGCAACAGACCTGGATGGGATTTTAAAAGTCTGCAGGGCAAATTCCATGGCCTCTAATTCTGCTCAAATCTGCCAGCCCTGTGAATTTTCAGTGGGAAAATTCAGAATCGTTTATTGGTGTGAAGTGGGGAAAAAAAGTTATCACCTGATACTTGAGAAAATCTTAGATGTCAACAGAGCAAGAAATAACACTAAACAGCATACAAAATGAAATATGACTTAAATGCTGCAGCCCAAAAAACAGAACAAAGCAACGAATCTCTTCTAGTCATTACTACTGAAGATTGCATTCAAAAGTGGTATCATCATTAATGTGGACTTTATAACAGCCAGTACAATGATGGGATCAGCCAAAGACTCACCTAAGAATACACAGGCAAGCTGGTTATCCTGAGTGTTTCTAGTCACTTTCATATTACTAACGAGAAGTACTATTCAGAGACATGAAGAGGTGCCAGAATTCTCACACTAGTGCACTGCATCACCAATGATAAGGTTTTTTTTAATAATATCTAAGCAATTACTATCAAACATATTACCAAATGATTTTGAGAAAAAAATTGAGTTTGAAGCCATATGAAGTTGATGTGAGACCCACTAAATTCATCAATAATGGGTTTTTTAATGAGAGAGCATCTATGATCCTTGCTGCACACCATATTAAAATATCAATTCAGGTAGCTTTTGTTAAATAGCTGTATAATAGTTCATTCTCAAAGCAAACCAACTGATACATATACATATCAACCTGTTAAAATAACTAGGGCTTTCATATGTAAGACAAATCAAAAGAAAAGGTTAATGAGGAAGTCCATGCAATTGTCCCTGAAATAAAATCCAACAACGCTCACTTTTAGTGGGGCCTTACAAAATTCTTACATTTTCTGCAAAGTTAAAGATACACTTACCGTTATCTTTGCTGCTGTTTTCTTCAATTGTCATTTGTTCTGCTAGCTCAGACAGCGATTCATCAATGGTCTGGCTTCCACGCAAGGTTAAAGAAAGTCTCCTCTTAAACTTTTTCATTCTATCAATATTAAGTCTGGCTTAAGGAAGCCTGAAAAAAAAAAAAAAAAAGATTAAAAAGCAAAAAGTGAGAAAAAATTAGTTCATTAGAAACCAAAATTTAATTACCTCACATAAAAATGCAAGAAGGCTTACAGAAAATTTACGTCAGTATGTTATACTTAAAAGTTATCCTTAAAACAATATCCTTAAAGCAAGATTACTCTACTGAACTGAAGAATGTCTTGAGAGGTAGGGGCCCATATATTTTTTGCAAATTTTATTTCTGTTAGGGAAAATAACAATCTTTGTTTTTTAAGAAAACAAAACAAAAAGATAATCTGATCACTAATTTTACAATTCAGTCATAAAACAAGCAGTCATCTGAAAATTTGATGAGTGTGCGCTCCGTTGCCTCCTCCGCAGTCTGTCTCACCAAACTCACTGAGGAGGAGGAGGCTGGAACCTTCTCTCTCTTTCAGCCCATTTGTTTATGGATAAGACTTTTCTATATTTTGCCCTTTACACAAAAAGAGGAAGGGAACAACACTAAAGATCTTAAACACAAAAGCAATTCTCAAACCCGATCCCAGCTAGGGAAATAGACAGCCAGGGCCTGATAAGGTCAGCTAAAATGGATGTTTCTCTAGAGTCAGGCAATAAGACTGAACTGGGAACAAAGCAGGAGGCACTTTCTCCATGGAAAACAGTATGTAAACAAGCAATAATAACAAAGGTCCAGGCTGATAAACATGTTGCCACAGGTCTATGCCTGTAAGTGAACTTTGCAGCATGCCGTATGTTTGCCCTTATACGACAAGAAGCACAATTCTGTGCTTCATTATTCCATATGGGCAATTCAGCCTAAATATTATTTCACAATAACTTGTTTATCTGCTCATAGCCTCCAAGAATCACACAAGTAGTACCAAACACAAGCACACCTTACTTTTAAGTCTGAGCTACTCATATTTTTTTGGTGCATTGGCCTCTTTGCACTCCAAAAAGCATAATTCACATACAAAATTGAAAAAAAAAATAAATTTTTAAAGTCCTCCTTTAAACAGAGAAATCCAGGAAGTAGTACACTAAAGATCTACATTTAATAACAATGAATATGATTACTTTTATATTGACATCATCCCTGTATATGTTTGTATATATATATATAAAATAATGGATGTATAAATATACGTATACACATTGCAACTGCATAGCTTATTTTTGCTTAGCTGTTACATAATAAAAAGGAGAACAAATCAGTGGAACAAGTTGGAAGTGGTGGTTGGTGGTAGGAGAACCACCATGCATAGACTAAACCATCACAAGACTAGATTACACAGGACAGTATGTAACACGTAAGGTTGGATAACTCGATGATCTTTAAGGTCCCTTCCACACCAAACCATTCTATGATTCTATGATAAAAGGAAACCTTTGGGATTTGAGCCCCAAGGCCTGAGATGAACAGTACAATCACTGGCAAAGCAGCAGCTGCATCCAAGGGGAAAGAGGTAGATTACAAAACATCGTAAGGTCTTAAACAACCACGGCTACTATAGGCAGAAATATTCAGGCATTGGGTACAGACATGTAGGAAACAAAATGGAGATACAGTTAAGGTAGCAGTTTCAAAACTGCCCTTTCAATGCATTGCTGTGTGTGCAATAAAGCCACACCTTAGTATGATTAATTTTGCACTCTCTCACTCAAAAGCAGGATATTCTTATTGTTAAGAAACTGTATTCAGAGAACATTCCAAGGGGAACATTTACTTTTCCTGTTCAGGACCTGCTTTAAAGACTGCTTTATTTCTGCGTTTATTTTAACTTTTCCAAAACGATGGCCTACGCTTCTCTCAAAAATCTAGTTTTTTTTAAAAAACACTGGAAGGACACATCCTTTATAAGTGGTATTACTCAAGTCTCCTATACTGTTCTATGAAACCTGCCTCTTTTTATGTGTCTTATTCTCAAAAAGGATATATGCATTTTTTAGCTATGTAATGCCCTAAAGCTACCTGACAGCACAACAATTTCTTTCCAGTGTTCCACTAGGTCAGTAACTGAAAAAACAGGTGCCTTTACATGGAAACAGTCTGTTCTGACTTTTGATCTTGCAAATATTTAAGCCTACACGATTCTTTAATCAAAAAGAAGGTCTACTGCTGAAGAATATTACATATAAATTATCAGAATTTATTACATTACATTAGAAAATATAAGCCATTCTGGATCTCAAGCTAATATAAAAGCAATTATTTTGCTACTGTAGTTACAAAAATTCTCCTGAAAAAGAAAGGTTTCATGGAGTGCTGAAACCTAAGCACTCCATTCTACTAAGACTCTGAATTAAGTTTAGGGCTAGATTTTCTAAGAATTTAAGAGTAAAAAGGGATCAGGAGTGGGATTCTATGTGAGTTAATGCTTTCTTCTACTGTAATGTAATTCAGTGTTTTTAAAGGAAAAGATGCTCACTGCTATGAAACCCAATTTTCCTCCCTTAAAGCATATGAATTTTTGCTAATTTAGATGGGTAAAGAATGCATATATTTTAAAAAAAATTTAAAAAAGGACAAAAAGGAGAAGGACTGACCAGTGTGTAGCACTTAGAAACTTCCTATCTTTCTGACTACTTTATTCTTACTTCTAGCCAAAGTTGCAGAACCTGGTTGATAATTTGGTAGTTTGAGACAAGTTCTCAGTGAACAGAGCTTTGAAAAGGTGATCTAAACAATCCAAAGCTAGCATTGGTTCACTAAGATGACAGCAATTTCACAGTCAATTTTAATTCAGTTCAGCAAAATTAATGTACATCTAATGGCTATGATTAGATGCAGCAAGACTCCTGATGTTCCCACAAATTCTTACCAATTGTGAGAAGAATATGCACTGGTGTTTTTATTTTTGAGCTTCAGAACAGAGCCCAGGGCTTGACTGTTCTAGTCTGTAAATTTATCTAGTCTGAAAATATCGTACCCAAATCAAATATTTTAGATGTCACAGCAGATAGATGCATACACTTGAATGCTACGAATGCAAATACTAGTTTTCTGCAGACAGAATGAGGACAAGCAACCTGATACAATGTCTGATACAACCCAGAAAAGCTGGCAGACATACCTGTTCAACCCTTATACAGATATGAAATGAAGGAAGCAACAATATAGAAAAGGAACTGCTGCTTCTTATGAACAATCTCCAGTCTAACCCTGAAAACTTGGTATTTTCATCTTTAAACGCAACACAAGTTAATCCTAGAAAACTACACTGACATACCTTTCATACACAGTTGCCTCCTTAAAGCCTGTAGAAAAAGTATTTTCCAACATTCATTGTCAACAGCCTCAAACTCCCGCTTTGCTCTCAATGTCATTTAAAAGCCATCGCTAAAACACAGTTGTGAAAAAAAACTCCATGGTTTTTGAATCTTAAAATCAGATTTAAACAAGTGGGTTCTGACTACCTTTCTGTATGTATCAGTCCAATCCTTCCCACAATACCTGTAGTGGAATACTTTCTTCTAGCATACATAGACATCCGCAACACCCTGAATATACAGCAGACAGACATTAAAGCATTTTAATTGCAAAGCAGTAACTCAGCTGGATTCTGCACTCATCTAATCACCAAAAATCAGAGGCGTTCAAATGCTGACAGCTAAAATTCTCAATAAAACCCCCACTGCCTTCAAGCTCCCAGGCCCTTGGTACATTAAAAGTGAAAAAAGGAATGCGTAAGATCTTTATACACAGTTAAACATATGCTGTGAGCTTAGTGCTTGTAAGCTTAAACAAGTTCAGCTAAAAATTTCAAAAGCAATGAAGTTGTTAATAGCTTAAATTTTAGCCAGTTCATTTCAGGCAGGTCAGAAATACCAAAAGCTCCCTACAATTTTGCTGATTCAAAGCCCTTTGAAGTCAACGGGAACCTGTCCTTCAACTTGAATAAGCTTTGGATCAGACCAAATGCTGACCTTCTGGTCCAGATGTTATATTGCATTAAGGTGCATCTAAATAGAGATAAAACATTTTAAAATTACTCTTCCACTTAGATACACACTGAAGTTGCTATTTGACCGTTTTTCCAAGCTGCTTTATATAGAGGCAGGTGTTTTCCAAACATCTAAAGGCAGTTCTTATTCTGAAAAACTCATTAGCTGAAGACGACAGCTGAAGCAGGGGGGACGGACAGGAACAGAAATCCTATCTAACAGCAGCACATGAGTGAGGACACAGCACGGCCCTTGGGGATGGGGTAACGAGCTATAGCCACAGGCATTAGATATCAAAGAAAGTGGGTAACAGAATTCCCTATGAACTCCTCAGATTCAGGAGGACGTGCAAACACACGTGGGACTCTCAACCTGATTTCATAAAAGTCGCTACAACCAAATGGGTATGTTTACACAGCATCGGGCCGAATTGTGTAAAGGTGGTTACAAAACGATGCAAAAAGGTAAACTGGCAGACCTTTGAGGAGGTCTGAAGATTCTGTCAGGATACTTATATTTTTTAGGATTTAAGATGGAAAAATCAAGTAAGTTATAATCAACTTAAGAATAAAAACAGTCCACACAACTACAAAGAAGAATAACAATCATCATGATATTCTCTCTCGTATGGTCCTCATCATAACAGTTGTTAATAATTCTCAAAATCCATGGTGTCATTCACTGTATCATTGACATATGGACAGATAATAATTTAACCTTCCACGAGCATTTTAATTGCACCAGTTACAGGTCTGTTAAATATTTTTAAGCACGTAATAAACTACGCATCATTTGTTTGGCTTCATTAATCGTTTTAAATGCATCTGAATACTTACTAAGAGTAAGTATTTCTGAAGGTCATAATCCAAGCCTGTGTGAGAAAGAGAGACCCAAAAAGCTTAGAACAGTGCAAACAATGTTAATTAAAAACCAAAACACCTGTCAAGAATATTGTTCCCCTATTCTCAGAAGAAAGTCATCTTTCCATTGTGTTTATATTTATCAAACTATTCTCAATCTACCTGAATTAAGACCAAAAAAAGCTATTGATCACATAAGCATGTCACACATCAAATACAGAGCAAACTATTAATTACACTAACAAGAAATAGATGGATAATTTATTTAAGACCATAAACCACCGTTTTCAGCACTTGGAAATTTCACATCCAATACAGACATACTTCCTCACAATCATAATTCTACTCAACAAGAATTGATTATAAATATAGTATCTTATTCATTGCATCTGTTCTTTGTATTTGTCTCAAACCCACATTTGTGGGAAAAAAAAAATCTACTGCACTTTTCCACGCTCAGTCTTTAGAAATGATGTGACTCTGGACAACTAGACTCCCATCAGGAACAGAACTACTCTGAAGTTATTAGCTTTATTGCTGCATTAGATCAAAGAACTGACACTGTACAGATTTAAGTGATATCTGACAAACAAGAAACATAATTGTGAAGTCAACTATCACAACCTAGTCTGACCTCCCCATGAAAAAAGGCCAAAAGGACCCTCGCAGCCTTTTCCCTATGAATAAAACAATATTCAATATGGAATTAAAGTTTTGAGGTCAATCCCCTTTTTACATATTTATAGAATCGCAGCCAAACAATTTCTGAAAACTGGAGGCAGAAAGATATTCACGAAGGTTAACTTCACATCTGAGGTTAGTTTTCCTAGTTAATATAGGTAAAGAGGCTCCTTCAAAAGCGAGTAGAGAATCTATATTCAGCTACTGATCTAGATCAACTGGAAGAACTTCTGCAAACAGAGGAAATAGACAGAAATTAGCCTGTCCTAATTTAATTTAGATTGTGAATGCTTTTTCTTATCTTCACCCCCAATGCCTTTGCCTTTAGAGGGAAGGAGGAGGACAGAAATCAAAAGTTTTGTGGGTTTTTTGAAAATAATCCTTTAAGTTAAAAAAAAATATATTGAACATTACTATAGGCATACTTAACTATACTACTAGTACAGAATTTAAAAGAAAGAAAAACACCAAATCTGCCCAATGGGTCATATCTTCCAGTCCTTTCTTTGTTTTCAAATGCTATGCTTATCCTCTTTCTTTTGGACTTAAAAAGCTTTACTTAGGTTATCACAGCAAGTTTACATTCGTTAAAATGTATGGATACATTCTCTCCCACATAGATACAAACCATATCAAGCAGCAAAATCAGTAGAGGCATTATATTTGATATATCTCCCTAGATTAGACAGATTGCACTGATAAATAGCTCCACGTTAATTATCAAAGGTTCTGTTCTCTCAACAGCCAAGTGAAAAAACACAGTATGACTCTGGCTAAATTGGCTGACATTTAAGCCAACAAAACGTATGAGCTGACTGGCAAAGGTTCTTGCATTTGCTATCGGACCCATAAACTAAAAGTCTTTTTTTTCTTGGTGGGGAAGGGGAAGGGAAAAAATCAAAAGGGCTACGTGGATGTAACATATATACTAGCAATGAGCCATAGAACTTTCCATCTCAAAATACATGATGAGTCCTGGAAACCAAAAGCAACGTCTGCAATTTTACTAGCTTTGATTAATAAGCATAAAGCCTTACTACAGCTTTCAGAAAAAAAAAAAGCAAAAAAAAAAAAAGCTAAGGGCTTTTTTTTTTAACCCATCATGATTCAGGCACCAAATCTGAGTCTAAGACTCTCACACTGAAGAACCTGTTCTCAACCTCCAGTAGCTCTCAGCCCAGCACCATCTCTGCTGTAAGCATCTGAACTTCCAGGATCAAAGTCTTCAACATTTGCTTCTTCTTGTGCTCACAAAAAAAGTTGCATTTGCAACCCAAGACCTAAGGCAGAGAAGAACTTTAAACTTACTTAGATATTCTTGAATCAAGCACCAAGAGACACAACAAATACGCCATAGCAATATAATGAAGATAAAAGCTAATGAGCTCCTAAATTGGATAAACTAAGAACAGTGGTTCAATTTTCTTAACAAAATAAAAAAAGGGTTTGGCCTTTTTCTCTTAAAACAGAAATTAATTACACTGGGGAAGCTGTTGAGGAAACCTTATCATGGCCTGCCTGGAAATTAACCACTAAGTCAGAGCTATAACAGAGCTCATCCCAGGGAAAAAAAACTTTGCAATTACTAAAATTGCAGACAGAATGAAGACCGTCATAAAAAAAATAGTTTTCTATTATTATTGGTATAATTGCTGTAAATTTGCAGCTCACAATTTTTCCTCCAAATGTCTAATTTTTGGGTTCATTACTTGCTGAACATATTCTGTATAGTGTGAAAAATCCACAACCCACCAAAAACCCAGAGAGAAAGGCCTTGCATTCAAACCTACAGGGCAAAAGTAAAACCAAACCCTTCCATAATTGTATCTATACATGTCTGTGTGTATGTGTAACATCAAAGAGTCAGAAATGGCTTATAAACAGGCAGCTTTAGATGCATTGCTTTTACATTTTTACGCACATGCAGAAGACAAGTAAAAAAAAAAAAAGGCAAGAGAAATAAAGCTGTTTCACTGTAATTGAGGGGTTTGTTGGTTTTTTTGGAAGAAAGTAGAATATAGCAACACAGGAAGAGTTTTCAACTAGTGAATAAGAGACACTACAAGCAGCATGATACAGACCATGTTCTACAGTACTAACAATGTACAGGTTTATTTCTCCCACAAATAACAGGTCACATTTAAAATCTGATGCACTGAAGGCATTATATTGAGCTGTAAAACAAGACATTAAGAAAAAAATGGTATGATAAACCCAACTTTTTGGAAACATTTAAAGCATAAGATTTTTCAGTCTCTTCTGCATTCTGTATTTTTCTAGAGATTTCTGACAACAATAAGCTGTTGTACAAATATTATTTCTGAAAATATAGAGATACAGAATACTGTGGCTACAAGTAAGAAAGTAACTACTGACAGAAACAACAGTGTAAACAAGTTTCTCATAATCAGGCTGAGTATGGGTAGAACCTCCACTGAGGTATTTTTAAGGTAATCGCAAAGCGGCAGTAAATAAATTAATTCTTGCAATAAACAATTTTTGAACTATGAGTTTGTTGGGTTCTTTTTGAACTTTTTTGTGTTCAAAAATTTGTTTGAATCACTGAATGTCTTTTATCTAAACTTATAAATAGCTCTGACTTGGCATTTTTTAAAGACTCACAAATTACTGTCTTTTCTTCCCTTCTTGAATTCTGGAATTGGTATCACTTCAGAGATTCCTCACTAACAGATCTTGGAACAATAAGTCAATTATAAATTTTTCTGCTGTATTAATTTTTACACAGCAGTCAAGATGTCCCAGCACGGGACCAATTTGTTCTATTGTAACATTCAGACAAATGTTGCTACATCTGCCTGAAGTGTTCATGCTGCCATTTAATGGTCAACTGGGTATGCACACATGGATCATTTCAGTATCCATTGCCAAGGATACTAAACTCATCACACAGACACTGTTCCTAATGCAAATTATTATCTAGACGACAACCTGGGAAAGAATGAAGAGTTTTGACATATGTTTGCCAAGTGGCTGTGCAAATAGTTATGTTGGCAACAAAAAGGTGGTGGCAATATGCCCTACAAGGCAGAGAAGAAAGCATAAGCCTACTTAAGCTAATTTAATATCTCCACAGAAGTAGAGCACTGATCGCTAGCACATATCAAATGGAAGGTAAAACTGTCCTCACTGGGAACACTGTGATATAACTGTTGTGTACCAGAAAAGTAGCCTGAAAAATTGCAGAGTTTTGCCTTAATCTTATTTAGCCTAGCTGAGCAAAAACTGAGATCTGAAATAAATGCAAACTGTGAACAAAATAAAGGACAACAGCAAATGCCGTTAAGGAAAGATGACATGAGAAAAGAAGAACAAATGGATATGAAATAAAGTAAGAGCATTCAGCACAGGTGCCTTCCTCCTCTGCAATAGGTTCAGGCCATTACGATTTCAACAAAATAACCACATGCAGATTGTTCTTCTGCTGTCTCTATACTTCTCCTTCAGCAACACTCCACTCCCAAGTTAAGCTGTCCTGACAAGCCTCATAAAAGGCATTTTTCAGGGTGCTTTCAAGGAGCCGGGGGGGGGGGGGGGGGGGGGAAGGAGCGGAAAAGCACGTCTTCATTTAAACATACAAAATAAGGCAACTGCCATGCATCAAGCTGTCACAACTGTCACTGTTGGCTCAAAAACAAGAACCCTACATGGAGACTAACATATTTGGAGACTGAAGATCTTTCTGTTTCACTCGATACTCCTTTTCTCTGCCTTTGCAGATAACTCGTCCCTGTCTTTTACATACGATCTTATTTATTGCTCTTCTTCCAGGTAACCAATACTGTGCAGGCAAGGGTTCCCAAATTCTGAAACTAAGCAGAACAACTAAATTACAAATATGTAATTTGCGTGGCCTCGGTTAGTCGGTTTCAGAGGTCACTCTTCCACCAGACTGAGCAAACAGTCTAGTACAAAGGACACTACTAAAATTTTTGACTACCTTCTCTTAGGACAACCAATTCTCTACCTGAAGGTATACAAGCTTTCTGGACCTTGAACAGAAACCAGTGGAGGATTAAGGAACAACAACAACAAAAAGCTATACAGAATTGAGATGTCAGCTACACTCAATGGAGACAAATGGCAACCTGTAAAAGTGGAAAAATACTTATCTGTAAGTAAACAACAGATCAATAAGACAGCTTTAGTATATAGGAAACCTGGGAAAGTAACAAGTATTAGTATCAGTCAATAACATTAAACCAGACATGAATAATTAGCAAACAAAACCCGAAAGGCAAGTAGACCTTGATATATTTTTATCATAATTAAAAAAGGTAAAATAACTGTGACTAATACCACGCAAGTAACACTGATACTGTCAACAAAAGCAGGCACAGACACACAGCAAAGCAGAATTTCTCAAGGACTTTGCAAGCTACAGCTTAAAGGCAGAGTAAGGATAGCTGGATGTTTTATTGCTAAATCTATGTAAAGATCACCTGGTATGTACAGAGCACTGTTCCCAAATACGTATTTGTGCTGGGCAGACCCATTTACTCTGTTTTGTTTCTCTGGCAGAAGAAAGAAGTGAAATTTTATGTTTGCCCTCAAAATAATTTCTTCTGAATTACAAACTGTCATTCTTCTGCTGTTAGAGCCTAATGCTTCTGCAGTCTTGTCCTGCCAAGGACTAACAGTGGGCCCATCCCTTCCACAGGAAACTAATTCCCATTCTGGATCTTAATCACGTTGCAGAGGCTGATATTGCTGCTGCTGTCGTCAGTGACCTGGATAGAGCTGCCAAAATGTAAGATTTGTCTCACAAACAGAAAACACTTTATGAAAAAGTAAATTTAAGTCATTGCCTCTACAGAGGCTCAATGCTTCCTAAAGAATCTTACTTCAGCAACATTTAATATCATAGTCTAATACAGATCTGTATTGAAAATAAGCTTCTCACTTCGAGAAGTACTAAAGCAGTTTTGCTGTAAAACAAGAAAAGAAAAATTAGCCCTGGAATGGGGCATCTACCACCTCTCTGGACAACCTGTTCCACTGCTTCACTTCTCTCACTGTAAAAATTTTCTTCCTTCTATCTAGTCTGAATCTCTCTTCGTCTAGTTTCAAACCATTACCCCTTGTTCTATCACTACAGGCTGAACTGAATTGCTCAAAGATAGTGGGACCCCTGTTTCTCTATGGTAAAAGAGCTCTTCCAATTCCTTCCTCACTCCCCCATTACCTCCTTTCAGTAACTTGGTTTCCATTTTTTACTTTCTACAATCTATGTGCTGGAATGAAGATACACATATTTAGAAAACTCAGATTAAAGCAGCAATTAACATTCAAAATTAGCATGCAACGTGTAAGAGTAACTAAGATGTTGCCTTAGTGATTAATTTGGGTATTATTTATTTATTTATTTTTATCGCTTGCTATTTGGATCTTTGCTTCTTAACTTCCTTTGGAAAACCCTGCTCTAGTATGCTGTCTTTCAGTCTTTGAGGTACAAAGTCCAACTGATGTTATCCATCATCTCAAAGAGTAAAAGATTGCATTTTGACTGATATAACACAAGGCTTATTTCTTTACAAGTTCAGGACGTGCTATTCTTTCACCAAACTACTGTTTCTGTGTCAGGTACTCGAGCTGTTCTTGAATTCTCCAGTTCAGCAGCCTTGGAAAACTGTATCCTTTTGTAAAAATATGCTTTAAAATAAATTTATCTGCATTCTAATGGAAGTTTCTATCTGTTTTCTCATCCAAGTATGTTTCTTTGCAACATACTCAGGTATGCTGAAGACTAACAAGAAGAATCCTCCCACTGCTGTTTATTTCCTTTTGATAACTAGGATAATGCTATAATGCTATGGTAACCATAGACTGTAAGATTCCTTGCCAAAGAAGCACTACAGGTTGACACTCTCCTGTTTCCTTTACCTGGTCAGGCATGCATAAACTTGCCTTTTGCATAATAAAGAGCCATTGTTGTTTTTTTCTTTTTTAAACTTCATTATTTCCTCTGCTGCAGTCAAACATTCCTTAGCTTGGAACTTTCTTAGGATCACCTTACCTTATTTTCTCTGCTGCACACAAAACACAAGCCAATTTCAGCAGCTCTAAGGAGATACAGATACTATAGTCAGTTCTGTTAATTCTTAAAACCATCCCAACAACCATACTTTCCACCTCCGTGAATGTGTTCATATTGGAGAGGCTCCAACAAAAAGCAGATGAAGAGCTCAGGACATCAACTCAATTATGAAAACTTAAAAGTAGAGAATAGAATTCACCACAGAATTAAAACTATGTCAATCAGTAGTAAGATGATGAATGTTTACAGAATTGTTTCAGAAATCAAGATAGGTAAAAAGCTATCTCTGCTGTTGGAAGCAGATTCCAAAATGTAGCTATCAACCACAAAGAAAGAAAAACACAAATTGTTCCATGATTATGAAATGTTTCCCTTCTGAATTCATTAACTTTATTGAGAAAAGAGCTGTAGGAGAAACTTGATGATGGCAGCAAATGTGGTAGGGATGAAGCGCCTTCTGTCTGACTAAAATTGCAGTAGAAGCACATCCGCTTTTGCTTTACACAAAACATATAAAACATACTCAAGTTAATGAAAGCAAAGGTGGTTTCCAAGAACCAAGACTGAATTTGCTGAATTAAAGAGGTGTTGCTAAAAAAAAAGTTTCAATTTTCACAGAAGTAACAAGTTAAAATATCTATCACCTTGGTGTATTGTTACTGAAACCACACAGACATATACAAGAAACTGACAGCAAAATCTCACACACAAATCTCTGAAGGTGTCAAGCAACCAAGTAAGCATACAGGAGCTGCACAGGTTATAAAGATCAAAACACAACACCAACCTCTTTTTTTTTTTTTTTGATTACTGTTTAACAGCTCAATCTGTACTTTGCTGTCCACATTATAATTTATAACAGCTACTTCAATTGTCTGTTTATCTTATCAGTCTTCGATTATATTAAAGCATATGAGCTACCAAAGAGAAATTATGGTCTATCACCACGCAGTCCCAGAGGAAAATAAAAAGTATCAGTTACTTTCATTGCTAGTGTCCTACCAATACTTAAATTTCTACTAAACACGGCTGTTAGCAAACAGAAGCTTTACTTGTCAGAAGCAGTAAATAAGAGTTTGTTCTTGTTAAGGAGTTACTCTGCAACCTACAATTTAAAAAGGTGCAACCAAAATTTTTTTAAGGCTAAAAATACATTGATGATTCCATGATAAAGAAACTAGAGCCACTGGAGAACAATACTTGAGTAAGGAACTGCAATGGGGAATTAATGACAAACAGAAACCATGAAATCTAGAGAAAGAAGAGAGGCATGCTCTATGCAGCAAGTTCTCCCACTAATATAAAGGGAAAACGATGGCAGAGACTCAACCTACATCTCAAGAGAGTAAAGTGGGTATTAGGCTGCCTAATTACTAGATCAAAACCCCATACGTTCACACAAAGCAGAGCACCAGAGCTCCCCAGCTTCACTGCATGAATCTGTTCAAAACACTCTGTAAGTGCAATTCCGTTCCAAACCTACGCTGAACAGAGGATCAGTTGTCCTGCCACAGCCACCACAAAGCTGAAAAGCAGCACTGTTTTATGTTCTGATCAAGTCAACAGAAATGTTATTATTTGCTTACACTTGATCTGGATCAAGTTTTGTGCTGATGGGTGATCCCGCTGGGCGAGTATTGAACAAATCTGCCATTGCTACAGGTGAAGCTCTGATCTGAGATACAAGAGCCTACATAAAACTAGTGGTAGAGGTAGTTTTCCAGAGCAGCCAAAAAAGCCCACAGCCTCCCAAACAATCTTATTCCAGGCATCAAAGAAACAAGTGTTTTCAAGAAGTCCAGTTACAGGTTAATATGCTTACTCTGTATTTTGTTTAAAGAAATCTTTTCCACCATTACTTTGTTAATTCTTTTATTTTTTTAATTTCTACCATTGACTTAATTACTCTCCCATTGAAGACATGAAAACTCCCACCAATTTCCATAAGAACCATTAGGCCAATGTAAGACACCTCTAAGACTAAAACACTTGCTTTAAATTTCACTTGTGAATGGAAGTTTTCCAAAGTTTACATCAGCTCAGGATAGCTGACAGTAAAATATGAAATTTTCTATTTTCTAAACCTTCACTTTCCCAGTTCTAAAGCATTTTCAGGAAAGAAAAGTTTAAGAACCACACCTATTATTCCACAAAGCCATCTTGAAACTAAGGTCTGTATTCATAGGAGTAAGAATTAAGGCATTCAGTCAAGATATCATTCTCCTCTTCACTCAATGCCATGATTATTACTTTTTACTTAACTTAGCAAAATTAACCAGATATCTCTGAAATGTCTAGTCTTAAGGGGTTGTTCCTTCAGAAATGACTCCTAAGAAGGACATGCAAGAGTGAAAGACAAAATTTGGGCTAGTCTGTAGTTGTAATGTCTTCTTACAAAAATAACGCAAGGAAGGCTGAAAATTTATCATCACTTTTGCTCTATCACAAATTACACTAACACTTTGCAACACCCAGTTAGTGAACCCTTAAAAGCCTACGGCAGGTTTTAATCTTTAAATGGAATGAGATACAAGATCTCCAGACCTTCGGAGATCTTGTTTCCTTTACTGTCTTAAGGCTTTCTGTGTGCAATGTACTGTGACCATCTAAAAATCATTTGGGCATTCAGTCAAAGGAATGATTCCTACTGATACCGTGGGAATTGATCTAATTCCTCAGACACACAAATACACTATGGAAACTCTGTTTTGTTACTCTCTTCACTGATCTCATCCTCAAAGAAAGACGAAAAGTATGACGAAAACAGACACCAGGCCATGAAAAACTGAACTAATGAATAAAATCTAAGAACGGATTTATTAGAAGTCGTCAATACCCAGAAAGAAATCTTGTTTTATTCAGAAATAATATAATATTCAAAATGTCTCTTTAACAAAATTAATTGTAACTCATCCCCTGCATGTAAACCAACAATTTCTTTTTTTTTCAGAAACAGCAGAAGACACATGCTGTGATTTATATGAGGATGCTAGCATAAAAACAAATGACAACTCCTACACAGAATAATAAACAGAGCAATACACAAACTTACTTACAGTCTAGCTAATCTTTCTGATGCATGCTGCAAAAAAAGTACCATTTTTATTAAATCAGATGTATCTTAAAGCAAAGGCAAACTACTTAATTTTATGAATTAAGGTTTAATATCATGTATTCTACTGCTCTCAAACAGCTTGTGCTGAAAAAAAAATCGAATTGTTCTAGTCTATGTTTTTAAAAGTCTATTTCCTTGCCCATAAAATTAGGGCAGTCCTTTGAACTATGAAGTAGATCACTAGCCAGCCATTACTCTGCCATCTGTGTTCAGCCCCTTAGCCTACATGGCCAATTTAAATTTCATGCAGCTGAGACTATTCAAGTAAAAATACTGAAGTGTGCTATTATTTCTAATTATCTTGTACTCTGCATAGCAGTTTCTTAAATTTGAAATAGCTTAAAAAAAAAAGGAAAGTTGAGAGAAATATGTGACTCAGCCAATTTGACAGGAAGGTTTGATATTTTACATAATTCAGAGTTGTCACAATGCATATTCATAACCAGTTTTGAAGCAATTACAACTAAAATTTCCAATACAATAAAGCAATAACCTGTAACCTTTTTTTTAAGTCCCTGAAATAAGAGAAATACACTAACAGCTGTATAATAAGAGAGTCCTTAACCCTAAGAATTAATGACAGGATTCATTTCTTGTGAGGAAAAAGAATTTTCTTTACTGTGAAAAGGCTATAAGCTACAGCTGAAGGCTACATGGTGATCAGTGTTGATTTTTCTGTTTGTTTTCTCAATGCTTAACTTTTTTTTTAACTATTTCAGCTTCAGTGAACGAAACAAGACCTCTTGAGACTAAGTTACATAAAAAGTGTATTGGTATGAAGGTACAGTTATTTAAAACATTTGCTGTATTTGACTATATGTAAGAGCAGGTATGGCTGAACAGTAGATATCTAATAAAATGGAAAAAATACATAGCAATACAGATGTTTCCACTAAACAGCTACCTGATGCTTTCATCCCCGAAGATGTATAGTCTCACCATTTTGCCCCAAATTGATAAATTTAACATGAAAAATATTAACATGAAAAAAACTGTAACCTCTTTCACTGTATTTGCATGGCTACTGTTGAAAAGTACATAATCAAAACCAGTAGTTCTAGAAAGAAAATAGTGTAAACAATATACCTATATACTAATCTTCAAAGAAGGATTTGCTCTGGACAAATGGACATAGCAATCTTCAGTTCTCTGTAGGGATTATTTAAGTCATACAGTAGATTAATTTAGATTCAATCCTGGGATCAAAAATTGAAAGACAAAACGTGTTCAGAATAGTTAAACATCGAAATGCAACAAGGAATGGTATAAAGTGGTCAGTAAGTCAATACTACAGAAACATACTCATTTTTCATGACAATTTCATATGACAGTTTAGCTTGTTACAGATTCAACTAAAATCCTGACATCAAAGCATAACATATGAGCGTGGTTTTAGAATCCATTTTTCCATCTTTTTCCCCATTATGATTATTTTATCTTATGTAATAATATAAACTAATATTAAAGCCATATTTAGGAGTTCACATTTTGCTATTCTAATAGTAGAAGGAAGTAAATGCATTTTACAGTTGCTTCTGTCTGATTCAGATTCCATTATGATGAGCACCACTCAGAAAACCATTTTCAGAATGTTGAGCATGCCTTCGAGGTAGCAGTATTTTTTTTTTCTTTTTTAATAAAAGCATTAAAAAAGGAAAATGTGAGAGAGCTCTTGCAAACTGCAGGCAAGTTGAATCTCAATCTGAAGTAAAAACAACAAAACAACCCAGTAAATAACGTCCCAAACAAAATAAGAAAGAGCACTGATAATGGATTTAGTTTCTCAACCCCCCACAATCTCTACAGAATCAAAAGTCTCAAGACTCAAGATGAGACCATCTTGTTTAACTGCATGTGTTTACAAACCATATGACAGAGCCTTTACAAAATCCACACCACTAAGCCAACATAGCTTAAAAATATTCTCCTTATATAAGTGTACTTTAATACTCATTTCTACTTTTCAGTTTACTCTTCCTTCTGTGTCACACTCCTAATGGCACTAAATAAAAAAAAGTTCTCTTGCAAGATAACCTTTCTGCATGTAAAGAATAAGCCAAAGAAGCAAAGCTACACTTAAGATTTGAAATCTGGAGAACCAAATCATAATTTGTGACTAAGGCTTCTACTGAAAGCATCAGAACTATTACAAGGCTGAAATTGTGATACTTCTAGTACTGTTTTTTTCCTCTTCTAGCACTGATTTTAAAAATTTCCACTTTCAAGCCAGACTCAAGATTGTTTAAACATCAGTTGTAACTTTTATTAGAAATGAAAATACACAACCTTGTACATTTAAAATGATTGCCAAAGAATTTGAACAATTTTACAGATCTATATGTTAGGTTAAGAGATGCTGAGTGAACTAGGTAGGAAATCCTACACTTTTTAGGATATGTAAGGAATCACATAATTTTTATGAAGCTCCCAAACTTTAGTCAATTAAGTTATCTTGAAGAAAAGCTGAAGAAATGAACAGTGATCATATAAAAGATATGCACAATCAAGTCCTCTGAAAAATAAAGATCACATTTGCTTTAACTTTTCTGGCTAAACTCTGTAATTTGCAGATCAACCCCAAATCTGAAATACTGTATCAATTTTTCTATCAACCATAAAAATATTCACTCCAAGTAGTGATCAAGAGTCAATACTCATCTATCATACAGTCTACAGAATCAATACAAATTTATTCATGTTATACCTTAACCTTAAAAATCTTAAGAGTCATCTGAGTCTAAACAAATAAAATTAAAAGTCTTCACACTTAAAAATATGTGACTTTTCTTGCCTCTCTATTTTGGTAAGTATTATTTATATAATATAAGTCTGTTTATATAATATAAGTCTATTATATAAGTCTTTCCCACATGAACTTATATCTCAATCTTGCCATTACGATGACAATATGAAAGTCAATTAATGCTAACAGTCATCATGCTTGTGGATACCTTTTGTCTACTGAACAGGCAAAATAATCAAGCTATTAAAGAAATAAAGAAGAAAAAGCTGACGCCCTGGAAACCAATTACCTGACTTTCCAGATGCAGGGAAAAAAAGAAGGCTTGGTCCAAAGGCAAGAAGTTACAAGCAATTTTCTAGTTCAGTAGAATGAAGTGTCAGTAATGCCACACAACCTGTTTTATAACATAACTCTTACTGATGAGTCAAACAGAGATCGTGACCACTTAAGCTCTTGCACTTCTCTGAACACATAAAGAAGTTATGTGTTTGCCTGCACAAGAAAGAAAAATTGCTAGCATGGCAACAGTGCAGGGAAAGGAATATTACAAGGACTGTCAAATATTGTTTCCCATAAAACATTTTGCTATTGCATATTTCAGTACTGACTGTGGAATACTTTTCCTTTAGTTTTGAAAACTCGTAACATGACAACAGGTAATGACAATCCAACAAAACACACCGTTTCCAAACAAGCTTCTGCTCCATACAGCCTCATCAAACATCTCAACGTCAGCACAACATGGACTATTTTTATTCTGTGTATTTAGCTACTATTTCCAAATTGTGCAGCAAATTCTTGAGGCAAAGGGGAAATAAACATTCACTGATCACCTGCAATCACAGACAAAGAAACAGTTTAGTTGTTGAAAAAACATTTACTCTAGTCACCAAACTGTAGTGAAATGGAATGTGGAAAAGCAAAAGGGAAAGGTTTCTAACGTGCAAGGAATAGAAAACTTCAAATCATGGAGGGAAGGTGACTGGAAGATTTCATTAAAAGCTTTATAATATTTTTTGTAACTAATTCCAACAAACTGCTGCTGTCAGTAGCAGTGTGCAAACCAATTACTTTATCACCAGCTCAGGTATTGCTGCTGCTGCAACTGCAGTGCAGACAGAAGCCGAGATAAGGAAAACTATATTCAAGCCACCGCATTAGAGTTATAATAAACTATTTCCTCTCATGGTTTTGTTTGAAGCGTTACTACCTATACTGCTCTCACGATATGGTGAAGCACAAAGATGATGATAAGCTTACGCAGTTTAAGTTTTTACAAAGTTTTATGAGTGCCTTGACCTCTTGTTGTGAAGCAACCAGAGTATCAAGTGCTTCTGTTTCTGAATTACGCGTAGCTTTCCACTTAGAAATGCTGTAGTCAAATGTGTAACATCAATACGTGCTAGCTAGTCCCAAGTACAAGATGACCTATGTGGAAATATTCCCTGCCTAGCAACATCGGTGTTGTCTGGCCCCCTAAAGTTACAACTATCAAGAAAGAACGATTTTTTTCACCTAAAATCTAAAGAAAGAATTGCTGTCTTACTGAATTTGAGATTAATCTGGCTTATTTCTTCTCAAATTTATTTTAATTTTAGCCTCTTTGACTATCCAATTTTCTTTTTTTTTTTTTTTTCTCCTGGGTGTAGGAGGAAATCCTACCCCCCACTGACAAAAGAGATGGTAGGAGGTAGCAATTACTAGTGAACTATCAAGACAAGCTCTTCGTTATAAAGCAAGAATTTAAAAGAATCTGAATAAGAAGAGAAATACCTGCACTTTCCTTCAGTGGCAATAAGGATGAAAATACATTTTGGACTCCCCAAGAGCTCTAACTACATTTCCAGAATGATGCTTCTGGTGTCACATATCTCACATGCTGGAAATCTGGGTAAGAAAGTATAAATTATTGTATGTGTATTCAGAGCATGTTTTCCAGATCGTACCAATTAGTTCCTTCCCTTCTGTTTCCTATCACTTGAATAAAAACATTGGGGAAGATCCAAATAATGACATTTTGACAGCAACAAGGAAAGGCATTCAAACATTACTGAGGCAAACCTGAAAGAAACCAAGCACAGAGGTACCACTTGTCCCAACGCCTAATTCCCCAGCTCCTTCACAAGGATCATACGCTTCCCATATGCAATATAAGTTCTGTAGGTACAGATCAACTACCTTCCCAAGAACCAGTCTGTACCTGGAATAAGCTTGAAGAACTTTAGAAAGTGTTAAAGACCAGAAAAAAAAATAATCAGAAAAACTGAACATGAAAACGTAACTCTACGCAGCTTGCATGCCTACACACATACAAAATCTTAGCCTCATGTAGAGAGCAGGACTCACGTTGATAGGTCTATACTTCACCCCATGAAATCATGCAAGAAAAGCCTCTTCTCCCTTCAACAGGGAATAAAGGAATATGTTTGCACAGTTAACTTCTGACCTGTAGTAACCATACAACTACCTGCCAACCTGCTAGAAAAAGCTCTAAATATCTAATTTGAAACATTTTAAAGTTAGCATGAAATTTACTACTTCTCCCATATGGGGGACAACAGACAGAACAAAACGTGGAGTTCACTTGCCGACTGTCAGACTCCCACACAGTTGGGATGCCCGAGGGATGACACTTTTCTAAGAGAGCTGCCCTTTTTCCCACGTCCATCTTCCACACCTCTTGCTCATTGTAACAAGACTCCACAATAAAAATCTCTATCATCCCATTAAAGAATCTCTTATTGACAGGGTAATACAATTAACATCGATTTGTTTTTCAAGTATATATTTATCATTAAATTTGCATGATAAACATTCTGACTTACAAAGCAAAGAAAGGTTGAGACCCACACTTTTTAAGCACATTCTTTCTACACATAACCTCTGCTTGTTGCACAAATCTATTACAACAGTTACATAAACCAGGTATCCTGCTGCTTTCCAGAGTAGGTGAGCTCTGGCTTACCATTCAAACATGACAGCCTAAGAGACAAGTAAGAAAGCCAACTAGAATTGATTAGAAATTTCAATGTAAAGAAAATAAATCTTTTCAAAGCTTATGTGTATCCCAACAAGGGATGTAAAATATCAAAATATAGTCCATCAGACTAAACTCTTTTATTTGGTAGAAGGAACGCAGCTTTAGGGAGAAAACCCAAACTGGAATCTAAAGACTAAAACTTAGCTACATACATGTGGGTATCCCCACACAGCTGGTACAAGCAGAGGCCAAGTATGCTTTTTAAGCCAAATCTTATTATTTCTGAACATGTGAAATATGCTCTACATCTTGTATCATCTCTTCAAAACACACATATTTTCTTCACAGTAACACAGAGCAAACTGAACATCAAAACAATAAGGGCAGGCAAAAAAATCATACTAGCAAGAAGTTTTGCTAAACTTGCCATTCCCAGGCGCAGCAAAAACACATCCAGTTTTAAGTACCATGCTGAACCCCCCATATTCAACACTCAGTCTTCACAATAAAATAAAAGCAAGAGTAAGAATCAAAGTCTCTCTACTACTATCAAAACAGCATTATTCAATGTACTTTGTTCTACTGCTCGAACTTGTTCTGGAACATAATTCCTACTGCAGTTCATGTTTTGCAAATTACCAGCAAAAATTCTGTGAACGTGTTTCACTAAGCTCAATCAGCGCAAAAAGCTTGCTTTGTTATGACTTATGGGATTGACATAATTTGTTTCACAATTTATTATGATACTTGAGAAACTGTTCAAAATGTTTTCATGATGTATTTTAGTAAAACACAATGCGGACTTGAGGGGTAAACGTAGCATAAATGTTTCTTACTAATTAGGCTTGTAACAAACAAGATTTATGTGATCATTTAATTTACGACCAGTGTCAACATATCCTCTGTGAGAATTACCTAATTTAGTCACCAAGTCAACTGAAAGACCCAGCCATCTCCCTTCATTAGGTAAACACTACACGTACTTTGTGGAGCATCCTGGAGGACAAATTAAAAATGTGCAATTTTGTGGAACCTACATGTTTGACAAGCAGCAGTTCAACACATTAGCGTTTAGGTCAATGAGCATATACAGCAGATAGCTTCACAGCAAATAACTGATGTAAGAGAAAGAGATGACTAAACATGAGCTCCTCTAAATGACATTAAATTAAGCTACCACTGAAAGAGAGAAGCGCTACGCTGTTTATTGCCCTGTTTGCAGCCCTATTGTGGGATCCCTCCTTTGGTGAAGTCCAGAGAGCAGGAAAGCTCCCCTGTAGCACCAGGAGGTTTCTACTCCAGCCTCATGACCACCACATTGCATGGAAAACACAATGTGTGGACAAGGCTAAAGCAAGTGGAGTTAGTGTTACACATGGCCATTTCTTTACTTTTTCCAAAGCCCACTGTTAATTTCAACCTTGCACAACAGGGGAAAAAAGAACTCATTCAAGTTGTTTCAGCTTTAGACAGCCTGGTATTGAACACACACAAATCTATCCTGACTTTTATATAAAAGACATTTACCAGTGCCACCAGAGATGGCTTACAATCAGTTTTTCCGCTGAATTTGTAGAATACCAAGGGATAACGCCAGGCACAAATCTCCAGTTCAAGAACCCTTTTTAGAGTATCAAAGCAAAATTTTTGTTTGTGCCTCACATTACAACTTCATGAGCTAAAAACAAACGTCAAAATAACACAGATTTATCAGCTTTTATGTGGACAGGTAGATTTACAAAGGAAATACCTTATACAAACAGGCAAAAAATTCACCCTGCAAATGAATGTTCATTCCTCTAATAGCTCACAATATACTCAATCTCTTCCCTAGAGACAGAAACCTTTGTCTTGGCACCAAAATTAACTTTTATTACAGTTTAAGTCTGCTGACTAGGAAGACGAAATGCCCAAGTCAGGGAGGAGAATGCAGAGAGGAATGGGAACACAAATACTGCTTTTAGAAAGAAGAGGACCGAATGCAGCAATTTAAGATGCTTTTCTGAGCTTTGAAGCAGCAGGCTAATTTTCTCATTAAAGAATACACCTACGAGACCCACCAGGGGGGGGGGGGATGGTGGCCCTGTGATGGGTCACATCACTCTCCCTGGCACAGTCAGGCTACAAAGACCCCAGTCCCCACCATGCCCTAACCCATGTAAGTCTTACATCCCCCTGAGGTAAAAATGCTACTCCCAGGTGCCTGTACTTCTAGAGGGGCACAACCTTTTGAAAAAAAAGCCTCAAACTTTGTTTTTAATTACATCATTTATGTTGATCTGGTTGTATAAATAAAAACAGCTTGAAGCTATTGCTATTTTCATTAAATGATCCTAAATTATACTGCATCATTTTGATAAACAGCATATCACCTGCTACAGATCAGGTTAATTTTAGCATTGAATTACCATTTTAATACAAAGAAAGTTCACTTCCCCCATTAAGATAAACAATTAACTTTGAATAATTACAAAGAGCAGTTAAAAAGACACTTTCTCTTTTAACCCTACTAAATGATTAATATTGCTGTTTGGAGACAGGATGTCTAAATTTGAGAGTTTCACTATGAAAAAATAACAGCATTTTAAAATAATTTAATGCTTGTATTAAAATTCTACTTTACCATGACAGAGACTTGAATATTCTTTATTCACATAGTGAATTATTTCAAAAAGTGGTCCCTGTACGGCCCATGCAGTCAAGAATGTAAACACATAGATATTGCTGATGACAACATTTAGGTCTTAAGAGAGTTCATTTACCCTCTCAAGTGCTGCTAGACAGTTCTGTGTAATGAGCAGTGAAAATACTGAATAAAGTATTTATGATTTACGCAGTATAAATCATATTCTGATATGCCAGACATGCATTTATAACATGTACATTAACTACTCATGAAGTGTGCAACAAAGGTAACTGCAGAAATTGCTTACAGAACATGCTCTTGCATGTGTGAAGAAAATGTGGTTGCATTTCTTTACATATCATTTGCTATATACAAATTTCACTCAGCCATAAAATTGCAATTTTATCTCCTCCTCGTAATACATGTGAATGTTCCACCAAAGAAATACCTGAAACTTACACTGCATCTTTCAAGTAAAAACAGTTTCAAACACATCATAGGCAGGACTTTCAATAGTTCAAAAGACAAACTTAAGTCTAAAAATAGGCCATATATATTAAAATTACTTTCAGATCCCTTAAACCAAACATACAAAGGCCTATGCCACAGAAAGCCAACTAATACTCATTATAATCCTAAATACATTCTGCTTTCTACAAGGTCATAATGTATCCATCAGTTGCCTTTCTACTTCCTTTGATTTAATTAACATTTAATATAGATCATGTTTTCTCTTTGTATTTGAAGTCAGATTGAACACCACTTTTAAAACAAAATTCAAAATTTAAAAAAATTTCAATATGAAGATAGGGCTGTCTTGAAGTAGTGTCTCAAAATGATACAGAATTAAATCATTCTACAGGGCAATTTATTGTCTTCAAACATAGCTTCCCTGTTCTAGGAAATTACATAAGGTGGAAGAACGACACATAATCAGTTTTAAACTTAGTTTAAAAAACATAATTTTCAAGATGAAGACCCCAGCCTTTGTCAATACTTTTAAAAGCGTACACAAAGTTCCAAACAGGATCTATGAAAAAAATTAAACCTCATACTACACACTGTGTTATGCTGTTGAAAAATATTGTACTATTGTATACTGAAACATCGGTACCCTTTTAAAATGAATCACTTAGAATAAATCAATCAAAAAATTAAGCCAGCAAAGTTACAAAGCAGAAGCTACAAGTTTCAGTCTTTATTACAGCAATACAAGTTCTTACAGCTCATCTCCTAGAACTGAGTAAATAAACTTCTGCACCACATATGTAGGAAAGACAGAAAAGAGCAAAGAAAACCTGGTCTGAGAATAAGATCCTATGACTACCTTTGCCACTCAGTGATCCTGGATGCTTGAAGGAATAACAAAAACACTAGCTTTGCCATCTGATGTGCAAGGCACATGAAAATTATTCTAAGGGCCCTTAAAAAAAATACCTAAAATTCAATGTGAAAGAAAAGTCTAAAATTCAAATATTAATCATTTCTAGTAGCATACAACTAGCTAAAAAAGACAAGGTCAAAAAACAGGTAAGCTGCAAAGATTTAAGTATATTAATATGTCCAACAACACCATAGCATGCCTCTTGTGATGTTCCCTACTGACAGTTTTTAGGAAACATGGCATATTCCAAAATATTGATGGACAAAAAAGATAATAAATCTATATGGGAAATTAAGAAGAAAAGTTGCTTTTTGTCTTTAGGAACTTTAATCCTTATTAGTGAATTCCCCAGTATTTAAATTTCATACACTTAAAGCTTCAAGGTTTAAAAAAAAAAAAAGAAAAAAGAAATGAAATAGTACAAGGCATTACATAGCATAATTCTGAGACCAGCACTCCATTCATGGGTACAGTAGTGAACACTGCCCAACTGAAAGGCTGGTCAGAACTTTGGAAAAGTTTAAACTTATACCACCACAAGACAATGCATTAGGACACATGAAACATATCTTAGCATTTTAATCTTCTATCATAAAACTTTTGATGCTGCAGAGCACATGTTTGAGAGCAATGAACAGTACCATCCAGTAATCATCTCTAGCTTTTCTACAACATTGTACTGTTCAATCTACAGCGTTTCATGACTGGAATTGAAAAAAATATATAAAAATAACTGGATACATCTCTGTGGCCTACTTCAAAACATTTAATTACCCTTAGAACACATAATCAGCATGTACCATGAATAATACTGTATGCAGCATCTTTCAAAGGAAACCTGCAGTAGAGGGATCTAAGAGCAGATTTACATATGCTGTGCTTCACTACATAAACACAGATGTCCGACTTCTTAGATCAAAATACTGTTGACAGCACAGACAGCAAAGCCCCAAGACAACCCTTAGGCCTTCCTCTGACTTCAAACCAAAACAGAAACCCCACCAGATTCCCAATATTTCCCAAGAAGGCACTGCAGTGATGCCCGATTCTGGAGGCAGCGTGCCAGAATGCCATGCCCTTCCTGTAAAGCTCTCCTTTGGTCCTGGCTATGCACTCCTGCCCTCACTTCTGACACCTGAATTTGCCCCCCAACTAAACCACTCCTAACCCTAGGGTCTGGTTCAAAAATACAGCAAAGCCACTCATACGAGGAGGGCAAAGGGACAGTGTTAAAAACAAAAGTCCACCTTCAGGCTGTAAAACAAGAGTGCGGCTTCTCTGTATTTCAAACTGCTCACTCAAAAAGCTTCCTAGACTTTATGACACAGCCATGATAACTCAATCCAACTGGAATAATGTTACTACCCAGCAGAAAAAGCAAGGCTTGTGCACACTGTGGAAGGAGCTTTGTCAGGAGTTAAAAGAGGTGAAAGGACCATTAAAAACGTCCCCCACTTTTGCATGAAAGGAACATGCTGTTTTTCTGAAGCCTTTTACAGGCATAAGAACATAAATATTGATAAATCTGAACATAAACCAAACAACGTGGCAACCCACGTAATTTTCTTTATCTCTTTTAAACCTCTGAATACAAGGGAAAAAAATTCAATTATGTCACTGGGATCCAGTAAGTTAAATTTATTACCTTTGGGGTGGGGCTCTTCTCATAAAAGTGACTATACAGAAAAGGAATTTTCTCCGTCAACAATTTTGCTTCCTGTACTTTATCAGAAGTCTGAGGGCTTTTTTTCCTCACTAAGTGACAAAGACCTTTGTTTTTGTTTTGTTTTTTAATAATCTACTACTGGAAGCTCTGTATACCCTATATATACCAATTTAAGACAGAATATTCCCGCAGAAGACAGCCAATAGGACTGCTTTCAAAGTCTTTGTTTCAGGCATATCTGGAAGCACTGAGCTTACATGTGTGTTACTTCCGTCTGACATACGACTGGAAAAGGCACCAGTGAGATCACCTAGAATGAGTAAAGCATTAATGAAAGGTAAATAGTCCAGGACAGATTCATTTACATTGGCATAAAAAGACTCAGCACAAGATACCACTTAGTCATAGAGCAGGGGAAGGCTATCCTATTGTGTTAGTATAAAGCTGGCTTGTTAGTATTGTACAGATAAACTGTCTTTGTTTCTCCTCCAGTTGTTTCATAGAAACGTTTACCAGAATCTATCCCACCAAGTTTTCAGACACTGTTGGGGTATTATTTCTGGGGTTGGGGTATAATTGGGGTATTAACAGTTCTCTGCAGCCAACGCTGTTAAGGCTGATTTTCAAAACTTTTTCAGCACTCGCACCCTCAAGATCAGTATCTTATAGAAGTTAAGCAATCAAAACCTGACATAATCCACCCCTACATACTCATACTTCGTTAGATAGTGATGAACTACTTTCCACAAAAACTGGCCAATGTCACTACATAAAACCTGTTGCAGTTATATTCTAAAACAACATCTTCAACAGGTATCTCAACTAGCATAAAACTTGGCAAATACCGTCAACCAACCCACAGAAATCATTCTCAATGTACAAGTTAAACAGAGATTTCACATTCTATCTTCCAAGCAAAAACAAAAGAAACTCTGAATTGCAAATCAATTTCAGCTATCAAAAGCAGATACAACAATCCAATCAGGTAAAGATGTAAGTTTACCAGCTTTATGTTGTTTAATGTTGGCAAAAAGTCAATAATTAATATCAACTGCAGATGTAGTATACGCTCAAGTCTTCACTAGATTTATTTCGTCATGGAGCTTATACACACAATACAAAAAAAACCAGATCATTTTTATTTGTCGTTTCAACCCTAGGTTCTGGAATTGTCATGAGACATAAAATGAAAACAGACGTTTCAGCAATCTATTTCAATAGTAAGATGTACTATCACTTCTACTCATGTGGCTGAAATTTTAATTCATACTACGCACTGGTAAGGAAAAGTGATCAATAAAGAAAATTTGCACATATTTTTGCTTAGATATAAATGTAAGTATATATAAATTGCAAGGGAAGATTCATCTTTAGGCACCTGATGCACTTGGGAGAAAGCTTCACACCAGTTCTGGGGTCAATTAACAGTTTCCCACCACCAACAAGAAAATGCTTGGCTCCATTCCCCAACCACCCTCTCTTCCTTCTTCTCCATGAACTGTGTAATTCCTGCCTTCCCTCTTCCCTCCAGTACTTCCCAGACAATAGTGGAAACCTATTGAGTCTATTGATGCAGCAAAAATTATTCTGAAGCAAGCGCTTAATTCACCTCAAAATGTAACACTGCAATACAGAAGTGACTGTGATGGCCTCCCTCCAAGGTGAATGTGGAAAGAGAGGCAGCTCTACATTAAGATCTCCAGGTCACTCTCTAAACCTGTTTCTCTCTACTGATTATAAAGATGACCATTTAAAAAAAAAATTGAAAAAAAGGCAAAACCCAAATGAGTCAATCTGGCACAATTCATATTTTAGATGTGAATAAATTATTTGCTGAAAAAAAATTTCCATGTTTTATCTACCCACTCCTAGAAACAAATGGTTAAAAAGAATATAGGTATTTTATTAAGATGCAGCTACAGATGCAAGCCATCACTAGCTATTCATTCATCCCCAAAATAACAACGACAAACAACTTATGACTTAAATCCTTCAACTAATGTCTACCTCTTCCACTACCAGAAATAATCACAAATACCAGGAAACCAAAACCCCTATTATGTAAGGTGACCAAAAAAATTTAAAAAAAGCCCACTTTAAAGGAAGCTGGTTCAGAACCCTTTGTTAACAACACTCAACACTTTACATTTTATACGCAAACTAAAACTAATGGCATTTTAAAATGCACTACCTAAGCTTACTACCAAAGCACACCAAATTGATACATTCAGAACTCATAATCTATTTGGTATTGCTCATAAAATACTAAAACTGCATAATTTGAGAAGAAAAATGTATACCTACTGAGCAAACTGATTGCTATACACTATTATGTTGTTTCTTCTGTGCTGTCCAGAAAAAGAGAATATGCTTAATAACAAAAGGCCTTCTTCTGCCTAAATACATTTTAAAGCTTTTTTCTGGCTTACGAATCAAGTGTTTTGCTTTTCAGAATTATATTGAGATGTATCAGACACAAGCCACCATAAAACATTTTGGTTAACTACATGCAGCAGGTTTAAAAATACTGTGACTTGTGCAAATAGAAACACTGTAAGCTGTTTATCTTGTTTAATCCTGAAGGTAAACAGCATAAGCTTTAAAATATTTTGCTACTTTGCCATAACCTACTGAATCATACTAAGGTAATGAAATACTAGGGAGAATCCTAAACTTCTGGAATTGCCTATGAAATTGCTTTATCTGAGTATTGTACAGAGCAATATTCTCAAGATCACATAATTCAATGCTTTAAATCCAAACTGTAGCTTCAATGATACTAAAGATCTCATTGTGTCTCTCCTGAAGCGATTGCTTCTTCAGGAAACAAAAAAAAAAAAAAAAAGGACCCCGTGCAACTCCCCTATTGTAACCCTTTAAAATATGACCACTATAGTTATTAACTGATTTTCTTTTATTGTTGCCTATTTCAAAAAAATTTTAACTCCTACCACAGCTCAACTTCAGCTTATGTACTTCAGTTGTTAAATATTTTCAAGAAAAAAATACTATTTTCATCTTCCTTAGATTTCTCTCTTCCAACAAATCCTATTCCAATTTCTCTCCTCTAAAAATTTTCACACCAAAAATCCTATTTCCTTTCATAACTCCCACTTCAAAGATGCACCCATATTTAAAACTAAAACCATATTTTATAAGATTTATCAGTAATTATTTCCCCACTGTCCCTTCTTATTCCATATCAAAAAAAAAGTTTCAGAGCTGTTGCTTTACACACAATTTTCAAAAGACTTTAGTACAGCATATATATTTGATATATTTAGCAGTTGAGGACCTCCTTTCCTCTCTGTACAACAGGAAGTTTCCCCTCCCAACTGCTCAGGATATTTAAAAAAAATAAGTAATTACAAACCGTTGTTTTTCCATTGATTCTGCAGAAAGCTACTATTATTTACATGTAATAACAAAAATAAAGCTGAACCCAAATGCCTCTTTTAGCCCCTGTCAGTTCCCTGACATAGTCAAATGGTGACAAAACACCTGCTGGTACAAAGGCAGGAGCATGGGGAGCAGCAGCCAGCAGAGGGGAAAAACACTACAGCTTTAAGCAATTGTGCCAAAGTTATTCCAGTTTAAATGATTTGTGGAACAACAAAGTTATTCACAGGTAGCACCAGCCCAAGTTTAGTCTCCCACAGTCATACAGGACAACTTAAGTTTTCAGAGCAAGCATAAATAAGGCAAATTATGAGATAGTTTCACATTTTACAAGCAGACACTTAAGCAATTTCATAAGATATTTATGTCAGAGCTTTAATACTGAATGGTACTTAAGAAGGAAACAAGCCTCCTGCATGTGTAAATGCTCTACTGCTGTTTATAACAACCAGATCTCCATGAAGAAAGAACAGAGGAAGCTGCTCTGGCAGTAAACTAAGAACAGACTAAAAAAAATTACTTTTAATTTTCCCCGGTTAAACATATATATGACCACAACTTTCTTGGCTTACATAGAATGTTTATGAATTCTATATTTAGAAATTCAATTTTGCTTCAAGATATACAGAAAATTGGTGGAAACATAACCAAATACAATCTGGTGGAAACATAACAAAATGCAATCTATTATTTCATAACTGATTCTCCTCCTCCGATATGTTATTAAGAAATTACATTATGAATATATCTTTAAATTTAAAGCTTTCCCTCAAACCCCCACACTGAATGCAGATCAACATTTAATACCTGCTTTGTATTATACATGAAAAACTATTCCAAAGCTTTGTAAAATAAATTCCCAAACTAAGATAATATTAATAGCTGCTTATATTTCATTCGTTTCAATTACAAAGTCATCCCTAATCTATTTTAAAAGTGAACATGATGCATTCGGTCTTTTAAAGCCTGATACAAAATGCCACATCAAGCAAGTAATCAGGAAACTGCCGTTTTTCCAAGCATCCACCCCGTGCTAATGACCCGTTCTGCCGTCTCCGTTGTTTTCCCAACTTTCTGCCCGCTACAAAAATGATCAGCAATTTTCACTGGCTTTCACTTCATTAGTGGCAATGCCCAACGGCGGGCACTGAGCAGGTTCCCCAGTGCTCCTTCATTAACATCGTTTGACGATGAGAAGCCCTCATCACACGCAGTTACGTAACGGCAACTATTTATAGTTAACCACTTGATTCACATTATCCGCCAGGTTTTAAACTATTTCATATGTAAACACTTGATCTGTCATTTCAGCTCCTTAATCCAAATGTCACATAACTGCCAAGCAAAAGGTTTCAGAGAAGCTTGTCTGCAACATCAACAATATTGTACCACACAAAGTTTTTAACCTTACCAAGAGAACCAGAAGTTAATTTCACGAGATCAGCCTTCTATAAATATATGCTGAATAATTATTTCCTCTATTTAAACCCTGGTTCAGTCAATATCCATTACTATGCATATTACTAGCTTTTAAAACCACGGAAAGAAACCTTATGTTGTGTTAGAACTACAGAATTTCTCAATGCTATGAGACCTACTGAAAAACATCACCAGAAAAAAAGCACCCTAACAACTTTTACAAATTTACCATCCAACGTCAGTGGCTGCTGTTTAACACCCTTCAAGTTGTCTTCAGAAGTGTTTCAGAGAACCACATGTGACTATCATCTGGTTTTACTTCTGAATGGCAGTATTTAACGAACGTCATCCTCTTCTGGCCATCATCAAATGCTAGCATTTTCTTTAGTATTTTTTAAAAGGTAATTGCTTTGCTAAAATTAATTTTCCTCCTAAAACACACCCTGCCCTGTTGCCCTAGTCAGTGCAGCAAGAGTTTTCCTCATTAATCTTCAGCTTCCCTGATCAATCATATGCACTTAGTTCAACTTTAACTGCTTTACATTTTTGTAAACCGGCTTCTTTACTCCTACAGGCCACTGTGACTTTTTAACCCAGTTTTCTCTCAATTTACAGGACAACGGGTATTCTTTGGTAATTCTCGGTAATCCATACTTCCCAAAGATCTTTATTTTAGTGAACACCAATGAGTACCCATTACTGTAAACCTTGTTAAATGTTACCTTTAGTGATCGCTGTATAAAAATATCTTGCACATACCTGAACAAAATGCAAACAAACCAAGATACTTCTGTATCAGTAAGGTAAGAGCAGGAAGCCAGAAATACTTGGGGAGACATTCCTGAAAGAAGACAATGCAGGTTATGGCAGTTCACTAGGATATTAGTGTTTCGGTACAGCTACATGCCTGCAAAACACCCTAATCCACTGAGCACAGAAGAGAAAGTCACGATCCTGACAACTTTAACACAAACTGAAAGCGTGCAAGTATCCTCACTGAAGCTGACAAAGCGCAGATACTAAAAATCAGAGACCATCATGTAACTCTACCAAGCCTTGAAAACAGCAGCAGTCAGAGAAAGGAGTACAATTATGAGGTATAGATTATAATTAAATGTAATACGATTAGAGGGCACAGAGTAACATTCACTTATGCAAGATACCTAGCAAGTCCAACCTAAAATACAAAGACAGACAAGAACTGTAGCTAGGAGTGTAAATGAAAGACATGCCATTTCTTTGTTCTGGTATAATAACACACCCTTCTTCATCATAATATATGCACAACTAGTTGCTCCAGAGAAGATTAAAAAAAAATTAAGGGAAAAATGGTCATAATCAAAACCTAGGATAAAACTGTTTTCAGCTTACTTCTGTAATATCATGAAAATACAGGAAGCAAGCAGAAAGTTGTCATTAAATTAATAAAGGCCTTTCAGTGTTCATTTTAAAACGTTATAAAGTTGATATTTTACCTTTTCCTAAAATCATTATGCCCAATAGTACCCCACCACATGAAAAAAATAGAATGTGATTTGACAGTTATTTCTTCTGCCTCTGTTCTTTTTGACAATGGTACTCACACATTTCTTTTTCCTCTGACATTCATGCTTACACATAGCACCTCTGATAACCTGATGTTCCCTACTGAAAGAAATTTCTACTTTAAAAACAGGCACCAGACCACAAAAGCCCAAATATTCCAGTAAAGCACACAGTTATGATGATTTCCAGTATCAGTGTGCCTATGGCATTTTATAATAGTCATACACGGTATAACGATCTCCAAGGAAGTGGCAAAAGCCCAATCACCTGAGGACTGATGTATCAAAGGTTGGTCTGGTATAAATTACCTGTTCTATGCACCCATTAAGGTTATTGTTTTCCATATAATCAGATCACAGAACTAAAAGAGAACCCTTTTTTTCCCCCTCCTTTATGTTCTTATGCTCTAAGCTGGCAAACCAGCGCGAATTCCAGTTTTGTTTATTCCTTGTGGCTACCAACATCAGTTGTTAAATGCTCAAGGTTTAAGCCACTGTAGATGTTCTAATCAGGCAGTTCTACTGAACGCTGGAGTTGGCATCTCCACTGAAAGGACTCCAGAAATCAACAACTCCAGAAGAATTGCCCATCCATCAGGTAGGTTAAGAGTGCACATGTATAGCTTTGTATTGGATACAGAATTATAACTATTCATTTGGCTAAACAAGTACTAACTCTTGCTCTTCAGAGAAACAGCTGTCAAAAGTACACCACAACTCTTCACAAAATACACATGAAAAAGAAAGCATTCTACATCATTAATGGGCAGTTCTGGGAACCTAGTATTTCTGGAGAAAGCAGTATCTGTTCTTCCCCCCTTAATGGGGAAGAACTTCACGAGGCCCCAAAAGGTATATACACAGCAGGTCAGAAAACATTTGTGAAGTGTTTTTTTTTAAAAAAACTAGTCTTAGATTTCTTAAAGGTTTTTAGTAAGTTCAGTAAATTAAAACTATTATCTAGCGATGAAAATATTTAAGTATAAAATGATTTCATGTCTGACATCCAAGCAAGATAGACTCTATGGCAGCATGTGAACAGGCACAAAAAAAAATCCGATTCTTACACCCAGAATGAAAAAGTCATTGCTACAATTATGTGCACTGCAAAACAGTCAATGATCCCAAGTGATACACTGGTTTAGCTTGTTTTTTAGATGTAAAGCATAACTGTTTAATAAACATTTGGCGGTTTAGAAGCATTTTTACAGCAAAAGTTGTGGAGTAGTATTTTATATCAAATTCTGCAGTGTCACTTGTTACAGTGGTATCCAGCTGCCTCAGTAGATACATATTCAGAGCTTGCTGTAAAAATGAAAAAGCAAGCATTAAAAAGCATGCGGCTTCAGAACTTAAGATACCTGAAACTTACGATACCTGTAACTTAAGAAGTGTAAGCAACATTTAGTGAGTTTACGCTAGAAAAGTTTTATTATTATTACTGAGCTTGATTTTTAGACATGATCTAATCCATTTTCACAACGCACCAGATTGCATATTCAATAAGGACACAACTAGTATATACGCCTTTTTAAAAAACAGCTAATTAACTCTTTCGGCCAACAAAAAGAGCTGTTCAGTATGTGAAATATCAACAGCTTCCTTTAAATGTGAAAAAGCTTTTAATGCAGACCATTCATTAATTCTGTCTCAAACAAAACCTCTCTTGACTACTTTTTAGGTGCAACTACTCAAATATACTGTGCTAAACCAAAACCTATTAAGATTGGTGAAATGTTCTTTTCTTTCTTTTTTCTTCTAGTAGCAGGTAATCATTTCAGAAATTAGAAAACTTTGTATGTTAATAAGCCATTAAAAAAAAATCTGCATACTGTAAGAGCTTCACACTGTAACAATAACACAGGCACACAGAACATCTCAACACCCATGTCATAAGCTGTATCATATTTTCACAGTGCTGCGTTAGGCAGAAATTGAAGCCAGAGCCATTCAGGGGAAAAACACAGTGCTGTTCTGGTTTTCAGTTATCCTCAATCTAATTATATTTGGAATTATAAATCAAGTATTTCACTACACATTAGCGTAGTGGCATTTTACATATTAAGAAGATCAATTAATGCACTACATCCTTAGTCAAGCTTAAAATAAATGACTCGCCACTTTCAAACTATAATTTGCTTCAGACAACACAGGTTCCAATTTGCAAACTCTTCACTATGGATGTAGGCAGACCCCACCTACTGATTTGTGTAGAGCTCCATCCTGGATAAACACAGGGCTATATCACACAACATGCAAACACACAGTATGAACGTCACTGCGTTATCCTTACTGAAGATTTTTGTAAGCCAGACTCATTATTGTCAAAGCAATATTTGAATAACACCATCAGAAAAGATGCTTTCATCTTTCAAATGTAAGTGGGCCCTTTAATGCCAATTTAACATTATAATGGTTTCTCTGTTGGTGAAGTAAATTCAGTTTGTTCTTTCAAGTATGGGTAATTTTTAAGGAAATTTTTCACTATGCATTTCATACATACGATTTCATGTTTTCTTATCTGTTACTTTTGTGTTATTTGTTCAAAACAAGTCTCTTTCACGTCACTTACTGAAGTGACGACACAAATAACAAGAGCTGCATATGAGGATACAGAATTCCTACAACAAAGCAGTATGGCAATTTCTTTAACATCTTAAGTACATAAAATACCAGGTCCCTTACTTCACTTTTACACAATTCTAGTAAGAAAACAAACCTGAATTTGATACCACGTCTAAATTAATAAATGTTTTCTTCTGCCCCACATCTTCCGAGTATTTAACCTTTTGCCATCTAGTTTCCACTTCAATTAATACAATTAAAAAAGGAGGGAGCAAGGGGAATGGAAGAATGTCAGACCACGCTTCCTCTCCTCAGATCTATGCCACAACAGCTAGGATAAAGTTGCTATTGATCTTCTGTTAAATTACCAAAAAAAACCCAAAGCAAAAACCCACAAAAAAATCCCCACATCAATTATTCATCAAAATTTAAAAAAAAAAAAAAAGGGAACAGATGCTCTTTAAATTATTTAGTTTGGATTGTAATATACCTCACTGTTGCCCTCACAACACCCATAATACTGTTAACCACCATTAGCAAAGCGACAAAGACAGCAATGAGTTTAAAACAACTCCAGCCAGCTACCAAAAATTGTTGCAGGAGAGACAAAGGGGATCAAGGTCAGCATTCTTCTAACGCAGCAGCTAATCCACTCCTGTGAACACGGCACTGGAACCGGTGGGCACCGTGGATTTCCATGAGATATAAAATATATCTAATGCCACCTAATTTCCCCCGTCCTTGCCACAGAAGAACCATTTTGCTCTCACTGGACTCAAGCCATTACATATCTGGGGGAGGAAGGGGAGGGAGAAGAGTTCACAGAAGTTCAGGGTCGGCAAATGTTCACGTATCCTGTCATTTTGCGAACTCAAAGCTCAGGGCACAAAAAAAACCCTCTTATGCCGCGCACAGAAAGCTACATATTTCGGGTGTGCGGGGGGGAAGACCTGCCATAGGAGGGAATGTGTCATACGTGCGGAGGCTGCGGGGAGAAGAGCTGTCAGGAGAAAGCAGCCTCGCTGGAAGGGGAGGAGGCGGTGGGGACAGGACGCTGACGAACGCGGGATCGCCCCAAAGCCCCGCGGCGCTCCACCGCCCGCCAGACCCGGCTCATTCCTCGGGCCCGGCTGCCCTCGGCTCCCCCTGCAGAGGGGGGCTCAGCCCCGCCGGCCCCCGCCGAGCCGCTCCCAGCCGCCAACGGGCAGCGGAAATCCCCCACAGCCCTCCCCGGCCCGGCCCGGCCTTGCCCGGGGGCGCAGAACGGCCCTGCTGGCCTCGGTCCCGGCGGGCTCCCCGAGCAGCCCCTCTCGCAAGGCGGCCCCGCTCTGCCCCAGCTCCCATCATCTTCTCCCCTCCTGCGGGGCCGCGCTTACCCCTCACCACCACCACCACCACCCCCCCGCGACGTCCCACGCACAGGCAGGCCAAGGGTCCCCAGCGGCCCGCGCCCCAACCCTAACCCGCGGACTGAACCCGCACCCCGGGGCCGGGAGACAATGAGCAGCCACAACTCACCAGCAGCGCCGGAGCTCCGTGGGTCCGGGGCGGTTCCTCTCCCCCTTCTCCTTCCCCTCCTCCTCCGCCCAGGAGCGGTATCCGGCCGCCGGGAGCCGAGACTCCCCCCTTCCCCTCCCTGCTCCGAGAGCCGCCGCCTCCGCCGGGCCGCCGGCCGCACTCCCTCCCCGAGAAAAGTCACTTTATTCCCCGCTCCAACATGGCTGCTCCCCCCGCCGCCGCCGCAGCCTGCGCCTTGCCGCGGCTCCCCGCCGCCGCCGCCGGAGTACGGCCGCAGGCCGAGCTCGGGAGCCGCCCGGCCGGCCGCTGGCGGTGCGGAGAGGGGCGCGGGTGGCCTCGCGTCAGTCGGGCCGGGCCGGGATGCGGGAGTTGCGCGGGGGAAAGGGGAGCCGAGCCGGGGCTGCGCGTCTCCGCTGCGGGATTACGCCTCCGCTCGCTCGCAGCGCGGAGGCTCGCACTGAGACGGCCCCGCCGGCAGCCCCAGCGCAGGAGGGGCCGCGGGGGAGGCCCAGGCGCCAGCGACACCTAGCGGCCGCGGCCGCTACGACGCCGCCTGAGCCGGTGGCTGAGAGCGGGGAGCGGGACGGCCCGGCGGGAGGGGGAGCTGAGGGCGGAGCGCGGGGCCCGCGCCGCGGGGAATGCCCCGGGCGGCGGAGAGGGTGGGGGGGTGCTCCCGCCGCAGCCGTTTCGCTGGTCGCCTGCCCCACCGAGGAGCGCCCGGCCGGGCCGAGCCGAGCCGAGCCGAGCCGAGAGGGCGCTGCTGCTCCCGCCTCAGCGGCCCTGCGCAGCCGCCGCCGCCTCCCGCGGGAGGAAGCGGATCTCCCCGGCGGAGGCTCCTGAGGCCCAGGAGGCGGCCCCGGGGCCCTGCCGGTCGCTGCCCGGCCGAGGGGTCTTCCCGAGCGGTCTGTGGGAAGGAGCGTTTGCTCGCTGGGTGTTTCCCGGCCCCTGGCAGCGTTTCCCCTTGGGCTGGCGGGGCGATGCAGCCCGCAGCCGAGGCGGCAGGCATTCCCCGCCCCTGCTCCCCACGGCTGACAAGTCCACAGCAAGGAAGCCGTGTGGTTTTTTAGATCGATTTCGAACTCGGTACCTACGAGAACATCCTTTCCCTATTTATTCTTGCCGTATTTTCTTTTCCTTTGTCTCCTGCATTCTCACTCCCCCTGCCATCCCTCTTCCTTGCGACGGCTCTGCCAGCACCAACGCCGCTTCCTTCCTGCCCTCACAATCATTTTTTCCCCTCAAAGGGATGCAGTTTGTGCTCCCTCACTTCTCAGCTCTCCCGATCCCTAAATTTCTGCTACTTGAACAAGACTTAAAGCTAAAAAATTGTATTGTGAGCCAGTTATTCTGCACTATATGTTGTTTTCGTATTTCCACCACACAAAGAACAAAATAGAACAAGCAGGCCAAATCTTCAGTGATTTTAGTGAAATGGGTTTGAACTTCAATTACTAGGTCATAGGTACACTTAGGGCAGGATTTGACTTTTTTTTTTTTTCTCTTGTTGGCTATTGCTGATCCCCACTGCCTGCCTGCTTACTCTCTCTTACTTTGTTGGCAAAAAAGCTCAGTGTCACGACCACAGGGTCTCTTCTCAAAACGGGTCCTCTGTCGTGCAGACCAGGGGCCAGGCTCCTCAAGAGGAACTCACTCTCAGGTCTTTGGAGTCTTTGCTTTGCCAAGCTCCTGGATATGCTGAGGGAGGCCAAGGCTCCATTGCTTTGCAGGCAGGTCAGCACTGTGTCTAGGTGGAGACCAGGGTCTATCTTCACTTGCAGGAGCAGCAAGCTCCTGATCTTGAGGAACTCCATGTGCAGCTTTTTATGGCCAGTCCTTCTCCACAGTACGGCCAAGCTGTGTTTGCAGGAGCTGTGCCAAGCTGAAAATTCCCCAGCTTCTAGCTCTGTTGCACCCTTCCAGCAGCACAAGCGAACCAGAACGCAGACAAATATGTTTCCTAGTAAACAGAGGTCACTTGCTCTTGCCTAAAAAAGGAGAGCAAGCATGAAACCACTTCTTACATGCACACAAATTCACTTTGCTCATGCTGATGCGGACTTTTGGTGAAATCAGTTTTGAATAAAAAGCAATGCATATGACTCAGAAAAAAAAAACTTGGCTGCTCATAGAGATAACACATCATTACCGAGGTCTTTTTGAATGTTTTCAAGATGTATGATAGCTACCTTACCTTTGCAAAACTTGTGGGATTTTTAATAACACAGAGAAAGCAGACATTCAAGCTTTGAACTTCTGGTAATGCAAAGATATCCCTTGCAGATCTCCTTGAAAGCTCAGGACCTACCAGT
Organism: Scolopax mira; assembly: GCA_004320125.1. Lineage (NCBI taxonomy): Eukaryota > Metazoa > Chordata > Aves > Charadriiformes > Scolopacidae > Scolopax > Scolopax mira. The sequence continues at coordinate 280,791 of BJBW01000267.1, read as the reverse complement.
TCTTGCTAGACCTACCAGTTCTCCTGATTTTTGAATGCTAACAAGATGATGTGTGTTTTGTTTTATCTTATTCAATTTGAAGGCTATTTTGGGTAAGTAATATTATAAATGATTGTGTGCAAGTTTGTTATTATATACATGATTTGTAAAACAAGTTCTTGAGAGAGCAAAGCAGTGAGTGCATCTATTGCTGCACCTCCAAGTAAGTTACATCTCATAAATGAAGTACGGGGTTGGAAGTTTATGAAGCCTTGCTTTTGTTTTCCAGTATTAAAAATATCAGTAAAATATGCCTGTTTTACTTTATACATATTCACATCTCCCATTGATACTTCTGTTATGACAGGGGAAGTAATTATGACAAACGAAGAAACTAAAAAATGAGCAGATAGGATGAGTCACCCAAGAAACAAAGGGTCAACACTGATTGCAATGCAATGAGAATATTTCAAGGTTTGCCACTGCTAATGGGGAGAATAAGAAGTTGTTAAGAGGGAACATTTGATACCCATTTGGCCTTTGTATCTACCACTAGTTGGTGCCTTCAGAGAAAGGTTTTCCCTTCTGGGCAAAAAGTACACAAGCAAGACAGAGTGACAGACGTAAGTTTGAAAGGTAGGCACTGATTTTGATTAATTTATCCCATGAGTCTGGTTTTATAACTATAGCTATTGATTTGTTTTATTATTTAGTGGAATACGTAGCAATCAATCATATTTCCATCTAGCTAACCTTGGTTATTAATATTTTAGACTAGTTTTAAGATGGATTGGCTAGTGAATGGAATAGGTCTACTCCCTAAGCCAGCGAGAACGGAGTATGCCCAGGTTACATGGAGTGAATTATTGCCACCGGACAATCTGATGAAATCCACATCAGGCATGAGAATATAAATCCAGTCACAGGAATACAGTGCTGTCAAGAAGCCAGGATTTCCTGCTTTGAATACGAATACAGTGGCTTTGCCTCTGCATTTATTGAACAGAAGGATGTAGTTATTTTGTGACAGTAAAAGTATGGGAATTAAATCAGTTCACATAATGGTAGAGGAAAACCTTACAGCAACGTACATATTTTTAACACAATATATGTGGAAAGTAGTTACTTTCCTGCCAAGAGACAAGTTTTGAGGATTTTGTGTTGCAGCAGCAGGAGTCAGCAACCTCACAAAGAGCCAGCAGTGTGGGAAAGCATTTGCTCAACTACAAGGGATACGTTCATTTGCAGGGGAAAGACTGAAAGTCTTGGCAGGTAATTAAAAGGGGAAATGATTTTCAAATGCAATATTTTGTTTTTCCTATTGGATGCCAACAATTTCTCAAGAATGCAGTATCCTCTAAGTAATTGTATCTGTGCTGAGAGAAGAAACAGAGCTATTGTTCTGCTCACAGCATGAGCTATTTGTGTGTTAGTCTGTGTAGCACTTCCTTCTGTAATGATCCTCTTCCACCTACACAAAACTCCAATCAATTTAAAATAATCAAATTAAGGTAGTTAGTTGCTTTCTTATACCAAACTGGTATTCATATAAAGTATTTTCCAGGTTACTTGGATTTAGTACAAAGTAATACTTGCAGGCCTCTGGGCTACAAAAAAAAGTATTCTCTAACATCGCTAGAAGACCAAACCCCTTCCTCTTTGAATGAATGGAAGCAGGAAGTAGCAAAAGAAGGAGGTCACCCTTGCAAGAAGCAAAATGCAATATACTTGTGCTAAAAAGAACTGTGGCTATTTCTACCATGATTTGAGTAATTGATAATTGATCAATGACTTAGTTGCACTGTATATTTCCGATAGAAGTATGGAAAGCTACTGTTTGTTCTTGTAAATCTTGCTTGTTTGGCAAGTGGAAAAGAGTTCCTGAAGTGCAAATACTGGAGTGTTTATTATCTACACTTGAGATTTGCATTTGTGTAGCTTTACTGGTGTTTGGAGATAGATCAGGTGCTGGAGAAATTACTATTACTAGAAAGTCTGTGTCATCCTATGCTTATCCCCAATCTCTTTACTTTGTCATTTTATAGCATATAAATATTTATTATATATGACATATACATATGACATACCATCATCCACGCTTTTTTTCTTCCTGTTCCTTTGTGTTGCTTAACTTTTCAGTTCCCATATGTAACTTCATAACATCCAATCAAAATGCTAGTTAAATATTATTTCTCATTTCTCATTTCACATTGTATCACTAAATTTTGAAGATGATTTATCATTCATGCAGATAATGATTTATGTCTTTACAATATCTGAGTTGATGCTTTTATTTATATCCAGTGCTTCTGAGACACGGACATAGAAAATGTCTACAAGTTGTGTATATTTTGGGGATACGGGGCATTTTTTCAGTGGAAAATCTAGTTTCATTACTTGATTTTTCTTGATGTTTTTTTCTCTAGTTGGCAATTCCTCCAACTAATATAAACAATGTCTTTCCATTGACTTCAGTGAGGGTAATCCTTTTAGAAGGAAGTTAATAGCATGGAGAGAGACTCTTTCTGTCCTGGTTTGCAAACAAATGGCTAGGCACTATTTCTCTGCTACTGTTTGAAAGGCAGGACATCCTGCTTTTCAAAACTAAAGATATTAGGCTTACCCCAACTCAGTACAATTATCCTACTCAGATAGGAAATGGTGAGGCATTTTCTGTAGATATTGTCTAAAAATGAGGTTTCTGCAGTAGCAGATAGGTCACTATGAAACTAGCCTAGTGAAAGAAATATTTTTTTTCATATTTTGTGTACATTTTGTGTTGGCGACTAAAAGTGGTGAAAAGAATATGAGTAAAACAATGAAGACCTGCAGGTAATGAAAGCTGGTCACTTGTGTATGCACACCTCTGCTGCTTCTCCTTTTCAAGTGCCATTCAGGGACATACTTCTCTCTTTATGAAACAGAAATCTGAAATGACAGGGGAAAAGGCTTCTATTCTTCTCTGTTTCTTTCATGCAGGTTCAGTGTCACAGACAGAATAGCAAGCATCTCTTTCTTTTCTTTATTGCAAGTAAATTGCTTCATAGAAATTTGCAGTCATTGTTCACTGAATTGATTAGAAATGCCATCAGTGAGTCTCGGAACATTTGTATTGCTGCCAATTCAAAGTACTTAGTGGATTTTAAAATACAGCACAAAATAGACAGAGGCTCCTGCAGTTACAAGATTATAGGTGTCAAACTTCTGGGTTTTTTTCCTTTTTGTAATGGTTGCTCTCTCTGAAGAGTTTTAGGACTTAAATGAAATTGCTTTCTGTCATGACAGCTGGCTACTTTCCTGTAATCCTGTTACATAAAAATGAAGCTTGTTCTAGCAAAGATGGTATCTGTTCCAGCAAAGACAAAACCAGATTATTCTCAAACTTACATTTTTAAGGCTGGACAGGAAGGTGTGGAGATACAGGGGAAATGAAGAAGTGTGACTGGAGCTAAAATCCAATGTAGAGAATATGAAGAGTATGTGAAAGGGCACATGAAAATGGAACCAGCATATGCAGTGGATGTTGGAGACAAAATGAAGTACAGGAGATCTGGAGACAGAATGAAGAGGGTTGTGGGAAATATAGGCTACTGCAGTGAGGACTGTGTACTGCACACTTTGTTCTGTGTGCCACAAGTCAAGGGTATATGTCAGAGAATTTCTTATATATTCTAGAGATCCCTGTACATGCTCAGGTCAACTGTATTTTGGAGTTTTTTGTACACTGGCAGCTGGCTGTCAGTTTCAAATTTATGCTTTCAAATGCTTTCAAATTTCTAATGATAGCTTTTGAGATGTCGGTAGGAGATAGTCTATGCAAATCAAGCACTAAGGTAAGAGAAGGGGGTCAGAAGGAGAGCTGGGATGTATGACAGAGAATGCAAAAGAGAAGATAATTGAAAAAGAATGCAAATTCAGGAAACTAGGGAGGTAAGTATATGTAGGTCTTTACCTGGCAGTCTAGGCCAAAGGTACTGTCCTGTAATCTCAGCAACACTAACTATGCAGGGTAGATAGGTAGAATTAAGATGTTACTTTTAAATGCATTACTGCCCCAATTAGTTACCCTACCCTTCTGCTGGAAGTTGTTAGACTCCAAGGGAAATGAGACAGGAACCCTACCTGCTTCCCTGTATAGCGTGTCAATTAGCTTTAACCACGATTGAAGATGTTGAGGCAGGTGAGTCAGATGCCTATAGTTCCTTCTGCCACACCTCCGACAAGAACGGTACCCTCTGGCAGATGGGAGGAACAGAGATGAGTGGTCTGTAATTTTTTAAAAATCCGCATAGCCAGATCAGTTGGGCTCCTCTTAACTAATGTTTGCTGTCCTATGAATCCTCCTGCTTTAGGCAGCCATGTGTATATTCATATGTTGGTGCTACGTATGAATACTGCATTGAATACAAACAAGATGAGAGAGAAAAAAGAGTGGCATAACAACGGAAGAGTATAGATGGCAGCTTCTACATGTTCATGGAAAGAAAAGACTCCTATTAGAAAGAAAAACTTCTCACTTAGTGAGAAACTTTACCTTTCTGCATGTGCATTTAAGGTTGAATTTTGATCCTGGGCAGGCAAGATTTCGATTGAAGAGACAAAAAAAAAGACAATCTAGTAAACTAACATGTAAGATACAGAATATTTTTGACACTGGAAATATCAAAGTGCATCTTCAACTGAGATGAATAATTTCTATAAATGTAAAGAGAAAAAAAAAGAGGTCACTTATAAATTCCAACTGCTTTACCTATGGAATGCATCACAAATTCCTTTTTGTTTAGCTTCTTGTTACTTTGCCAAATTGTTGATTGATCAACTAAACTGTTCTCTAAGTCAAGCACAGCATTTTTCAAGGTCTGCTTCAGCCCGTTATAAAATAATTGGAGCTATAAACAAGAAAGAAGCAGGAATACCACAAACCCCCACATATCTATTACTTGTCATCTGTAGAGTCTAGCTGTTAGCACAGGAGCATGTTAAAATTAAATGCTGAGCTTTATTTAAAGTACTTATTTGTTCTCTCCTTCTTTGCTTTTACCATTCTTATTTCAAAGTTCATTTCACAACATGGCATATTCATGGTCATGTAGATACTTATAATCCACAATAAATTGCTGTACAATTATACTTAGCTTTTAAACAAACAAATGTTCAGTTGGAGCTTTGTAGCCACTACATAGATAGTTAAGTATTTTGCAGGACAGATATTAATTTATATCAGTTTATAGACCACAAAGGATACATGTCTACTAGAAATTAAAAAGAAAAATAATAAAACCCAGAAGTATGTAATTCTGTTTTAGTGTGATTTCATGTCATTCGCATTCTCATGCAATATTTTGTTTTAAAAATTAATTTATCTCTTTTATAATTAATCAAAACAGTTTATTTTGCCCACCAATAAGCTCTCCATAGAAACAGTCGTATCTTAGTAACATACCAAGAATAGAGTTCAGGGAATACGCTGTATCTAGACTATACTACCCTTAAAGAGACATTTGTAGTTGTTAAAGGGAATATGAAAGATGTCTTTCCACAATTTTAGCGGGCATACAACACAACACGTCTCAGTGCTTCCTAAATCGATCTCCTTACGCGTGAGATACAGGTCACTTCTCCCTGCATTATTCTTTGGCCTTCAGAGGAGCTTATCGGCAAAGATGTCCAACTGCTGTCCTTTACAGCTGAGGTTCTTTTTATGGCTGGGGTTTTTTAAGTGGCTACTAGCCAATAAACTACACCTTTTGCTTTTGGCCATTGTCAACTGAATTCAAAACTGCCCCTAGTATTTCTACATAGAAAAAGTCTGAAAATCTTGTCACTGGTGACACCTCAAGTGCATCTGTAGTTGCTCTGTTGGGCATTCCTTTTCCACTATGTTAGAGTCCATCTGGATGGCTCCAGAAGACCCCAGCTTTACCAGCTCTCTTACTGCTTTGCCTCTCTCCTTTTTGCCTTCTCCTTTTTTGCTGCTGGGCCTGTTTGTCCCTGGGCACCTCTGTTCCTCACCATGCTGAAGTGATCCAAAGGAACGATTACAGTACTGTTGAAGCTTCTCTGCAGCACTGTGTCAATATTTACACTGAGCCGATTATTAGCAGGTTGAGCATGTGACTCCACTGTGAAACCTACTTAGTTTAACTAGTACTTCAGGAGAGAAGAAGCAGGGAGTAAAGAATGGTGCCGGGGCTGTGTGTACCTTCCATGTTTGGCCTGGGCCTCAGCCCCAGATGGGGTGGGGCTCGGGCTATTATTTTGTCCAGTGAGAAAGGGACGAGGCATGCTTTTCAGCTGATTCTTAGACTGCTTTTTAGTTACCAATGGCTGCATCTTAGCTGAGAGTAATGTCTGCCTTGGCCGGTATTCTTCTCTGATTCAAAATAACCCAGCCCATTTAACAGTACTGTAGAGTAGAGGGTGTTCTAACCTGGCCTTCCACAGAGGCTTTTAAGATGTCAAGCAACAGACCATCCTATCCTGTGTTTTGATTAAGGGAAAGAGTGGTTATCAGCTTTGGTTGCAGGCCGAGGATAACTGAAGGAATGAAGCCAGAGACAAGATAACTCGTCTCAGCATGCAGTTATTAAAAGAACATGTCTGGAGGCAAAGAAGAGGCCTAGGAACCAGGAGAAACCAGGCATATTTAAAAAGAAACTCTCTTTCCCTCTGTGTGGGGAGAATGAGGCAGAGAGAAAGCGTCTGCTGAAACGTGATTTTTAAAATTCTATATTTGTGTAGTTAATTGAAATTTGCAGTGCTGGCAGGCGAGCTGTTTCGGAAAAAGAAATGGGGACGCCAGGTCTTTTCTTGGTTGCAGGGGAATGTTGGGGTCCTATGAGCTGCCAGTGGTGTTGTAGGAGGCTGAGTGGGGATGAAAGAAGAGGAGGCTGCGATGTGAAAGAAAAACAGCAGAGTTTTAGAAGCCATGGGAGCTTTTCCACCCCTCTCTCACAACCTATGTATACCCACCCCACCTTAGAGACACACTTCTCGCAGTTCTCTGGGGCTATGGCTTCTCCATGCCCAGGTCCTCACTCTGCACCCTGCATCACCTTTCAGCAGCCACAGTTCGCTCCCTTTACCTTCCGTGTGGACGGTAATGGGACAGGTCAGGGAGCTTTTCCTGATGCTGAGAATGGATATGGAAAAAGGGAGAAGACATCGCACTGATAGGAGGGCAGGAAGGCCTGCAGCGATGCTGGAGGTGGTCTATATGGAGGGAAGATACTCAGCCTAAAGCAGCTGATCTCCTCTCCTAGGCCCTAGCGGAATTGGCAGACTGCTGCCCTCAGTAGCTGTCAAAGGCTGTGCCTACTACATTAGCGATTTGTTTCAAAGCAATAGTGCACTTCAGAAGAAAATCCTGTCATTGTCTCCATTTACCATGTGGTGTTTCAGTTCTCAGAGTGGTTTTGGTGCATACAAACTAAATTCCTTCAGGAAGAAACGAAAACAGAAACTCGGCTTCAAATCCGCTCCACATGTACCCTAGTGCTAATGGGGACAGTAGGCTCCAAAATAGCGTGTGAGCTGCATAGTCACAAGGTCTCTAGCACATACCTAACACTTCTCCTCAGAAAGCTTTGAAACACATGTGTAGCGGAGGTGTTTGGTTCTGGGGACCAGGCTAAATATAGTCCAGAATAAACCCCCAAAACACATATAATGGAAAAATGAGGTGCCTCGGTATCAACTGTTTAGTTACACAGATCCAGTCCTTTCTCATGAAAATACTGCCCACTTTGCCTGTACCCTGAGCTGGCTTTGAGATATGGCAAACATATGTTTCTTGTATCAAAAAAGGGGTTTGTGCATGTGACTTAATTATATATGTTAGTTTTTAAGACAGCTCTCCAATCACTATTGATGTTTCTCATCTTAACTTGAATGGAAGAGAGAGAGAGCAAAACCTGCCAGCAATGGTAGTAGGTATGCTGGTACCATAGCCAACGATGCAGGGAGAGTTGTGGAATTGTACCCCAGGATGGGTACACTTGGGCTGAAAACTGCACTCAGTAAGATGCCTGCCCACCAAGAAAATAACTACCCACCTACCCACCCAGGTGAATAACTGTGACAATGTCCTTCTCTCCTAAATGAAAATTACTACATGCCTGCTACAAGGGTCAAAGAAACCAAACAATGTTTAAGCCAGAACAATGAATAGATGTAACAGTCAATACTTACTAATCCAATTACAAAATTATATAAATTCTTAACTCTTGTATTGAACTTTTTTCTTTCACTTTTCCTATGATTTCCATTTATTTATGAGCTTCTTTATTCACACAGCTCAGTGTCAGCACTGATCTAAGCTTCTGCAAGTAGTCTGTGCTGCTATTGTCACTTACAGTCAGGGTTTAGCTAGAGCTGCTCCCAGGAGCCATAATGTGCCCCCTTCCCTCACATACCCTACTGTGAATTGAAAACATGTTCTAACAAAATGTTATGAAAGGGCATGCAAGATTACAAGGACATTTTTTTTTCGTATGGAGAATTCTTGTGTTCTTTAGGAAGCTGTAATTTGTACAGTTTAATCTTTTTTTCTTACCATGTCAGATAAACCTAGACATTCTGCTCTCAGATGATAGCACGTTTTGAGATCTGAGAGAAACAGGGAGCTGCTGGAACATATTGCAGAAGCCTAAAGCACTTAGCAACAGAGAGAGTGTGGGATGCAGTGACAGAAGCCGGAATGTGGAAACAAGTGACACTGAGGCGGCTGTTTGGGAAAGAAAAGCTTTTACTTTGTGTATAATTTCAGTAACTCTAAAGAACTTTGCAGTGTGGGAGGTCACTGTAGTCTCTGACTCTGCATATATTCTTCTCTGTATGGCTGTTTTTCAAACTCCTGTGGTAATTATTACCCAAGAGTGCTGGATGTATTAATTTCCTTTTGTATTTCCTATTTCTCTCAAAAAACAGAGAAGTAAAATTAAGGTATTTGTTTTGCTTCAATTTATCCTATTAAAACACATTCATGTGACATGCGCTATGAAGAGATGCATATCAGGAAACAGCTTGATTGCAGAGCTTGATTCTCCACATAATAATACAGCTCTCTTTCTGCACACAGTGAAGCAGAGTGAAGCAGCGTTCTTATTTTGTAGTAGGTCTAGTCTTTAAAATCATTATATGTTCTGGGGTGATACAGGCATTCACCATGATGATTTTTAGTGCTTTGCAGTAGAACATCCTGATACTGTGCACTAATGAGGGCTGTCATAACTACTAAAGATGGCTGAGGTGCTGGTTAAATGCAGGTGCAGAATAGAGTTGAAATAAAGAAAGTCCTTGACATCAGAGTGAGTTTTAGAAGGGGATTCAGAAATCAGTGTGTTCCTAAGCTCCGCAGGTCCCACTGAGGTAGAAATGATATGGAGAACTGGAATTTTACCCAGCAATTGCCAGAACTTAAGATACTGAATGCATATGCATCTGCAAATGCAAAAATCTCCCTTCCTCTGCACAGTTGTTGTGCACTTTAAATGGAGGGCCCGCACAGCTCTAGGTTTGAAACGAAGGCCAGAGGCTACACAGGATGCTTAAGGAATTCGGAAAACTTATCATAAATGTTACATTCAGTATTTAAAAGCCATTAACTTGTATTTTCTGTTCTGCTTCTGTAAATCTCTCTTGTGGTTTGTATTACTCAGTGATCTAATTATGTCCACTTCTCAGGTATTCTCTACTGAAGTTAATAGTCAAACATAATGATAAAGGTGTATGAATTTATTTAATAATAGAGGTGGTACAGAAAGGCATAGAACAGAAAAAAATATTGGCATTGAAATCTAACAAATTTATCTCCTTACTGAACAGTTCAGTGTAAAATAGTTTCAGGCTACTGTTGATATTCTTTAATTGCACATGTGACCTGTCATTGAGTAACCAGCCATTTAAAGGGAGCTGAATTCATCCTGACTAGTGATCAATGGCTTACTTCCAAAATATTGCAGTAATTTCACTTATTAAAATCCAGTAGTCACCTTACACTAAATGGCAAAATTTAAAAATTAAAATAAATAAAATTAAATAAAAAAGGACACAAAATTAACTCACCAGGCCAAAGCTTGGTAACAAATGTATCACTAAGAAAACAGTCAAGAGACATCTCTAGTCTGTAACAGAAGCATAGTGTAGACTATCAATCATTCGGGCTGAAACGGGATGAACCTGAAATGTCACCCATGACACTTGCAATCTCTTCAAGCCTTCCAAAACACACCAGGACCTCTTACAGCTCACTAATGTAAGAGAAGATCATCTTGGCCTGAACCTCCCTAGCTCCTTATGCTTAGGAACAACCCTGAAGAAATGCTCCACCATTTATACCTTCAGGGCAAAACACTTTCCTTGAGGAAGTTTCCCACAGGAAATTTCTCAGGGACTAAGCACCAGACTGTCTCTTCATTTTAATGTCTCTCTTCCATATTAATATCTTCAGAGCCTCAGAGAGGAAGTATCACCTGTTGAAGAGGTTTAAAGACCTGAAATTCCAGCACCATCACTAAAACATAAGCCTTGACTTACTCCCACTTCATGTTTTTTCTTTCTTCTTACTTTCTTGTTCTATTGCTCTCAGCTTCTGCCCTTCTCTTCTCCTAAGGAAGGCGATTATATCATTATCTCAGATCTCTGCTTTACTCAGCATACTTAATTGTTACTATCAACCCTGAATTCTCTGACTCAGAAAATGGAAGTCAGAGGCTTGAGGGAGCTCCACCTGCCCTGTGGTGATCTGCCTGACCCCCCTCACCTTCCCATTCAGCACTCCCACTCTCTGCTTTCTACTCCAGCTGCTTCTCCAAAACATCTTAGATAATGGAAATTCTAAGAGCAGTAGCATTAGCTCCCACTTTTTGCTTCTGCTGAAAATCTTTATTTTTATTTTTAAATGGTGCAAAACTTTTTCCAAAGACAAAAAAAGAAACACATCAGGATGCTGCTGATACCATATTCCTCATGATAACAAATTAAGGGCCCTTTTCCTAGAAAACTAGCCTGGAATCCCCCTTTTTATGTGTGAAGGCAGCCAGCAAACTATCACGCAGGAAGCTGGAACAAGATACTAGTCAGTGTTGCTGTTATCAAGGGAAGTTTGCCTGATTTTAGATCTGTGAAACTAGGGTGTGCCACAGCTAACTTAATCTTATTCCTTGCCCAAAACCCCAAACCGTAACAAACATATATATGAAAGTGAAAGTACCTCTTTTAGGAAGAATTCTGAAGAAGGTATTGTTTTTTCTTTTTCATTAATTTCCCTCTTCTGCCCAGATTGTCTCTCACTATTCTTCTGAGCAGCCTCTAGGGCTGTACTCAAGAGACACACTTGAACACACCAGTGTTCAAGGCATGATGGTTTTTCTCTCAAGCGAAGACTCTTCTCAGGAGAAGCATCACAGACACTTAGGATGTTGCAGTCCATTTTACTTTCTTTTCCTCTGGTGTTCCTTGCAACTTCTCCCCTTCACTCCTTTGTTCTGTCTTTGCTGCCTTGCCCAGTGCTTACTGTGGATTCCCATATTCTCTCTGGGCTCCCTTCTCTTCTCCCCCCAAAAGAGAATACCACTTACATGCTCTTTTCCATCCTGTAGAATTATAAAATGAGTTGTCCTATCACCTACTACAGTTGGTCTCCCTTCAGGCCAGATGCCACATCTCATAGAACTTGAGCTTTCCAAGGCAAATTGCAGTCCTTTACTGCATCCCACTAGCAACGGTCTCTCCCACCTTGTCATCTCCATATGTTTATGTTCCCAGAGCCTTCACTTTGTGCACCTGTGGTACTACGAATTACTGGCCATTAAATGTGCACCCACACTATGCAAAGCAGCACCCTATCAGAAACACACAACATGATCCCAGATACACTAACTTCTGAGACAGACTGTTCTGGTACGTCCTTCTGCTGTAATTACATTGTGTTGGTATTTCACACAGCGCAGCACTGTGCCAAGTGGCTGAGCCTGTTTAGAGCTGGCTCAGATGCTGCATCTGACGTCAGATCAGGACCAGCAACAAGAGTTGTCTGACCCGTGGCTGAAATCGGAATTTGGCATTATGGCACTGCACAGCTAATTTCCTTTTCTTCCACTTCCCTGAAAACACACCAATTTTCACTCTCCCTGAACTATCAGACTCTTGCAAACTATAGATCATACAGGTGCTGAAAAGTCACAGAGGAGAAGCACATTCTTTAGAGTGTGCAAGTTGCTGAGTGAGGACTAGGTGGGTATTGCTGGGATATCCGAAAGACCAGCAGGAGCAGTATTACAGTAGGATAGACATTATTCTCAGACATGCTTCTTAGTATGTGTTTTAAGGAAATTTTTATGGGTTCCCTGGAGGAAGCATGCCCATCTGCAGCATGGGTAAGGGCAGGCTCTCTGTTCTCTCAGTCCTTGCAAATGATTGTAATGAAGCAGTGCAAGCAGAACCATCATTGTTTGCACTAGATGATTTTAAAAGGTCCCTTACAACCTAGGGGATTCTGTGATTACACTGAATCTTCCCGTCTGACTGATCTGCTATCCACCAACTGAGCTGCACAGAAGAGTGGTCTTTGGGTTAGGGACAGCATTTACATGGAGAAGGCCTATGGACAGTAGCCTGGAAAAATTGGAGACTCCTAGGAAAGCACATGATGTATTAAATTATTATTTTAAGGAAATAAACCAAAGATCTGAAGAGGACATTGTAATTCCACATGTGGAATTGTAGCAGGGCTTAATGGTGTGGCCCTTTTTTCTTAACTAAATCATGAGACAAACTACAAATCCAGGGCATAGGCCTTATTTGTAAACTTTAACCTTGAAACAGGTAAGATGCTGTATGCGGTACACTGGCATGATTTGTTAGGTATTTATAATCACTGCAGTTTTGTCATTTACATTAATGGCACTGAGGAGACACTGAAGATCTTCTCTTTAGCTCTTTGAGACAGACAGAAGATGTAATTCTGTGACAAGGAAAAAATTGTGTTTAACTTGGTGTGTAAAATTTGTAAGCAATTTCTCTCTCTCTTCTCTCTGCAAAGAAAAGTGTAGGTAGAAGTGGTGACTTAGAAGGCTTTTTCTTCAAGTATATATGATTTTAAAAGCAACTTTTCCAGAAATGGCATAACTTTGTTTCCTGTTGCTTCAAAAACTTTTATTTCCTTATTGGCAAGGTAGGCTATGGCTATAATAACAAGGAAAGCAGTGCAATCAGAGCAGATCTGTGCTGTGAAACAATTAGTCCAGGGACCAAATGTTCACATAATGCACGTTTTGTGGGTTTTACTTTGAGCTCATTCTCCTCTGTTCCTAGGGACTGAATCTGCAGTAGCAGTTGGAGGATGCCAGGTGTGCTCATGGAACACTCTTTTCAGCTTGGTTCCATTCAGAAAGAGTTTGACCCATGCACTCAAAACCACTCCATAACGTGAAACAAGTGCAGGAGCTGGGGATGCTTCAAAAGAACACTCTTGATCACAACTAAATTTCTAATGTAGATGCACCTGTAATCTCTGATCTACAAATTAGCTTGTTTTTTTTTTTTAATTCATGTTTGATGCCTAGTAATTATTTTTCTGATGACTAAATTACACTTAAGTTACCTTTGTGCTAACTCAGATGGATGTGAATGCTTTATTTCAGTGAAATTGTGTCTGCCTTCTCTAAGGCATTATTGTCAGTCTTACAATGGAATCATACAGGTACAACATAACAAAATGTGCTCCTTTAAGGATAATTTATTAAGCAACTCTATTGCTAACAATACAGAAGGAAGGAGTAAAATCTATCTATCTCACTTTGAACCTACAAAGGTAAATATGGTGCTTTTGTCTCTAAATGTAATAGATGTGGCAGAGTATGCAAAGTAGATCCATGGAGTAAAAAATAGCCATTTTACTATATCCATACCTAATAGATTAAGACCCATATGTCCACCTGAAAGCATGTTATCAAAATTTTCAAAACTTGCTACCAAAGTTTCATCTACATTTGTGTGGCCAAGGCCTACACACTTTTTATTATTGCATCAATTAAACATGGTAAAGTGCTGATAGCAATTTCTGTTTTTCCTGAAGTGACATCCTTTAGAGTATAGGTAATAGTTTGATCTTTATAATTTGAAATTCTGATGGAGAAAAGGGTAAAGATTACAATGAATATCTCCCGGATGAAGATCAAAAATATAAAGAACAGACTGATGGTATGTCAATCCAAAATGTATTTGGTTGTATATATATTGTATATAATTGTCTTTTGTGCTCTATAAAATGGCAATACAAATTACTATGCTAAAGGAATGGATGGTATCATTATATTTGTAAAGAGCTAATTCCATAAGTTCAGAGTAATCTTTGGAGAATGACAAGTAAAAATCTCTCGTTCATTAGAAAATGGATACTGTAAGAATTGTCATCTTGGTGGTTTAAGACTTTTAACAGAATGGTAAAACTGCAAGAATTAGCACCTACTGCCTTTTTTTCTCCAAAAACCTATAATAGGGATATTGAAGAGACCTAAAAATGTTATGTATAAGATCTCAAATTAATAAGGTATTTGAAGATTCTTCACTCACACAACTTTCCAAAAATCATATCACTGTTTCTTAAATAGGGATTCACAATAGAGTATTTATTATTACAGATTATTTGCCAATACTGTTGTATTCATTTTTTTCTTTGGTACACTTTGATACTAGATGAAAGTCCATGTTAAGACATACAAGATAAACTTTATTGAATTACAAACAACCAAGACCTTTATTCCGTTATTGTTTTGGTATTTTATATAGGTATGTTGCTTCTATTGCTTCACTTTCTCTGCATTCCTTTATATTTATTTCAAAGGAGAGAGCTCTCAGCCTAAAGTTTCACATGAGTCCAGCTCAGTCCTGGAATACTACTCCATCCGTGTTCCCTCTGCATCAGAGAGAAGTTCAAATGCACAACTAACAAATTTCACTTAGTCTGCCCATTAAGAGAGGTATGTTTACAATTTCGTGAAGGGTCTTTCAGTGAGGAATAAGGATTCAATTATCTCATTCTGACTGATAAAACAGTATTTCTGAGTTACTCTGTTGCCATTTAATATTTTAATAAAGCATTCTAAAATTCTAAGGAATTTTTAAAGTAGACTAAATGTTGTTAACTATAAGCCTTAGACAAAACTTCTAATAAAAAGACAATATGAATAAAATCCAAACAGAAGAAAATCCTAGGCATTAAGTAGAAATAATAATCAAAATGCATAGCAAACAAGGCTGGCTCAGAAAAAAGAAGAAATATAAAAGTATCAGCTACTTCAAATCTATTGCAGTCAAAACTAGGAATCACTTGTTACACTGATGATGAGAAGCCGGACCAAACACCAGGAAGTGTAATTTCTTTTGTTTAATAAAGGTGCTCCATTCCCATTAAGCATTTGCGTACTGCTATTCCTTTTGAAACTAACACTGAAAATAAAGGTCTGCTCTTTAAAGTGCTAAGGAAAAAAGGTTAAAGGAAGGCTTACTTCAGCCATATTAGCTCTACAGATCTACTTCTCTCCAGCTTAATTTCTGCGGTCTGACATATCAGTGGCAATCAGTGGTTTACCACCAAAAGAATCCCTGCAGGAAACACCTGCACTTCTACCTATTCTTGTTAGCAGCTGGTGAAGTCTGGGATTTTAATCTGCCTTCTAGCAGCTCTTTACTCTTACTTAGTATCATCATACGTTTTGATACTGTAGCCCTACTAGGAATTTAATAATTCAGCATCTGCATTTCTATAGATATACTGATAAACATATAATCCTGTTCCTGGACAGTTTTTATTTCATAAAATATAATCAGGCAGCAGCATCAATTGCTCTAAAAAGGAATTATTCTAATTTTTACTTAAACTAAAATAAAGCCAACATGCCCATGTTCCACCGTTCTAGAAAGTAGGCAAATAACCTTCCTGCATGTATGTAAAATGCAAACCAATTACTTTCTGTTAAACATTAATTTTCTAAAATTCTAAAGTGCTGAGATAAAAGCTCACAATGACATAATTACATATTATTAGAAATAATATATACCAAGATAATATAGTAACATATACAAGAAGCTCAGGATGTTATATATTATTAGAAATAACAACCTAGAAAATAAAATTAAATAGAATAATAAAAAATACATTGTTGAAAAATATGAAATATCCAAATAACTATGTGAAGACAATGATATTTTTTCTTCTTCCTTGAATAAGCAAGACTTAATAACCAACAAACAACTACTTTTCCACATCGTGTAATTTTCTTCTGCTAATTTCCAAGCTGCTAAATCTCTAGTCCAAGGTCAGGCTATTACCCAAAACAATTTCTGTCAGCTGTTTGAACAAACCTCAATCAAATACTTTGACCTTGGAGTGAAATATTCTGGCATGTTATTGAGATACTAGCAAGAATGGAAGTAATGATGCCAAAAAGCTTAAAAATTCATATTGTAAAGCAATAAGAAATGGCCTGAACAGAAACACATTGATCTAAAAATATTGGAGGTCATCACCAGGTTATTTTAGGTCTCCCTTTGTTTGTTGCCAGTGGTTAATTCCTAGAAGAGTCTATTTTGATCCTGTGAGTATTCCCAGACCAAATGCATAACAGAAAAAGTGTTATGATAAGGACGCATTTGGCTACTCAGGAGTAGTGTTAATTCCCCCAAGATTATTTCTATCATCTACAGCATTTGTAGCAGCTCAGAATTATAACAGCAAATGTACATCATTGAATGTGCTGTCATGTTTGGCTTCAGGAGATATTTGGGAAGGTGTTCAGAACTAATTTATTTCTTGGAAGAGGCTATATTTCCTCTCATTTAAAGCTTGTCTTGAGAGTCTTTATGAAATGAAGAAAATAGAATTAATTTCTGTGCTCCCCCTCTTCTACTTCTTTTCTCACATTCCATAGAAAATATAACCATCTTGCCTGTCTCTCTGCTCAATACATTGGATGTCATCTTTAGATCAGGCCTCTGTCTAGGTTTTTATAGATACAGATAGGCGGTTCATGTTTTTAGTGTGTTTCTAAGATGTAGCTTTCCTGTACATCACTGAAAATCTTGTTCAGACTTTCACCATTTCATGATTGGACGGGATTTACAGGCCTTTTGTGCAGGACTTCTTTTCTATTTCTCTAAACTAGCCCTAGGCAAGGCTTCTTCATTAGTAGAACCCCTAAAGCTTCCTGAGATCCGAGATAAGATCTTTCAGTGAGTCAAGAAGTTTACCTCCCTGGTCTGTCTAGTGAACCAGAAGTAGTATATCCTCAGAAAAAATATTTGCAAGTCCCTGGAGGTCTTTCCAAAATAAGCTATATCAAATGATATCTACTTGAGTAGAATGTGCTTGTAAACTGGAATAAAGCATATCTGAATCAAATAAAGAAAATAACAGGAATTTTAGACAAGCTATCTCATTGAAGCAATAGTTCCATCTCTCAGAAAGTCACTAAAGGACTTTGATGTGTCCAACTGCTACCTTAGGTACTTAAGTCTATAAGGCATATCTCAGAATCTGTTGTGTTTCAACTTAAGCTTCTTGCAAACTCAGGCAGCTATATTAAAAAACTGCTGTATCTCCCTCCCCAAAGACAGGTTAATCCATGCAATACATAACAATACACCCTGAGTGGCTGAGCCAAATCTCACAGATTGTTCATACAAATATTACACATTCCTATACTTTCTTGGGGAAAAAAAAAAAAAACTGAACAAGATTGCTTCTCCCATTTAACACATTTTCTGCAAAGCAACTGAAATTCATCTATATGCTTTTTTCCTAATGCTAACACCTCCCCCCCCCCCGATAATGCCTTTTTGTGAGCATTCACGCTTACATTTAAAAAAAAATTACTTCAATATCATAACCTTGAAAGCTTACACTTCATCTTTAGAATTTGGCACTGAAGCCTTTCGTATGATACAATCAAAACACAGTGACAACTGTCACCCCAAACTCAAATGCAGCTCTATAAGAACCTGGCAGTTTCACAGTTCTCAGTCATTGCAGTTCGTTCCCATGTTGATCACTCTTTTCCCTTCCTCTTGCTACACTGACACACTAGATCAGAAAGGAAGCCAAGAACCATTTTCAAGGAAAAACTTGAGTTTCCTTCTATTAGCATTCACTTGCATTAAAGCTGCCCCAGTTCTGCCTGGCTTAACTAAAAGACCATCATTTTCCTGTCAAAAGATTCACAAGCTTCAGCTACTTTGTTAGTGTATTTTCCCAAGTTCAGAGAGCCTTCCATTGTTTGACAAATTTTGTAGACTGCTCAGTGACAGGAATAGCGCTGCAATACTTTACAAACATGTGTCACCATCTCAGCAAAGGACTCAATCTGCTCCTTTGTTTGAAAAGCTGTCTGCATTGTGTCCTAAATAAGCCGTTTCCACCATCTTTTCACATTTCCTACCTTTGCAGTCAGGCATGTATCTTCCTAATTCAGGACATGTTTCTTCATGGTACAGCAAAAAATACTAATGCTATCAAACACGGCAGTGTATCTCTCATCTCCTTACTAACTTTTCCATTAAAAGACAGCAGGTAGCCTTTAGATAAGGTTAGGAATCCACAAATTCTATTTGAATGTAAATGCAGAATGTAAGGCATCTGGGTTTAAGACACTTTTAGTCAGCCACAAACAGCTCTACAAAACAGCCCTAAAACATAAGAATGGGAGGGGAACGATGACAGTATAACCCCTCATAGCTATTGATGAAAGTCCTGTATTCCTGTATCAGTCTCATCAGTTGCAGGTACGGACAAGGGCCACAGACTGTGATAGCAATACACTTGCACATCTGCTGCACCTCTCAGCTTCCTGTACAGTTAGTTACTTGAAAGGAACTTTGATTCCAGCAAGTGCTTGGTTTGCCTCTTGAAAGCTTAGTCCAAGTTCTTCCTTTGCCTTTTCCCATTAGACAACTTCATCACATTTATAAAGTGTACTTGTGGCATTCAGCAACTTGGTTCACCTCTTCCAGCTGTGTAATGGCTTTTTAAGGACCTTGATCAGGCAAATTAGAGCTATTCTTTTGTATCACATTTGATATACCAAATGGTGTACTGTTATTTAAGACTGTTTCCTTGAACTTGTTTCCTTGAACCTGTTTTCCCTGCATAACTCCCTAAGAATTAGCACATGGCTGCCATCTCTTCTTTTTCTAGAGTCTCTTCTAATACAACAATGATCTCCCACTCAAAATGGGAGAACTGTGGACTCACACTGGCCCTTAGGACCAGGCAGGTATACTGCAAATAGAGTAAATGTTGATCCCAGTTCTGAATATGCTAGTCCATTTAAATATGTGATACATTATTTTAAAGTTCCCTGTCTTCATTAGTCTACCAGCCTGAAGATGCTAAGCAATGGCCCAGAATCACCTAAACTCAGAATTTTTTTCCTAAAAGCGTTGAGGAAGAGATGACATAAATTTAGCTCTTTCATCTCTGGGGGCTGTCAAGTTACCCTGCAGAAGTCTGGCAACACAGCATCTGTGACTGCTTCTTGTCTCTGAATATCAAACAGCAAAATATATAGGCATCGTAATTCAGGTGTACATTCTCTACAAGCATCCCAGGGAGGGATCTAAACATGCATCTCAGAATTACTCATAGGAAACAAACTGTGATTGATGTACTAAATAGGTCTTGGCAGACGTTACCTCAGCCCCTGTACCCTGATACCACTGGACACTCTTCCTGCCCAACTCTGCTGTGATCATGCAGCGTTTCCCCTCTTTGTTTGCTCTCAGTAACCACTGCTGTTCACACGAGTGGAACTCACACACGAGAAGTAAGCAGGCAGCTTGATGAGTTAGCAGCAAAGCTTTTTCCCTTTTCTGACTCAAGCATACTCTTGCCCTAAAGCCACGAGAGCAAACGTTTCCTATATGGGTTTTTACTAATTTAACTCTTTGTGCATCCATCTGTTTCTGAGGCAATTTCCTCCTATCTGACCTATCTGGTGGTATTAAATCACAGGTTGCTATGACCTCTTTGCTTGGGTCAATGGATTTACCTAAATTCCATTTCTTGGGATCCTCTCTGTGCTACTCTCCATAATCTCACCTACTTTCTCCCTCATTTTACTGTAACTGGTTACTATTCAAATGTTCCCCTACCAATGATGAATAAATCATTAGCTTTCCAATCAACAAATAACTTTTTTTTTAGAGTGTAGGGACATATGTAATTCAAATAATTGCTATAAACTTTCCAGGTCATACAAGTACTGATACGTAAACAGCACTTTTTCAGGAAATTCTCCTAACTTGGTTGCATCTTCAGTAGTCATCACTCTCTTACTGTTTTGTATACACCAAACATTTCTCTCTAAATATCAGAATGTGCATGCTGAAGGCTTCTGAAGAATCTATAATCTTTCCGAAGTCAAAAAGTTCTATTCAATTAACTATAAGCCTTTTTGATTTTTGGACCCATTAAATATCCGCCCCATTAAATGTTACGTGGAGACTATCTGAAATGTAAATTTGAGTTTTCTCCAGAACAGTAAAATAGGAATCAATATTCTTATTAAGCATCCAAAATTGAAGTAACATATGCCATAATGCCTGCTGCCATGTAGTTCCTTGCTATGGTTCTCCCTGGTTTTCCAGCCTGGGTGCTGAGAGGCTGACAGCTGTCCTCCTTGCACTAAGCCTCTACCTAGCAGGGGGTGCTTACTTGGACCCTGTGGAGTGTCTGTCCCAGGAATTTTAGACAGAACGCTCTTCATGATCTGTCTGATCAGCTATGTCCTGGTTAACCTCCCAGTGGTTAAAGCTTTATCTTTAAATAGTTCTGTAATCTTCCCCTTTGGGAAATGGCTATACTCCCTTTCATTCATTGTTTTCTTTGATTCAATTTGTTTCTGTGGCTGAAACACTAATTCAAACTGCTAATGTTACATTCAGTTCACCGTCTCCTAGTCAAATATTAGAGATAGCAAAGTTTTACTCAGCAATCTTGTTTCCAGTCTCTCAAGTTCTCCTTGAAGCTTCTAGGCACTGCTGCTTTGTCAAGGCCACATCTCTGCCTCCTGTGAAAGGGAAGATCAGCCCTTTGGGACACAGCACCATCTAGTGAAGCGAATTAGCTCAGATCTTCATAGGGACTTGAGGCAGATGCCACCAGCAGTACTCACAGTGGCACAAGCTGCCTTTCACAAGAGGCCAGTGTTTATTAGTCATCTGGAATCCATCACAGGAAACTCTTTGGTTAGTGTGGCAAAGCACAGGCAAAATCTTTAAATGTAACAGTAATTGCTCGCCAAGCCAAGTTCTCATATTTCAGTTGTCTTGTAAAATTTGT
This sequence comes from Scolopax mira, assembly GCA_004320125.1. NCBI lineage: Eukaryota > Metazoa > Chordata > Aves > Charadriiformes > Scolopacidae > Scolopax > Scolopax mira. The sequence goes on along the minus strand of BJBW01000267.1, from coordinate 259,475 downwards.
CTCTGTACCCAGTGATTTCTAAATCCCAGCATCAGCTCCTTTGTGCCATTTCTTTTCATTGCAGGCTTCATTTTCTACTGCCCCCACAGAAATCTGAGGAACCTGTTCCCTCTTACACTCCCACCTGAATGCCATTCTACCATTGTTGCTGGAATTAACTCCACACATATGAATTGCCTGTAATGATCTCTGCTAACACCTTCCCATAGTCACACCATACCTGTTGGGCAATGCATCCACACAACTCCCAGGAGGTACCAATACAAAATCATTCAGACATGTTAGTCATAAATGAATTTTTTTGCATATTCCCCATAGCATGTAAATTATTCACACATCATTTCTCTGGCATAGCTAATGCAGTACTTTCTGGTTTCCATCATTCAGCATGATGACGCTGCGTCTCTCCAGTTCGAAGAATAGTTCTTTACTACCATCTGTGAATTACTTGGGTGCACTTCTTAGGTATTTCTTTGCTTTATCCCTGCCTATTGATCCTTTTCCATACAATGTCAAGAAACTACCTCCAACTGGACCTGGCTGCCAGGATTCATTGCTCACTCACCACATTTCTAAGATTTCACTTTCATGTTTTCAGTTAAACTCTCCCTTATGCTCATCATGATGATGAACATGGCAACATAACTGGTTTCCTTCACATCCTTCCCAAAACTCTTTATGATAATGCCTATGAAGAAAACACATTGGTTGCTATGGCTGCCTCCTATAACATTGATAAATACAGCCTAGTTGTTTCATGGTTTGCCACCTTTTTTAATAGATAGCTATAATTGTTTAGAGGATTACCACACTTTCTTCTTTATCTGTAGTTGTGCAGTAGGCAGACTCAGTGATGCAATTAGTAAGTTCAAAATTACATTCCTGGTTGATAATACTTTATTGAAAAACTGTCTCATAAGGTACCTCCTAACCTTGTCCAAGCTTCCTCCAGCAGCCTTTGCATGACAACCTCAACACAGCAATGCCTTTTGATAACAATGGTCTTAGCTGCTGACATGGCACAGGGTGCCCATGGAGCCTCTTCAGCGGCCTCTTGGCAGAATGTAGCCTCAGAGAGAGAAGGCAGCTCTCTCACCTGCTGGAGAGAGCTGTGAGGACCCTTCCAGATAAGTGAGGCCCTTCCAGCTCCTACAACCCAAGCCCCAATCTGAAGACTCCTTCCCCGGGGAATGAAGGCAAATTTTCACAGAATTGTAAGGGTTGGAAGGGACCTTTGGAGATCATCTAGTCCAAAGGAGATCTAGATGATCACCTAAGTAGATTCAGCTAGAGTAGGCTGGACAGGAATGCATCCAGGCGGGTTGTGAGTATCTCCAGAGAAGGAGACTCCACAACCTCTCTGGGCAGCCTGTTGCAGTGCTCTGCCACTCTCAAAGTATAGAAGTTTTTCCTCATGTTGAAATAGATTTTTCCTATGTTCTGGTTTGTGCCCCTTTCCCCTTGTCCTGTTGCTGGACACCACTGAAGAGCGTCTGGCCCATCCTCTTGAAACCTGCCCTTTAGACATTAATAAGCATTAATAATTAAGAGCCCCTCACAGTCTTCTCCAGGCTAAACAGACACAGGTCTCTCAGCCTTTTCTCAAAAGAGAGGTGCACCAGTCCCTTGATCATCTTTGTAGCCCTCCTCTGGATTCTCTCCAGTAGGTCTCTGTCCTTCTTGAACTTGGGGGCCCAGAACTGGACACAGTACTCCAGGGGTGGCCTCATCGGGGCACAGTAGAGGGGGAGGATGACCTCCCTCCACCTGCTGGCCATGCTCTTTTTAATGCACCCCAGGAGACCACCGGCCTTCTTTCAACCCTCCACCAACCCCTCCTAGAGCTCTCATCCCGAGGCCGGGCCCCGGGGACTCCACGGCCGCCGTTGCCCGCCCGAGGCCGTTGCCTGGCGACGCCGACGCGTTGCCGAAGCGTCCGGGCCGGATCATGGAGGATCCCACCGGGCTGCCTCTCCCCGGCTCCGTCCCGCGGCCCCCGCCGGCCACTTTCTTCGGGGACGTGGCGCCGGGCAACCCGGTGATAGACAGCTTCGAGGCCGAGCTGCGGGACGTCCTGGGCTTTCTGCGGCGGCTGGGAGGCGCGGGGGAGGCCCAGCCGCAGCAGCACGACCTGCACCGCCGCGGGTAGGAGCTGCTCCGCCGCCCCGGCGTCGCCACCCCCTCCCTTAACCCGCACCCTTCCTCCTTCTGCAGTCCCTTTCCCCGCGGCCTCCCCGCCGTTCTGGGTCTGACATTCCCCCCGCCGTGCCGCCTTCCTCCCTCCTTCTCGCCCCCCTCCTCACACTGCATCCCACAGGCCAGGGAGCCCCTTCCCTCCTGCTCCCCCTGGCCTTGGAGGAGGCCAGGAGGTTCTTCTCCTGGGTCAGTTTCTCCAGCAGCGTGCCAAAAGAGGGGGCAATTTTTATTTTTTAAATTACAACCCCTTCAAAATCTGACCACCTCCTGCTTCAACACTTCCTAGAAGTTAATGCTTCAAGGGAAAAAAGCACAAGGCGTCCTGGAAGTTGGCAGCGCCACTGGTTGCTGTGTATTGGAGCTGCCCGAGATTCCTGGTAGGAAAATCCCTTCATGGCACTGGAGCCACTGGCAGCCCACCAGCCTGCGCTCCTGCGTGCGAGGGTGAAGGTGTGTGGGCATCTCTAGAAGATGGCGCTCACAGCAGGGCCACTTGAGGATAACACCACACAGGTCTTTTTGTGCCTACGTCTGTGTCTACGCTGGTATATTTTTATTCACATAGATGCGGGCAGAGCATATGGCAAGTATACTTGGGCATCTTTGTTTGCTCGCATATGGGCATGCATAAATCTAAATTTCGTACTGCAGTTAGGATAGAGCAGCTGGAAATCGGTGTATGATTCATAGTGCATGCATATGTCTATTATAGACTGTGCATTTCTCATGTAGCCCTCCCTGCTGCATTTAACATTAATGAGATAAGAGTTTGACTGCTGCTTTTGAGATACATGGTTGGTTTCCTATCATCATTATCTGAGCAGTGTTCTATTCTAAATTTGCAGGTCTTTAACAGAAGTTTCCCAGGCTATCAAAATTTCATGCAAAACCAGTGTGGGAGTTAGGTTATGGGGGGGGGTGGTGGTGGTGGTGGTGGTGTTTTAAGTGCATCACTGAGGTGCAGCTTCTACCCTTATTTCATTTGGCATTTGACTTGATACTTTCCTAGATGTAGTCCACAAATGAGCCCTCTCTAAAGGAGCTGTATAAATTTTCAGGAGCTGCTCAGATTCTGCAGCCTGGCATATGTCTGCACTGGAGAGCTTTCCTTTTCCAAACTGTCTGGATTTCTCGTTTATTTCTGTGGTCTGTTCATTGTCAGGTATAGGCCTAGATCTATCATACAGGTATCAGCCTCCAGGCTTTTACCTCTAGTGTTGGGAATCTCAGTATATTGGCTTTTTATATTGCTTCAGCAGCTAATTTTAGTGCTTTGCTATTTTTAAGCCTTTCTGTAGCTTCAGACCTTTTTTTGTTTTAGCTGATTATGTATTCTTACTTTGAAAGTTATCTACGCTAGGCCCCATAGAAGAAGGATAGCTCAGTGAACACATTGTATCTCCTACATTTTCATTATGTCTATGGTTGGGAGTTGGGCATACTGAATCTGATCTGTCTGCAACGTCATGCCAAGCTACTACCAGTTTTTGTAAACTGTCTCTAAGTAGCTGTCTCTAAGCCATTGTTTACTTTACCCTCTGGAACAGGACCAGAGTAGGCTCTGTCTTACTCAAACTGGTACTTTGTGGATGTGACCCATGTCCACACATAACACGGCTAACATGAGAGCATCCTCTCATCCAAAAAATTCTTCAGGGTTCATCACAGAGATGAGAACTCAGGCTACCTGGGTTTTGATCCTGGAAGTCACTGGTGGTGATGTGGCATACCAAAATTCCAGGGCATTGAGAATATTGTGTAACATGAAGCTCCCAGTAGCTCTGCATCCTCTGGCATTCTTCATTTGTCTAGGGGCAGTACAGAAGTAGAAGAATGGAATGCTGATTGTTAGCATAAGTTCAGGCAGCTAGCATTTATTTGTGACTGTGAAATTTCAGGGTTGTTTCTTCCTTGCTTCTCATTGTTTGATAACTCAAAACTGGAGTGTGTGCTGCTTGTAGAACCAGTCTTAGTCTAATTGTTCCCAGGAATTTGTGAAGGTAATGGCTATTACAGATGTTTTCCTAAATGCTCTAAAGACTTCTTGCTGTGTCATTTGTCAAGCTACTTTTCCTGGCATGGGTTGAGATCAAAGTGTTCTTGTTATTCAAGGACCAAGAAAACCAGCTTCCACACAGCCAGTATGTTCAGTTTAGAAAAATAAAATTGTCAGATTCATTCCTTCAGTGCTGTCAGCCTTTGGTGTTGATAAGTCAACAGTAAGGCTGTAATTTAGGCACTTAAAATGTTACAATGCAAGAAACAAAAATTACTAAGTACCTGCCCTTACTGGAGTCATATGTCTTTTCAATGAGACATAGCAATCAATAGTACTTTCCCCTCAACTAAATGAGAAGTTGTTTTACCCCATTTCTCTTGGCAAAGGGGCCATCAAAGGATTACCTTGAACTATGGACTTTATCTCATGTTATCTCATATCTCATGTGACTTAGCCCCCCTTATTTAATAAGACATCTTTTGATCAGTATCAGAGAATCCTTTACTACCGGTAGTAAAACTTTTGGCCCAGAAATGTAACTGTAGGGGCTTTGCCTTGTGCCCTGTTGCACACTATTATGGGTTGACCTTATGGAAATTTTTTTTTATATTCATAGAGTGGTTGGAAATGAAGAAACTTCACCTCTGAGTTCTAACAGCCCAGTATGTCTTTTAAGAATTCACTTGCTTAACTTGTTACTCTGGTGTCCTACAGCCTCTTTAAAGGAAAGGCTGATGAGCTGTTTGGGAAGTGTCTCACTCTCCTCCCTTGTCCGTGTCAAAGAAACATTCCTGTGTCATGAACTCATTGTAGTTAGTCATGGCATTGTAGCAGATACAGTTTACCTTAATCTTCCTCCTGCAGTAGAAAATCTATTCAGATTTGTCACTACTTCACTAAAATGGTTTATTACATATTTGTTACTCACTTATTGCATATAAGAATCGCATGTGTTAATATGAGCATTCAAAACAAAAAATGAAGACAACCTTCACTGGGGACTTTCCAGCTGATAAGTCTTAAAGAAGTTTATTAGTCTCACCTTCACAACTTTATCCACAGACAATCTTATTATCAGTTTCTTTGCAGCCTTACAACCTGATAATTACTCCCCTCCCCCCCCCCCGCCTAGCAGTTTTCATAAAACTTTTTGGACTCTGGAAGTCTTTTCCGGACTTTCTTCCCTTGATAATCCAAAGGAACTTGACTCAGGTGCCAGACAGATTCCTCCACTTTGGAGCTTCCTTGCAGATTTATCCCTATTAACTGGAGAGGGATACTTTCCTCAATATAAGAAGTCAGTAGCAAGACAGACTGTTAATTGCTTATGATTGGACCAGGGGGAACTCATTCCCCATTTGGAAGGTGCTCTTCATTAGATGAGGCTATGGTTTCCTTTAAACACATAATGCCTTAGAAAATTTTATTCAGATTGTTGCTTTTGGCCTAGTTTGTGCTGTTACTGCATTTTCCCTTTAGGATACACCTCTAGAATGCCCTACTTATTTCTTTGCTGTTTACTTTTAAGAACTGAGACTTGTGCTGAGGTGATACTTTTAGAAAAAAAAAAAAGGGTTATGATGTTGTAATTCTTTGGTGAAAAGATCATTTTGACAGGTTTCTCATACAGCCATCTGTTTCACCTTGAAAATGTGAAGGTGGATCGCTGTTTTCTTTGTGGAAAAAATGATGTTACTTATTGTACTTTTTTTACTGGGAGTCTTCTTATAAGGTGAAATGAAGAGCCGTCAAGGAGACTGAGACAATGTATTCCAACTTTCTGATCGTCAGAAAACAGCTTAAGAAAGTATCTTATATTCTAGTCTACCATCACTGTGTTAAGAGATTGAAAAGTTCCAGCTACCTCACACCAGTAAACATAAGGTTTACACATGAGAATTCAGCTAGAAGGTTATTTTAAAACATTAATTCCTCTCTCTTCAGTTGTTTTCTTTCCTCATAAATTGCTGCCAGTGAATAATTTAGCTGTTGTGGTTTTTGTAAGGCATTCTTTGCTGAGGTTTCTGTACAAGTGTTTTGTTAAGAGAATAAATGTAAGTTATACCTAGCACTGTGGACACTGTCAATACTATTAAAAATTCGGTAACAGAATTATTTTCTGAAAAATCCCTGTGCTTATTGTCCATCTATGTGATCAATTTTTGTTTTACAGTTTGAAAGTAGCTTTCCTAAAGAAGCCTAGAGTGGAAAAGTTGCACATGTGAAGGTACTAATCAAACAGCAATCAGTAGGGACCATAACACTGGCACTGATGTAGTCAGTTCCTCTGGAGAAGAGGCAAACTGCTTAGAGCCAGTTACCAATTATGGGAGGCTTGCTAGTTCAGCTACATCAGTTCTTTGTTACACAAAGTCATCCTTGATGAGAACTGTGGCTAGAATATCAGGCAGAGGCAACAGAAGAGCATTGCAACTATTGCCATAAAATCCTTTCTATTTTAACAATTGTGTCATTTGCTTCTCCCTGAATCCTGCCCTTTATGATTTAAAATTCCTGAACATTTCACACCAAATGCAATTCATCCTAGAGGCTTTCTAATGACACTCTTTTTTTGTGATTCAAGGTACAGCTCTATACACCATGAGCTCTATAGCTCTATATACCATAGCTCTATGTACTCTATAGCTGTGGTTTATTCCATGTCTACCAGTTCCTAAGTTTGCTGCTGTCTGAGGTGCATTGTTAATTTGTGATCTTTTTCCCTACTCTTAGCCTTTGTAGTTTCCAGTCCAATAATTGCTGTGAGCTGTAAACTATTGAGTTTCTTTAAGATATGAAATTGTTTCTTCAATCAAACAAGAACTCTCAAATACTAGCTTGTAGGTGTGGCAGATTTTCCACTTATGATCATCTTTGAACAATGCAAGGGGATTAATGCTAAGATATTTTAATAAGAATTTGTACAGGAGATAACTCATCCTGTTTTAAATGTGTGTTAAAAACTGGTGACAGAAATGAAACCCAGAAATGTCCTTGGCTGCCTGTTATATCCAGTTTTAATTATCACTTTTTTTGAAATACATAGAGGTTCAAATAGATTTGGAAGAAAGGAGTTTTCACAGTTTGAAGTTTTGCTGATTTATTTACTTGTTGTGACAGGTCTACTGCCGGTTTAATCTGGAATCTTTTCTCCTGTATCTTTTTTTAGAGCAAATACTTTGTTTAATATTTGGATCAAATATAAGCCTCGACTGCCAGAGTGGTATTACAATGAGAAACTTCTGAAAGTTGGTGATTCCCTTGCTCAGATCAAAGTAAGTTGGATGAAAACAGAAAAGGCTCAATCACAGTCTTTGCTTCATTATGTTTCTATGCTACTTTAACTTTTAATCACACTTTAGTGAAAGGTGTTTAGAAAGTAGGAAAAACTTCTACTAAATAATTTCAATTAGAGGTAGTGGTTTGTATCTTATTGTAAAATTGCCCTGTTATCTTGATATATTTTCTATTATCTGTATGTTCTATGCTCTCTTTGCCTTTTTAAAAAACCCAAAATCTTTTTTAAATATTTGTTTGATGTTTCAGCATGGTAGAGTACAATATCTGACTGTGCCTGTAGATATTGCTTAAATACAAATTGACAATGATAGGTGGTTTGTTGCACTGAAATTTCAACACAGAGTGAATGCGTTAACCAAATGTGAATGTAAGGCATTGCCAGGAGACGATCAGAGAACAAAAACCAGAGTGCAATTGCACATTATACAGCTATATGTATCAATGATGCTTCTGCATCTTGAGTTCTGTGTGCAAGTCTGGTCTCAAAAAAGGTAAATTGCAACTAAAAAAGATTCAGGACCTAGATTGTTGAAGACTTTGAGAGTATGTGGGGGATGTTTCACTACATGGTATCTCTATTTTTATACTCTTACCTAGTCAAGTGTTACTGGATGCTTTTGGATGGGAGACCAGGCTAGTAACTATTGGTCTGACCCAATAAGGCTGGTTTTATGTTATATCCTTATATAATATTTGTCCTTTTTGCATGCTGTAAGAAAAGCCCTCAAAGGTATGCCACTTACTACCTCAGTGATGTTTGTGTCAGGAGATCGTGTTGTAAAATCTGGGCCTTTCAATAGTAACTAATAAACAACACTCAGAAGCATCTCAAAGATATAAAGCTGAAAGCTAGTTGGAAGGGATTCCTTTTAGGATTGCCTTTTGGATTTGAAGGATTGAAGAAGGGTGTGTGGTCCTGAGTGATACAGTTATGAAGCAGAAATACTGAAGAATCACAGAATTACAGGTTCATTTGTTATAACCTATAAAGTTATTGAGAAAATACACTTGAAATTTGTAAAGAACTAGCATTATTTAGAGTAAGGAGCAACTCCTAAATAGATGCTATCTGCTTAGTGTAACTTTCTTTGTAATGATTCGTTGGTGGATTTTTCTACTTTTTGTTATGAACATATTGAAAGATATTTATTTGATCAATGATACTTTTCTACTTTAAAACTGGCTATTTGGTCTGTCTGTGCTATGCGGCATTCAAGTATATATTTTAACTTTATTGTTCAGTCTTTCAGGTCTATTTCAGACACAACTTTTTGATATTAGCTTTCTAAAAAGTTGCACAAAATTTAATGAATATGTATAATTCAGTGGTAGAATTCTTCCATGTTTTTGGAAAGGTTTCTGTAACTTAATTTTTTGACATAATGGGAATAAAAAATTAGGTTAAACCAAGTTGGTATTTTTTTTTCAGAATGGGAGTATTAAATTTTAAATCCCCCCATCCTGGAAGGAAAAACAAATAACTGACATTGTGTTTAAATTGAAAATAATTTTTAAGAACAGTCTATTGACTTTTGCATTAGGAAAGCAGTTAAATGCCAATTATCACCCATATTCACCCTTTTTCATTCTCTGCAGCATATAATGCTATTAGATTCCCTCTGTTCATCTAGAAGAGTGTATAGTTAGAAATATATTAACGTAGTTTGAGGGGCTATCTTGGAGGAACACATCCAGTGAAACTGTTTTCTACTATTATGTCCTTCACTTATGGATTCCAGCAAGAATAGATGTTATTTATGCTATTTATGGAAAGCTATTTATATTTATGGAAATATAAGTGGCTACTGGGGGGTGCTTTTCTCCAGACCTGGGCAAAGGTATGAGTATCATACAGATGTTACAAAGTCTTACATATCCTTCACTGCATCTGCCCTACAGATTTAGGTAAAGGTGTCCTGCCTCCTGAATAACAAACAGCAAGCTGAAGCTGGTCTTCAGCAGCACTCAACTCTCACTGAGAGTTGAAGAAAAGGCTGAAGAAAACATATAGAAGAATCTATAACTGTGAAACCATTATAACTTGAAGGTATAGGCTCTTGGTATGCATTTAGGAATACTCATAGGAATTCTTAAGGAGGTTGAATAACTGCATTTATCAATAGACTCTTCATTGCCTAGGCAATTCCATTAATATTTTCTTCATGTTTATATTTTCCTCAAGTTTTCATAGCTTCTGAGCCTTAGGAATTGCTTGGAATATTACATTGAGGTTGTAACTGTTTGGGAACTGCTGCTCTCAGAGCATGCTTAGTAAGGTTATTTCAAAGGTGTCAAACTCTGCTCTCTGTACTTTGATTGGCTTCCCATAGCACAACTCAAATGTAGTAATAAAGTCCTTATCTTCAAGGTGCTTCATTACCTGGGCTTAGATTGCCTAAAAATAACCTAGAATCTGCTTGCCACTTGAATCTTCTAGTGTCATGTGTTTTTCTACGGAAAAGGAAAAGTTACCAATGTCATTGAAAAAGATTTCTTGCTGGCCAGCCTAAAACTTTGAAATGAGCTGTCTTTGGAAGTCCCTTTTAAAAGTGCAATTCTTTGACTTTACAAGCTTAGTTTTCATTCTATCAAATTTTTTTTTCCCCTGGATAAAAAAAGAAAGGAAAAAAAGAAAACAAAACATGAGATGGATGCTAGTTATAACTTTTAATGCATTGCTGGAGAGGTGAATGTGGTGTAACACCAGTCTCTGTAATAGGTAAGGTAGAGCTTGTCCCATAAGTAGCCCTCTTGACTCCTAGTTGAAAACTACTGGTGATTATTTTAAATTTTAATCCACCTTTATGTTATATAATACTTAGTGATCTGTAGTCTTTTAAAATGAATTATTGAATATGTGTAGTCAAGAGGTAAGCACCAACTTAACTTTCCGTCTTCCTGCAATTTTTAAATGCCATTTCATGTTGGATTCCTTCCTTCCAATTATACATCTGCTATGCATCTTTTAAGACACACTTAAATTCATTATGTCATATATCTGGAAATTAGTTAGCACATTAGTCATCATACTGATCAGTACTGACCCATTTTTTCCCCTCCTTCACTGCCTGTATCTGCCTGTTGTCTCTGGGCTTATAAATATATTTTAAACTGGGAGAGAAATTAATTTTTTTTGCTTGCAAATTAGTAACTAAGTTAATGGGATTCTGATCCATGACTTCAGATTCTAAGAGTTATCCCAGCCTGAATCTATGTATTAGATTATACAAGCGATCGGCTGCCGGTAGCTCTCAATGGAAAGTGGAAGTTTCTGTGTATGGCTGCTGCTTTCACACAGCAAAGAGGATAATAGTGTTATCTGAGTTAGACTCCTCAGATGATTAAAATTTCAGGGTGTTACCGTGGCAGTAGGAATTTATATTGAAAAAAGTGGGTGCAAGGAAATATTTCTGAATTTTCTGTGATTAATGGATCATTTTTTATGAATACAAATCAGTTACTTTTCCCCCTTGAATTTATCATGACTGACGTGTGTGTGTGTGTGTGCTAGAATTAGTAAAGACGGTAGAGAAACTTCTAAATAATTTTTGCTGCAGGAAGTGGTGGAGGTGATTCAGTAAGTGGCTCTTCCACATCTGAGTCAGAGCTGAACCATAGCCTCAGCATGATGTTACTGTGGTCTGACACGCTGCTGGGGAGCTGTATTTTGAATGAGGCATAAAGCTCAACATCCTGCTTGTTAACAGTTCTTAAAAAAACACTGGCAATTTCTGGTCTATTAGTACTGACTTTTTTATTATGTAAATTCTGGTTGTCTTTTTTTTTTTTTTAGTGCATCTTATTCTGAAGTGTTTGCTTTCTGATATTAAGTCACTCTTCCTTCTTCTCCGTTTTAATAACAAAAAGGCTTGACATCAGCGAAACAGGGGACAGAGAAGTGATGATGTCTATATTGTTTATAAAGTTCTACATTATGAAGTACTTTTCTCAAAAGTGTAGTATCATTATCATTACTGTTGCAAAGCTGCAGGACATTCCAGGAACCCTTTGAGTTTATTGTATTAACCCGGGATAATACTTTACATATGTATCTTATTCCAGATCTGATATGTCATATTTATGATTAAAATAAACAGAAACTCCCAAACCTCAAACTCATCTTTTAAGTTCTTCAACCTTTCATATGCTGAGTGTTCACATTAGAAATTACATTGCTGAATGTTTGTATGAAACTTTAGTGCTGTGCTTGCAGATGTTCTTTCACACTGATACTTTTTTACATAAAGATATTAATAAAAACCACACATGTTTTATAGCAATAGAAATGGAATATACAAACTACAAAAATAACATATTATTCATTCTTCAGGAATATAAGTTGGCACTTCTACAGTGCTATGGAAGATACCTTCAGCAGTTCATTTCTGTAAACTCCGATGACATCATAGATGATGTGGATTGCTTTAAATCCACCTTTTTCCCAAATGGTCTCAGAGATAAAAATGCAGCACTTACGGTAGGTTTTGGCTTGGGGTGTTTTTTTTTTTTTTTTGTTTGTTTGTTTTGTCAAATATATTCACAGATTCAAAATAAGTAGCCTATTTTATCTGCCACAAATATACTTAATTTTATGTTGATCAGATATTGATGTTAACTAATTTTTAATAGTTTGTCTCTATAGATTACATTGAGACTTAAAAGTCAGTGATATGTCTGAGATGAACATCCAGAGTTGGTGTCCATTTTAAGAGGATATAAGTATTTTTGCTTTTGTGGCATAAGCCAACCACTATCAATTTGACGTTAAAAAGGCAATTTTCTCTCAACAGATTATTCTGTAACTGTCTACAGCAGGTTTTGCTCTAAACTAGTTTCTCTTTACCATAGAATCAGGATATGGGCAAGATTGATAACTCTCCTCCAATGATTGTAGAAATTTCTGTACAGTGTAATCTTAAGGACTGGACAGAGTGAAAAAGAATTAAAATTGTACGTTATTTGTACCATAAATGTGCAAAAAATACTACATGTGAAAAAAACTCATGATGTAGTAGAAAACCAGTATTGCTTTACTCTTAGTAGCTTAATTGCTCTCTATGGGGAAAAAAAAAGGCAAAACGGTGAATAGGTTTTGAAGTTCTCTGAACTCTGGGGAGCTGAGCGACCTCAAGAATATGTTGGGATCATTTTGCATTAATTGCTTATTGAGGATCTTGCAATTTATCATTTGATATCCATGGAAGAAAGTGTTTTGATAAGTATAGAGGGAATGCTAAAAACATGTTAGATTTTATCATAAGCAGTGCTTTGCTGAAAAGCTCTATTTTCAGTACATAGAGGATATTTCAGAATAAACTACTGCAAGTCACTCTGTGATCAAGAATAACAAAGGTATCTCTTGTGTATTGAGCTAATCAAATTCATATTTCTCTATTCAGAGTTAGGTTGTAAATAGGTGTTCAGTGAGGAAAAAAAAGCAGACAGTTTGCTTAAAAGCTAGAAGCAGATACGATGATAGAAGAAATACCCAGTTTATGTTATTTCTTTGTTTTTAAAACATAGTTCAGCTTGCTAGACAGGCTATGATCAAAGACTATGTTGATCCATTTTATTTTGTTTTTTTAAAAAAATTTAAAATAAATTTGAAATTCCAGAGATGGTTTATCCTGCTTTCTATATGTCTGCCTAGACCTTGAACCAATCATAGTGACAGATGTTATCAAGAGTCTATACTAAAAAAGCCCATTCTATAACTTGGCCTTTAAACACTGAGATATCCCTAATTTTTCAGACGTGGAATCTAGTTTGACAATGATTTCTACAATTACAAATGAATGATGACAATGTGTCGAATGACTACATCTAAAGACTTTATATGTAATATTTTTGTTTTTTTGGCCATGTTTCTGCAGGTAGCTTTTGTTTTTCAATGTAACACTATAGAAATCATAGAAACAGAGTTCCAGGGCTTAAAACTTGCATTTTCAGTGAATTAACTGCAAAAATTAATATAATTCAAAATATTAGCAGGCTAGTATGCTCCTGAGGGCTTGATAGTTACTTAGCTCATTTTCTCACATGTTAGTTTGTTCAGATGATACTGTACTCCAGACATGACATTATGTGAAGTATTACAATTAAGAGAAGGAACAATGCATCTGTAGAAGAGAAAAGAATGGATGAGATTGAGAAATAAGAGCTATGATACAGATGAAAAATAAAGTGCAGAAAAGTTAAGATTTGCCTTAACTTACAGAGGACATCTACAGAGAAGAAAAGAATTAACGCCAGATTCTTTGAATATCAATTTAATGCCTCATTCATCCTTTCTTCCTTTCAGCAGCCCTAGTGCACTGGGTGCATTTTCATCCTGTGACACAGTGGAAAGTGACTCAGGCCAGTAGTACAGCAACCTTAAAGCTTTAACACTTTCTCATATCCTAATGCTTATTTCAAATCTGCGATGCTGATTTTTCTTTATGGTATACTTGGTCTTTTCATACTCACAATTTTGTTGTACTTTGCTGATGTGAAACTGACATATGCATCTACTTTTACAATATATATTAATTTTATGTATGTTTCCATGTGATTTAGTTCCATGCTTTGCAAGAGAGAGATGGTTGCATTTATCAGATGGTTTGCAGCAGTGACAGAAATCTCCAGAATCAAGAGTCTCTGCAGACTTGTTTCAACATCTTGTCCTCATTACGACTCACTATGCAAGTAGCTCTACCTCAGGAGAGTTTGTGTTGGCTTATCTACAATGGTACCTTTGGCTTTTCATTTAAATTTTTTTGCTAAGCAAACCTGTGCAGGGAAACTTTATAGATATTCTTTAAGGTCAACCTAATGGTCAGGAATAAATCTCTAGTTAGTCTTTCATCACAGTAGGCTTTTCTGTTTGTTTCTCTGTGGGTTTTTTGTTTGTTTGCTTTCTTTTTGGTGTGTGTTGGTTTGTTTTTTTTTTTAAAGAAGGGATTTTTTTAATTAAAGTTTCTACATAGTGTGCCTTTTTCAGGTGGAGTGATATAAAAATTATACCATTTTCATCATAGCTGTGGATAGAATGTACTAATGAAATCTAACTGCATTATGAGGGTGTTTTTTGAAGTCAACCCTGATTACATAAAACCCTCAAGACTTTTTAAATCAATACAATGTTTGTGTTAATGAATTTGGATTGTTTGGGTGTTTTTTGAAAAGGGGCTAGCAGATATAAGAGTAAAAACTGATTGTCTGGCATTACAGCTCTGGGTTTTTTAAATGATCTTTTAAGGCTAGAGTTAATAATAAAACTACTCTAAAAATACCATATGATATTTAAAAATTTGAATCTCTGTATATGATTTTAGTGTGTTACTTATAAATGCTTGAATTAGAAAAAAAATGAGGAAAAATTGGAAAATCTGTGAACTAGGTATGCAGAGAATGGTGTATCAAGTTTTTTATTTCAAGAACAACTGTATACTTTTGTTTTGAAAGGCAATGTTATTTAGTCAAAAGATTATTAATTTGTTCTTCTATGATCAGTTGTTGCAAAATAAATTGTAGAGATGATGTGGTTTTAATTTAACTTTGGAAAATTCACTTTCTGTGAGCTATAATTGGTTAAAAACCTTATCCTTTTCTTTTGTTGGCACTGTCAGTCATTGTCCTCAGTCTCTAATTTTGAGGTGTGGTTTTGGTTTATCTGTTTCTATAGGAGAAGAATTAAAATTAAAACATAATCACCTGCCATTCTTAAGTCCCACTGTACATGGGACAGGTCTCTGTACCAAGCCCGGCCAATAATCTAACCTATTTAAAAGCAGGCAATAACTCAGATTTTACCCAGTTCCTGAGGTTTTTTTCTGCAATTTCTGGCAATAGATTTTTGTGCCTCATTACACATTTGACTGATAAAAAGAAATCTTCCTAATGCTTACTCCATTCTTGCTTATTGGGATAATAACACCCTTCTAGCTATGACAGTTGACATTGTGATGCCTCCTGCTGCCACAGAAATGTCCCTTTCTGAACATTTGTACAGACAGAATAATAGGCTTCTCCCCTCTCTTGCCCCCACAAACTGCAATGTCTTTTATACTTCTAGGGCTGATTTTTGAAAAGCAAATTTGTGATATAGCAGAAATTAAGTAAATTTTTGACAAGATTTTACTTGTAAGTGACTTTGATGCTCTGAAAAGCTCTAGTCACAATCAATTTTCTTCATTTCACTTATCATACTTAATATCACATAATAGTGGTGTTGTCTACCAGGACAGTGCCATGACAGACTAAAAGAATCATATAAGTACAGGTCTGTGAGGAGACGTAATATTTTTGTTAAAGAGGCTGGCATTTATGAATAAAACTAAGTTTTTTTTCCCTGTGTCAATTATTTAATAAAAATTTGATGCATTACCTTTTTCAGATTTCATTTTTTTATTGGACTGCTTCATTGTGTAGGTATTTTTGAAACTAATATTGCCCAAGAATTTAATGACTTCATACTTTCTAATATAAAAATATTTATGGAAAAATCATTAGTTTATTTTTCAGCCTGTGAAAATAATAACCCAGATATTAAGAACAAATTTCAGTGTAGGATTATAGAATTTACCTGTTTTTTATTTATTTTAATTTATTTTTGCAGGTACCATTCATATATACACCATATGCAGACATTTGATGATGATAGGTCAGTCTGCTAAGGTATGACAAAATAAATAGAAACATTTAAAAAAATTGCAGAAGAATGGAAAATGCAATTGCATTTTGCCTAACACTGTATCCTGAGTTTTTTATTTCATTGTTATTGCCAATAGTAGCATTTTATCACACAGGAATAAAATGTCTAGATGTCAAAATGGCTGATTTCTAAGTCCTTATGCCTTTATGACTCTGCTCTTTCCTCAGTTGTGTAATTCAGCCCAATATAATGGCTTGCTGGTCTTTGAAATGGGATATATTAAGCTGTTTCAGAGGGTTCTAGATGCCTTTTTTTTTAGATAACTATTTCAAGTCCTACGAATCGGTCTTTTGTTTCTTAAAATATGGAAATGTACTGACACCTGGTGGCTAGGTTTTTAGTTGTAAGTACTTGATAAAAATGACCTGGCCTTTCCCCACTACCCTTATCTTTTTAACTGTAAATGCAATTTTTGACTGTCTTCACTTTCCTTTTTTCTCCTAAAACTTGAAAAAACGTCTGTATAAGCCTTAATGCAGTATATTTTCTTATCTGTTTGTTATATTAGTAATTTTTTAAGAAGGAAGGATTTTTTTCTCTTTGAACGTCTTTTGTTGCAATAAGAAGTGATTTAGCATCTCCTTTATTCAGGCTTCTATTATACAGGAAGCAGAGGAACTGATTGTAGGTATTTCAGATTCTTTAAATTCAGACAAAAAGAATATCCGTATGTTGACATAATTTAGGCCTAAGGTTGTGTATTTTTTTTTTGTAACTCAGGGAACAGTTTACAGAAAGAAAATGCAAGATGAAGATATTGTTCAATCGGTTTGGTAGGGGTAATTCTTAAAATTAGACTGCTGCAATGACTATATTGGCTGTAATGTTAAGAGCTGATTATGTAGTTCTATGGCTGTCACCAAAGAAGAACAGACTCCGTTGCAACCCAGATAAACTTGATGATCTAGTTGAAAACTAACTTAGGAAAAAATTATTGCTAGAGCTGACAGAGAAGAGGGATAAAACTTTTAAGAGCAGGTGAGAGAGAAGGGATGCAGCTTTGTCACAGTGGCTAGGCTAGAGTGAACTGGAGTGGTTAAGGTAGGTGGAAGCTAAAATATAGTGCTTGACCACAGTTTCAAATGGGAAAAACCCAATAATATACAGGAGGAATGCTTTGTAGTCAATAAAACACATTAAAAATTAATATAATTTCTGTGATCTTTTTTGCTCTTTTAATTTATCCCACCAGATGAGGGTGTGTCCTTTAGTAATAGGAGTTACATTTATATAGGGTAAAATGCATTCAGTTTAAAACTGGATTTCTTCAATACAGGTCCTGGAATATTTATTGTGGGCTAGTATATGCATGGAATCATCCATTCCGCTTCTATCTCTACACTATTTGACGTGGAGAGCAACCCTATATACTGCAGTTTCTCAGTGTTATTTTGATTGTCAAGACAGCATTCATGGAGAGGTAACCTCATTTACCATATGTGTCATTTCAGATGCAATCAAACAGGAAACAAATATTTTTTCAAATATTCCTGCTTATTATCAGATCCTATCTATTTAGAGTTGGACAGTGGATGTGTGTTTCCATATATAAATGAGTAATCAATTCCAAGTTAAATACAGTAATACTTTGTAATATAATTTTAGTCATAGACTTATAGCATTAAGTAGTGGCCAGGCCCCATGCATATATACAGAGGGCATTTTGCAAGTTTTCTTTTTCTTTTCAATTGCTGTTCATGACGGGTTTCATTGCAGCTCTTTGCACTTGTCTGAATTCAAGAATAATATGATTCTAAAATTAAATACCAACTATGGAATATGAAAACAGAGTATAATTTTTTTTTTTTAATGCTTTGGACAGATGTTTGCTCGCCGTGGTCTCATCAAAATTGATGAACTAAAGCAATTATCAAATATCAGTCCTTCATTGGAAAATTCAAAGACACAAAAGATTTTTAGGGAGGCCACTGTAAAGGTATCATTCTGCAATTCATTATAAACAGAGTTACAATCTCTATGAACAGAATGTGTAACACAGTTATTTACTTACTTTTTTCTTTGTGTCAGATGTCAATAATGATTTTCAAGAGAGCAGTATATGAATCCAGAAGAAAGCCAAAAAGCCACTTTCGATCTAAGCGAAGAGTTAGCCTGAAAGAAGCACAAAATGTAAGTCTAACATTTTTGTATAATCCTTTTATTTGTTTACAAATTGCATGTGATGAATATGTGATATAATTCTGTTTAATACATATGGTGCTATTCACAAAGAGAAAGTTTTAGTCTTTCAGTTTCATAGTTAACAATTTATTCTTAAAACTCAGAACAGACTTGAAAAGAGGGAAGATGTAGTAAATACTATTATAGAAAATACTGATTTTTCAAGCAGATTTTTTTTTCCTTTAGCAATTATGTTAATAATAAAAATAAAAGAACTCTTGTCCATACCAAGAGTGTAGGAGTCCAGAGTTGGCCCTGATGTGTTAAATTATTGTGAATATAAAGGGGTACTTTGGAAAAAAGCTACACTGGTTTTAATTGGGTTTTTTTTGTACTTACACTGGAGAACTCTCTTAAGTCTTGAGAGATTGTTTTTGAAACATAGAATGGTTTGGGTTGGAAAGAGCTTTAAAGATCATCCAGTTCTGAGGTGAGACCTCATTTGGAGTACTGTGTGCAGGTCTGGAGCTCTCAATATAAGAAGGACATAGACCTGATGGAACGGGTCCAGAGGAGGGCCACAAAAATGATTAGGGGGTAGAAGCACCTCTGCTACGAGGCTGAGGGAGCTGGGGTTGTTCAGCCTGGAGAAGAGGAGGCTCCGGGGAGACCTAATAGCGGCCTTCCAGTACCTGAGGGGGGCTACAGGAAAGCTGGGGAGAGCCTGTTCACAAAGGCTGGCAACAACAGAACAAGGGCTAATGGGTATAAACTGGAGAAGAGCAGATTTAGATTAGACATTAGGAACAACCTCTTTACTATGAGGGTGGTGGAGCACTGGAACAGGTTTCCCAGGGAGGTGGTTGAGGCCCCTTCCCTGGAGACATTCAAGGTGAGGCTCGTTGAGGCCCTGGGCAACCTGGTCGAGTTGGAGGTGTCCCTGTGACTGCAGAGGGGTCAGACTAGATGACCTTTGAAGGTCCCTTCTGGCCCAGATGATTCTATGATTCTAACCCTGTCATGAGCAAGGACACTAGACCAAGTTGCTCAAAGCCCCATCCAGCCTGGCCTTAAATATCTTCTGGAATGGGGCATCTACAACTTCTCTGGGCAATCTGTTCTAGTGTCTCACCGGAATTTCTTTCTAGTATCTAGTCTAAATCTTCCCTCTTTCAGTTTAAAACCATTACCTCTCGTCCTACAGCTACATTCCCTGGTAAAGAGTCCCTTCCCATCTATCCTGTAGGCCCCCTTCGGGTTCTGGAAGGCTGTTATAAGGTCTCCCTGGAGCCTTCTCTTCTTCAGGCTGAACAACCCAACTCTCTCAGCCTGTCTCTATAAGAGAAGTGCTCCAACCCTCTGATCATTTTCATGGCCCTCTGCTGGACCCATTCCAGCAGGTCCATGTCCTTCCTGTGTTGAAGACTCCAAAGCTGGACACCGTACTCCAGGTGGGGTCTCATGAGAGCTGAGTAAAGGGGCAGAATCACCTCTCTTGACCGCACATAGCCAGCTAATTTTGAACTTCTCATCTGCTGACACCTCCAAGTCCTTCTCTTCAGAGCTACTCTCAGTCCATTCTCTGCCCAGCCTGTATTTGTGCTTGGGATTGCCCTGATCCACATACAGGACCTTGCACTTGACCTTGTTGAACTTCATGAGGTTCTCATGGGCCCACCTTTTGGGCCTCTCAAGGTCCTTCTGGATGGCATGCCTTTTCTTCAACAAGTCAACCTCACCACACAGCTTGATGTCACTGGCAAGCTTGTTGAAGGTGCACTCAGTCCCACCGTCTCTGTTCCCGCAAAGATGTTAAACAGTGGCAGTTCAACCCCTGAGGAACACCACTCATCACTGGTCTCCACTTGGACATCAAGCCGTTGACCATAACTCTTTGAGTCCAACCATCCAACCAAGTCCTTATACACTGAGTGGTTCATCCATCGAATCCACATGTCTCCATTTTAGAGACAAGGATATCATGTGGGACTGTGTCAAATGCTTTGCACAAGTCCAGGTAGATTATGTCAGTTGCTCTTCCCTTATCCACCAGCCCTATAAACGCTTCATAGAAAGCCACCAAATTGTCAGACACAGTTTGCTTTTAGTGAAGCCATGTTGGCTGTCACCTCCTTATTTTCCACGTGCCTTAACATAGTTTCCAGGAAGATCTGTTCCATGACCTTGCCAGACACAGGGGTGAGACTGATTGGCTTGTACTTCCCTGAGTCTTCCTTTTTCCCTTTTTAAAAATGGGAAACCAATCTGACTTGGGAAATTGCCAAATAAATAGAACTGAAGTATGGATGGATTATGAGCAACGTTTTAAAGTACTGTATCTCTGATTTACTTTATGTCTGGTAGTGGTTTGATAACCATGTAAACAGAATATTGAAATGAATTTTAAAATATTTTCTTACTTCTATATATAAAAAAATCTATCTGATTTCTTAGCTGTCAATAGTGCAAGTATATTTTTGTGTGTTCTCCCTTGTATTTTTATCTTATGCTGTTTGAAATGTGCAAGTGAGAGAATATGAGAGTGTTTTGCTTTCGCTGCAGTGCTGAGCGTCCTAATCTTTCTCTGATTTTCTGCAAAATGTGTAGAATTTAGCTACTTATGATCAAGTTTCTATCATTTTAAGGCAAGATCTGGATGGCTTTAAACTCCATGGCCTTAATAATCTCAATCATAATTTCTATTGTATTATTTTCAAAGTAAAATACCATGCAGCAGTGTGTGTGGTTGCTATGCAATTATGGCACTTCTTAAGTATTTTACCCACTTAGCACGAGGCTTTGCTATGCTTTTGGAGCATAAAATTCACAACAACAATATATTTTACAGTGTATTATTTTCTGTGTACTTCCTTTCTGAAGGTAAACTGTTTTGAAAGAAATCTTGCTTTATTGTAACTCAGTTTAGACAGTACAAGGCTTACATTACCTTTCCTTATTTAGTTGCCATGGCCTCGCACTACTACTGAAAGGCTGCTGACAGAGATGTTTGACGGTCCCGCAGCTCAGTTCCTTGCCATCCTGGAAGCCCTGTCTGATAGTAGCAGGCGTGTGTTGTGCCCTGCTCCACCTGTTTCTGATGAAATTGAAATTCTTGACGTCATCTCAGAGCTTTTTTTTGCAGGCCTGGAAATCCTCTCAGGTAACAGCATAAAGAAGGAAAAAGAGTGTTGGTGAGGAGCCCAGATCTCAATTTCACTTTTTTTTATTTTTTATTTTGCTATGAAAGAAAGAACTAGCCTGAAGACATTTCATTTAACAATAACATCTCTAAGAGCAGGCAATCGTTTTTTATTTTCTTAAAATTTAAGATAAAACTGTGGGCCTGACTCTCTTGTCTATTATATGTAAAAATCTACAGTAATTTATGCGTACCTTTTCTGAATAGAATGGGGTTCACTTTCTTTGTAGCAACCCATATGGTGCTGTGCCTTGCGTTTGTGGCTAAAGCAGTGTTGATAATACACCAGCATTTTGGCTTGCAGAGCAGCAAGGTTGTCTCTCCAGCCTTCCTCCCAGCAAAGGCCAGTAGGCTGGGGGTAGGCAAGAGGTTGGGAGGGGACATAGCTGACACAAATTCACCCAACAGCTATTTCCTACCATATGATGTCATGCTCAGCAATGAAAGCTGTCAGAAAGGGGGAGGATAGGGGGACATCTGTGGTTAGGATGCTTGTCTTCCCAAGCAACTACTGTGCATCCTGAGGCCCTGCTTTCCACGTAGTGTCTGGACATATGCCTGCCAATGAGAAGTATTGGATCCCATCATTGTGTTTTCATGTATTTAAAAAAAAAAAAAAAAAAAATCACTCAAAGTTAGATTTAAAAACTTGGGGAAAAAACTGGATGATATCCTCCAAACCTTTTTTTTTTTTTTGCTAGGCTATGGACTGAATATAGCCAGAGGTGGAGAGATATTTTGTTAATAAAAGAATCTATAGAGACTAAAACCAATTCAAAATCATATTTTTGTGATATGTTTACTGGCTAGTTGGGATATAACATATCAAATCCAACATAAACTGATGTCATGAATTGTCTGTATTAAAGGTGGAATGAACAGTACTGATATTCAAGAAAGCGATTCCACTGATCATTTTGGTGTGATTAATCCATCATCAACCCTTCTACAATTGATACTAACAGGTAAACAAGCTTTGAATTTTCAAAGGATTCTATACCCAGTGATGGAAATGCTTGGTGAGCAGAATTCATTTCTATGTTAGTAGCAGTTCTATGCCTAAAGGAATTACAAAATGCAGTCCTCTTCGGGTGAGATATTATATATATAATGTTAGGGCATTCAAAGGGGTTATTATGTACAGATAGCATTACAATTTTCTGAACACAAGTATTTATTAAATGTCATACAGTAATATATGGTCATTGTGATCACATACTATTCAGCATAGTAGTTCATCTAGATATTTCACTGCCCCTAAACAATCATTCAAAGGCCAAAGTCAGCAATGATGTCCTGATACATTCTTATAGAAGAGAAGTGGGATGCAGCAACAGAAGGACTTTTGTAAGCTTGTTCAGATTCTCAGATCAATCATTGTAGGGTTTTGGAAAAAAACAGCTATTACCAAGTTAACATTGCTAACATATTTTAGCCAAGTTACCCAGGTGATATGAGACTGAGTGTGCCACATTCATTTTTTTAAACTAAATTTCTGGGAAGAAGAGTCATTATGGGGTGATATCCAGATTTAAACTCTTTCTGCAAAAGAAAGAACTAGGTATTTGATACCCTCTACACGGGTATGTTAATATCAATAATTTGGAATGTAAAAAGACATTGCAGATACATCATTAACGTAGTATATAGCATAGACATTACAGCAAAATAATAAAGCTATTGTATATTTCAGAGCTATTAAAATACTTCAAGATTATCCTAATTATTCAAAACACTTGTGGACTTTTATCTTTGTATTTATCAATACCCAAGTTACTGCTTAAATTAAACTTCTGGATGTATATATATAAAACAGATACAAAATTTTTGTCATCACTACAGGAGAAAAAGGGGTGTCTGGAGATGCTGCTGTGAAATTTATAAAATTAGCTTTCAGCTATGAAGAGTGGGACGTGTTTGATTCTGCTATTGAATTTGTTGTTAATTTTCTTCAGGTAATACAGATGCTATTTAGACATTCTTTATGTAGTCTTTTCCTATGAGGGTAAGGAAGACTATTCAAAATACATATTTTAAAGTCAAATTTCTATTGGTTGTTTCTGTCAATTAGGCTCAAGATGACCCAACATGGAAGAAAGCTGAAATGGAACTCAAACTTCTTACACTCATGCAACCTTTACTATTTCCAAGAAAATTTAAACACAGTTTTTCTATTAGTGGTGGAAACGATACTGAAGAAGCTAAGATGCCTTGTGGTTCTAAAACCAAGCAAACATTCAGAAGTGAGTGTTGTTCAGTTATAGCTTTGTTTGCATTTCAAATGTTTTTACAGCATGAAATTTTGTTTATTATTTAAAAACTATGTAATATAGGGCATGTGGTATTCCATGACAAAATCTAGCAACTGAGAAATTGCAACCTACTGATTTTTTTCCAGTTTTCATTTGCTGAAACATGAATTTATACCACTTTCCTTAAGTGTGAAATACCATTGCATATTTAACATATATCATGTTATATGTTTTCAGACATTTTTTTCAGGAAAAAAGTGAAACAGACGTGTTTGAGTTTCTTTTGTCCTTACACTTCATTTATGTAAAATTTCTTGGCATCAAAGCAAGAAAATCTTGCTAAAGCAACTGTAATTTAATTGTATAACATTCCAAAAACTGGAAATATCTTGAAAACTTTCCATTTCCAAAATTAGCAATTCTCACTTTTCACAGAAAGTGAATAAATTTGGGAATATCTGTCCCTTTTGTATGTACTATTTCTTAAAATGTATTACCTGCTGGCATAAATTGGTAAATGGATTCACTCAGATGTTTTCAAACATAGGTTTGTAAGTAGAAATAATGTCTTGCTTTTCCTTTTCTTCCTTTCTTTATAAACATTGAACTTAGAGGGTTCCTTAAAGCATGGAGAGCCTTCTCATGATCTTATGATTTTGGCAACAACAGTGTTTTCCTGTGTCTCCACATCTAAGCAGGTATAATAAAATTAGAGACATTTCTTCTGAATCAATCGCATAATCTGTAATGAATGTGTATAATTTAAGACCAAAGGAATTAGTTGCATGATTAACAAACTACAAAAATGAAATAGCAAAAATGAAAAAAATATAACCATCAGATGTGATCAATTTCTACTTAAAAAAATAATATTTGTTTCATTTTTAAAAAAAAAATTATTGGTGCTATGTACTCAAGCTACTTTAAAAATGCTACTTTAAAATAGCTATTAGTTCCATTTAGAATATTGTAGAGCTAACTGCAGTTTCAGCTAATTAAGCGGAGATCAAATTTCTTATATCCTACAATTTAAGGTAAAGTCTCTCTGCAAACAAGCAAGCAAGCAAGCAAGCAAACAACAAACACCAGCAACAACAGAACCAAAGAGAGTGGGACTTTTTGTGCTGAAGTCTGGACTGCAGAATAATCCCATTATATATCTGATACTTTATTTCCAGAGTAACCACTTTTACCTTACTTGCTCAAACTGAGATTTCCCTTGATGTCCTATAGTGAGGGGAAAAAAATATTGCACCGCAATATCTCCACTAGCAGTTACACTGAACTAGTTTATGATTTACAAGGCTAATGAAAAATATTCCGTAGAAAAAACGTGTTCTGGTAACATGGTATATGTCTTAACTGCAAAATTAATTTTACATATAATTTGCATATTGCCCCAGTTTGAGTATAACTGGAGCACAGACATTTTTTTATCTTTAAGTCAAAATATCCTGCCTGTGAGGTAGTTATACCTCTAGATAGCATGACTTGTCTTTTTTTTTACATGACCCCTGTATTATAGAGGCAGGTTACCTGGATTTCAATTCTTCTACAGTTTCCCCACAAATATGCTTGGTACCTAATGTGTCTGGGAAAGAAAACAAATTCTCCCCTGATTACAGTGAATTCACTGATGGCAAAGATACATGATATAGCTGAGACAATCTAATAGCTTGCTGCCACCAAGCGAGTGGCAAGTCATCTTGATTTACTACTTTTTTCAGTCTTCTCCTTCTCCTGCTTCTCAATATTAATATCCCTAAAATCTTATATGCATATGAGTGTACATATAGTGTGGATATAGCAGGCTTGAGTTTCACCGCACCTAAGATACTAGCGCAATGCTGATATCAATGGCAGTAAAGATGTTTATTGATCCTTAATCACTGTTCACAATGTGTTTAGCACAGTGTAGATGGATTCCATTGCCTTTTGAAATGTGTTAAGTAGGAGGTTA
The DNA here is from genome assembly GCA_004320125.1 of Scolopax mira. Classification (NCBI taxonomy): domain Eukaryota; kingdom Metazoa; phylum Chordata; class Aves; order Charadriiformes; family Scolopacidae; genus Scolopax; species Scolopax mira. The sequence goes on along the minus strand of BJBW01000267.1, from coordinate 233,753 downwards.
GCTGAATAGAGTTTGAATTTGTCGATTTTTCTCTTCACATGATGCAGATGTGTTTTAGCATTTCTTTCAGTTGCTGGATCTTCCACTCCAACCCTTTTTCTTAAGGGTTTTCTTAACCCTTGCTTAAGTTGTTCTTCACTGCTCCCTCATCTGAGATGCACCAACAACCCATGGAAGCTCTCTGTCAATGCGAAATCAAACCTACTAATTTAGATCTTCTTCTGCAAATATTTAAATACTGTAATAAAACAAATAAAAACAGTTAAATTACATTACTTAGTTTTCCCATAATGTATTGACTATTATAACATTCCACAGATAGTTAATTTGCATCTTTCTCCCATGTAATTTTAATTTCACTGATTTCCTTATCTGTGTTACCTTTAAGAAAAATAATAAAAAACCCGCTCTCTAAACCCACTTGTTTTCTTGGGAGAAGAAAAGCTTGAGTGGTTCACCAGAAATTACTTTTTAAAAAATATTTCTTAAGCTTTCAAAATGATGTTATGATGATTTACTTACTTACTTTGAAAAATTTTAAGACTGTTTATGTGCTGAGCGTTTTGGGAGTATTTATATACATTCCTGTTTATACAATTGTGTTGCTTTTTCCTTCCAGAATATCCAACCTGACAATGAAATACTTGTTGATGTAATAATGTTTTTGTGGCAGAAGTGTAAAACGGGACTTCAGCAAACCCAACTGAGTGGAAATGACTGCTTAAAATATATCCACAAATACAAAGCTTACCAAGTACTCCTTTATTATAATGCATTTCTCTTAATATAAATGCAGTCTGTTATAGTAAAGCCAAGATAAAATACTGGTGTCTGGTCTAAATGCGTTTTCTTATGGTAAAATGCAGATGAATCTTCTTCAGTGAAAATGTGAATTGTGTGTACACTTTGAACACACTGTGCTGCCATATGCCACTGTCAAAATATCTCTTATCCTTTTCTCAGTGAAGTAACCCATTCTCTGCCAGTGGGTTGTGATGGAAAGAAGCTAAAATAGGGAAAGCATTCAGGCATGATGTAAGGAGATGCATTTGATGTGTTGTAGTGGAAAATATCAGTGTATTTCAAGAAAGTTCCCTAGATCAGTTGAAGAAAGGGGCAAAAACCTTAGAGCTTAAGAAGAGAAGGGAGATGGGGGTTAATAGTGTTTGGCCCACTGGATAGAGCCACAGCCTTACCTTGAACTTTTCCTGAGAGTGAGAAACTCTTGGTAAAATACAGTCTTCTGAAGGATAATTTACATGAGTTTCTCTGGGTTGCCAGTTGATGCTGACCAAACAGTTTTTGGAGGAGCTCATTTTGTGGCCCTGATTCTTCTAGTAAAATTTTTTAGAGATTCACTAGAAAGCAGTGAACACTAGAAAGCAGTGTACACTAGAAAGCAGTGTTTTCCTCTGTGTGTACAGCAGGAGTATTCAAATGTCTTTTATACTATTTAAGTGGGAAGATATAGGGGTAAAGGAGAGGCAAATCATCAAATCTGTAAGTCTTACCACACTATGAAAAGATATAGAATTCATGCCTGTAGAACATTCATAAACCTTTATAAAATAAATTTTAAAAATTTCTAAAATAAAAAAGTCTGCTGTCTGAAGAAATAGGGGCTTTGGAGCAGCATAGATTCAGCATCTTAGTTTGGTGGCATTTAAAAAAAAAGAAAGCCAAATTCAAGAAGGGGATTGTATCCCTGTTTATGAATCTTTTTAAACAATTTTGAGTGTCAAATCCTATCTACCTCCGTAATACAGAAATATCTTGCAAAGATTTGTTTTAACTCTGTCTTGATTCTTTTTCTTTCCTGTCCCCGTATTTTTAGTGGGTTCATGTACTCTGGATAATAAATGAAGTAATTCAGAAAAGCATCATAGCAGACATTGATGTTGTAATGCTTGCAGAGGTAACCTTATGTCTAACTGCAATATTGGAAAATGCAGCTGATTCTACAAGTAAGTCTAAGAAAAAAGCAGGTAAAACTTTCAACAAAAATTGTTTTTTTTTCAAGAATGACTTTCAAGATTAGAACTTTTTTCTGAGATGAAAACATTGAAAAATATACATATTCAAATATCATTGCAAAGAGATTGTTAAGAGTAGAATGGTACGTTTTTGTACACACACCCATAATACGTTTTTCAAACCTGGTTTTCAAAGGATTGAAAAACCTTATTCCCTTAATTTCCAGTTCAACGGAAGTAGCCCCATTTTGAATCATGTCTTTTATGACTCATCATCCCTACAGGTCTTCTATGTGTCTCTTAGCCCCTTCAGGGTAGCCACAGGTTCCCTGAATATTGGCTAGGCAGAAGGCAGCATGCGCTGCAGCTTATTTAGAGCATTCAAGTGCCAGTTGACTAGTGGTAGGCCAGACAGAAGAGGGAAATATTGAGGTTGTACTGAAGCTTTTGCTTTTATTTGGTCATTAATTTGGATCTCTTGTCTACACAAGTCTTCATGTGTTATAGAAATTCAATTGTCTTTGAAATTGAATTTAACTTGGCTGTCATTATTGCGAAATAATGCAATTGCAATCACATTAAACATTTTTCCTTCCTGTAAAATATGAATACTTAGACATACTTTAAAAAGTTTTCTGTGGTTGTGGATGTGGGACCATGGAATAGGAATCATACTTCTCATAAATATTTTACGGTAATTAGAGAGTAGATTTTAAGGATCGTTTTAGAGCATATCTAGGAACAGAAGAGAATGACAATACCTATTGCTCTTTTGAAAGTAAGATTCTCTTGGAACACTACTACTCATTATAAAGGTACAGTAGGTATTGTTTTCTGTGATGTTATGAATATTGTTCCATTATAAGGGAGATTGGATGAATCCTCATTGTAGTATCACTGCTATTCTTTTAAATTCAGTTTAAAAGTCTTTTTGGAGGGGAAAAAAGCTGAATAGATACAAGTCATTGCTCAAAACAAGGTGATAAATAGAAAATCAAGCACGTGTTTATGCTGAGAAGAGTTGTTACTGAATGAATGCTGAGTGAATATAGGTTTTCTTATTTACGAGAAAGAGACAATAAACTAGCAGAAATAAACAGGTAAAAGCGGCACAAGGAGTACAGGGGTGGCTAGAAGGTTGTCCCTCTGAAAGGGAAAAAAACGAATTTATTTTGGTGAAGAAATAAAATTTTAACAGGCTAGAGGGCTGCAAACAAGATCAAAGAAACTGCTTCCTGTTGTTTTGGCTGCTTCCTCTTGTTCTGGAAAGTAAAACATAATTCTGTATGCATTCTTTACAAGTGAAAATAAACAATCCAAGAACATTAAAAGGGCCATAATACCCCTTTAAGGAATATTATCTTGAAATAGTATCTATTTCATTAAAATATGACCATACCTCTTTAAAAATCCTCCAATAAGATAAATTAGCATTCAAGCTACCATGAATTAGATAACAATAGATCTGAATTTATTTAAACATGGAAAATTGGTATGAACGCTAAAACAACATGAGGAACTACAAAATGATTCCAAGTTTCATTGGCTTGGATATAATGTTGCTATGAAATATTTTGTACATTTAAAAATATTGTGTTATTGGATAATCATACACTGAGTTAGTATAATTGTACATATGTAGCTATTGTGATTAAACCACAAAAAGCTTTTGAAGAAACAATATAATTACCTCTCATTGTCAAGTACAGAAGAACTGAATTATGCCAGACTTTTAAGTTATTAGTAGAATTAATCAAATGGTACTAAATTTTTCTGAGTATATTTCATTTTCACTTTCTGATTTTCTTCTTACAAAAAAAGGAATAAGAAGTGCCTTTCTCTTACAAGATGTAACCTGTGATATTCCTGAAATACTGATGGTAATGTCTAATTCATTTTCATTGATTCATGGTTTTTGAATAGCATAAGACCACTTATTTCTGCTTGAAGCTTTCAATACAATTTTGTATTTATTCATACAATATTTATAGAATTTTGTATATATAAATACATTTGTAGTTTTATAAAGGTGAAATGTTTCACAAAGTCATGCTAGTGCAGAGGAAAAAAGCAAAAGTATTTTTTGAAGTGAAATAAAATCTGAAAATTTCTCTGTAGTCTTTTATAGTAATCTGTGATATGGAAGAAGTTTTATTTGAAAATTATTTACAGTGTGATTATGCTGATTTCCACTGTATTTTATGCCAATGTATAATACCACCTTTAAATGGCTTAATAGTGCATTTTTTTAAAGATCGTGCAAACTTTAGTCCTTGCTTCATTTAAGAAAATATTTTGGGTTGTGCTTTTGCTTGTTTGTTTTTGTAAGGGTGATGTGGAATAGACAGAACATCCTGAGTGTCCTTGCTTTGCTTAGTGACTTTTCAGAAGCGGCCAATCAAATAGTTCAAAATTACTTACTAAAACACACTAAGAATAGAAGACATACATTAGTCTGCAGATTCAGGAATTTTGTTAATGATATGTCTTAATGCTTATGCACATGGAGAAGATTTAATTCAGTGACAGTCTACTTAAAGGTGATATTTTCTAAAAAATTGGCGAAATTTTTTTAACAGCATCCATGTAATGGAACATTGAACTGCTTGTGAAAAATACTGTGTCAACTTAGTTCTCTAAGTTCAGTTTCAATCTGCTATAAGCTATCTTTTTGAGTTAGTAAAATAGTTTTTGAGATCTGAAGGAAAATTAGTCCTTGAAAATGAAAAGTACTTGAAATTTAAAACATTGATATTAGCATATGAAAGGAATGGGAGCAGTGGCTATATAAAGATTATTAAACAGAGTTTAAACTGCAGTAGCTAAAAGTAGTCCATATTTTTGACAGTCCCTATTATAGCTTTTAATGTTGTTATCAAATAAAACGTGTTTATACATGTTTTCAGAAAAGTCCTACAGAACAATTACAAATTGCTTATGAAAGTCTTGAGAAAGCAATTAATGGAATGAACGCCTCTCGCTTAATGACCCTTCTACCAGATGGAAAGTTGATATTTGACAACTGCTGTACAAAGGTAAAGTCTACAAAAAGCTACACTGCAACAAAATCTATAAATAATGTATTGTATTTTGATGACACACAACTCATATTTTCTTCATACTTAGAAATCTTTGCATTATCAAATATACCTCATCTTCCTGCTTCATGTAAGAAGAGAACAGGAAAAATAAATCTCTGTGTAGTATAAATAATATTTTCCTCTTTCTGTAATAAATTATAAACTCTTTTAGATTTTCTTTGTACTTTTCTTTTGGGAATAATTATAATTTGTAGCTTTTTCTTATAAAATGAAAGCAGAAATCCTTTTCATACTTATTGCTCACAACTTATTAAAATTAATTTTTGCTGTTGAGGGGAGTTAATATTTTCTAAATATTATCAATATGATCTTTGTTTTGTGGACTGGTAACAAAATATATTTTTTTCTGCAGTTTCATATTTATTATTAATCCAGTTTCCTCTTGATTCCAGTTTTGTCTAGTTTTCTTTGTCCATCATCCATGCTTTCTCCGTATAGTCATTTTCCTTCTTTCAATGTTTTCTTAAATCACTGTATATTACACAGATATGACAAATTCCAGTGTTTGTAATTTACTCAATAATATTACTGAAAAAAACCCTGAAATAGTAATATCAATGTCAAGAAAAATACAGTAAGCAGAGTAATAAAAGTTTGTGTTTGTTTAATTGCCGCTTCCAATTTATTAGGTGGATTCAAATGATCAGTATTTGAATTCTGTTTTGGGATGTGGTAATGATAAGACAGGAACAGATAATAGTTTTGTAATGGATTTACACTTGGAGCTCATTCAGACCCAACATCGAATAGCTGTGAAACTTCTTAAAATCACACAAGGTAGGTTTCAGGAAAGAGAAATGATCTTCATACCTTGACTAGAGTCCTCTATTAATATAGTACTTAGTACTAAGAAATAAAGGACTATCTGCTTTCTGAAGAGGAGCTGATGTTGAGCAGTTTGTATGGCACATAGAGACAAAAATAATGTACGGAATTTGCACAATTTAGATTTACCACATGATACTAGTCTCTAACCTCTGCTCAACTAATGGGAGTTAAACTTTGCTAACAGCAACTGGATTTGATTCCTAGACAGTTTGCTGTGGCATTTCAGTTATGTTATTAGCTGTTACAGTGTCAGTAATGAAGAATTGGGGGATACTCCGCAGAATTTTTTTTTCTGTAATGCAAATTTTCTCTCTAGAGAATTATTCAAGAATAACTTGAATATTTTATTCAACGCTCTATGTAATCCAAATTTCTACTCCCGTGGAATTGTCCTTATCTCTTCCCAGACAGCAAATATTCCACTCTTACCAAATGCCTTCTAAAAAAGCTCTTCTTGGTCTGCTATTCCTGGTGTTCTTTTTTTTCTTTTTTAATTAAAAGCTAGTAAGCTAGTATTAGTCTGACATTGCAGAGCTCCCCTGTGCTCCCCCTATGATCAAGATCCCTTTTTTACTGTGATGTTAGTGTAACTACTGAAGATGTTAGAGCATGAGGGTGGAATATTTTTTAGAGGCATGATCAGTCCGAGAAATTCTCCTTGAACCAAAGAAAAGAACATGAGATGGAGCGGAGCTTTACTACAAAACTATGCGTTAACCCCTCTCACTGAAATTTTCTCAGTAGTTCTATCAGAATGAATAACTAGGGATTTCCTTCCTGCATAGGTGCTCAAAAGGATGACAGAAGTGTTAAGTCTAGCAAGTCTCATGTGAAGGACATTAAAGATTTTCATTATTTAACAGGTAAGGATTATTAATTAAGATTCTAGGAGTACAATAAATTATTGCTGCTGTTTTATAAATGTCTTATGTATTTTACAGAGGCACTTATAATGAGAAAAATAAAAAAGAATAAGCTATCTAGAGCAATCTTTTTGATGCAAAAGGCTGCACAGAAGTTCCCTGAAGAGTTAACCGCTTCTTCCCAAAGGCAGCTACTGGAGGTAATAAAAAAAATCCTATGGTAGAAATTCTTTATTATTATCACAGTTTTTTGTGTTGTGTATAATTAAGACTTGCAATACTACTTACAAAAAGAAGAAAAATGGAAGGAACTTGAGGGCCATTGGGTGTTTTTAACTCATATTGTCAAATTTTCCCTGAAAAGTTTCAATATGGTAAAAGTATAAAGTGACTTAAAACAAGGAAAGAGCACATACTCAAATTTTGTGCACACATGCAGATTGCAGGAAACCTGAAAGAAGAGATGATCTTTCTTTCTACACTTAAATACCTATTGAAATTATGAACCTATTTATTGCCAAAATGTCATGCAGGTTTCCTTCTCCCCATTGCATCCTTCAAGATCCTTATAGATCAACCAGAGATCTATAAGTTGTCTTAGATTACTTTGGCTAGTGATGATTACATGGACTTTATTATATTCTTATTAAATGAACAGTTTAGTAAGTTGCAGATTTTGGAATTCATTGAGCCTAAAAGATTCTTCATGGACTCATTTCAAAGTCTTTTGAAATCAATGTGAGTCTTTCTATTGATTTTACCAGCATCTGTCCATGAAAATTGCCTTCTCATTAATGGGGCATAAAATTCCTTTACAGCCTATAAAACAGATAACAGAATCTGCAATTTACTATATAATTTCACTATATGAAAAAAAGTATTTTAAACAAGAAATTACTAGAAAGTATTATTCTTTGAAGTGCTACAATTTGGAAGCATGGTAATTAACACACATATCAAGATCAGGCTGGTTGGGGCTTTGAGCAACCTGTTCTAGTTGGAGGTATCTCTGTCCATGGCAGGGGGTTGGAACTGGATGATCTTTAAGGTCCCTTCCAACCTAAACCATTCTATAATTTTGTGATGAACTTTTATATCAGAAGAATGCAAAAACTGGATCAGAAAAGACATATACTAAAAATCCCTCTCATACATTTGAAAAATGCATGGTATTTATGAATATAAGATGTAGTGATATGATATGAAAGTTGTAACTGTAGTCGCCAATGATGACATACAAGTAATTCCCAAGACTATGGTTATCCCAAACAAACATTTGCAAAGGTCTTATACTGACCTTCACTATATTTTACTATTGTGTGCTTTTCACAGAGAAATATGTAGGTAAAAGTATGTAATATATTTGTAGCCAGTTGCCAGAAAATGTCAGAATTAACTTCGCCTGGACAAACTTAGCATGGTCTTCTTTGATATTTGTACTATGATTAAATATTTAATTATATGCTTAATTAATTTTTTCTTCTTGAGGTAGGTGGTACTCACTTCATGAACAGCAAATCCATACCTTTCATGCTTCTGAGTAGACAGTTTTGCCTTTTTTATCACAGAACATCATAATAAGAAATATGTCCTCAGACAAGAATGAGTTTGTGATTCTTCTAATTAAAAATTTTACCATGTATCATTGTATGGGTTACTACAAAGAAGTATAATTTTTAAGGGAGCAATGAAGTTTCTAATTACTGATTGCAAAAGTTGAATATAAGGAGTAAAAGGGAAACAGTAATTCCATTTTGTTCTTTATCACATATTCTTCCTTAAACATTTCTCACTAAGGTGGATGCAACCTTATTCAACCTAGAGTAGGCTGAAATGAGCGGATGTGCAAATTATGAGCTATGTGATGTGATCAAGGCTTTATTAAATCTTAGCTCCCCATTTCTGGATAAATTTTAGGACTGTCACTGAATAAGCTATAACTTGCAATTTTCTTTTTCAGTTTATCTTTCAGACTCAGTTCAGCCTAAACCCTTGGCCCAGTGTATTGTACTAAAATCTTTCAAATAAAACCCCTAGTTGTAGGAATATATTATCTCTCCCTTCTTCCCAAAGAATGTAATTTGTCCAAGACATCCCCGATTTCTTGAGCTCTAGGAGCTGGCCGTTTTGGCTTTGATTTGTACTGGACAGCTGCCACAAGAAAGATAGAAAAGTACTGGTTTCTGAATATTAAATTTCCAAGTTAAGTTTCTCTTATCCTGACAATGCAAACAAAGTGAAGAAATTTACCAATTTGCCATTCAGTACAGGAAGAAGGAAATGTACCCTGATCTCCAACCAAATGGCCACATAATTGCTGTGCACAGGAGGCCCCCATATTTTTGGAAGACACTAATAGACTGTCAGTCAGCTCCCACCAAGGGAAGTGGTTTAGTCCTACTTTTTCGACCCCTGCATTCTCCCCCCCTTTCTTTGTTTCTGGACTTTGTTTCTTTCCTCTAATTCCAGAGTACAGAAAATCAGTGTAATCACTGCCACAGCTCCTTCAAGAATTCCACAGATCAGGTCTCCAGCTCTCTCCTAAATAAGAGTTGATACCTTTTTTGTTTCTTGTTGGAGCTAATTACTGGTTGCCACTAATTGCTAATCAACATTATTTGTGATCACTGTCTTTTTTCCTATAGATTCTTCTAAAACTGGATATGCCTCAGCCCTGCCTCTTTCATATGCAACCCTGCATTTCCTTTATTGTACATTGTGAAATTAATCTGCATCTGTACGGCTTAGACAAAGTACCATTCATCCTAATTTAGGATGTAGCATGATATGGAAATCTACAAAAAGTTTTCTACATAGCAGTGAATTTTTTATAAGGTCATTTTGAAAACCATTTCTAAGTGTTAAATCAGTCTGGTTGATATATTCTAATAGTTCTTCCCTTTTGTTTTAATTTAAATCATAGGAAGCACTAACTCTAATTAAGCAAGTTGAAGCTGAACAAAGTGCATTATATCACAGTCTCACAGAAGCTATGAGCAGCAAGACAAAAAGCAGGACGCCTCCTCCTCCTCTGTTACTTTCTAGATCCCATTGCTCCATGACATTTAAACCAGCCCCATTCTCTTCAGATACTCAGGTAATGTTTTTGTGATCACTGCATAAGAAATAATTAAACAATACACAAGAGAGCAACAGTGTTATACTGTCATAGTTCTCTCTGTTGTTCTTGAGAAGATTATGTTATTCTGACTTAATGAAGGCTGCCTTTTTTTTCCCCTTCTGACTCAATTGTGACTCATTGTTTTGATCTTCACATTTGCATGAAACTTACTTTGCCTCATGCATCATGATTTTTTTGTTGTGTAACACTTACTTATTCTACTTGCCAAAAGCTCATTCTCTTGCTTAGGGGCTGATATACTCTTAGTTACCCTCAGAAAAAATGCAAGGCTCTTGCGTCATATATTGCAAGAAAGCACAACACTGAAGTGCCACAGTTCAGGTGGAAAAAATCTACTTTCTGTTTAATATGTAGAATCACAGAACTGCTTGGATCTTAAGGATCCAAGGGTTTTAGGAGAGGTGTCTAGTCCAACCTTCTGCTCAAAGTAGGGTTGGCTGTGAAATTAGACCAGGTTGCTCATGGCTTTATCAGTCGGTTCTGAAAAACTCCACGGATGAAGACTGAACAGCTTCTCTGGGCAATCTGCTCCAACAGGGCAGCCTGTTCATGGGGAAGACCTTTTTCTTTATGTAGAATTGGAATCTCTTTTGCTTCAGTTTAGGTCTATTGTTTTTCATCTTCCTGCTGTGCACTACTGTGAAAAGCCTGGCACATTGGCTGCTCATGTGCAGCTTCCTGTTTAACATAACCTAAAGATCTCTTTAGTGCTGGTCCTCAGCCTGTATCCTTGCAAAGGATTCTTCCTTCCTAGTTGCATTTGTCCTTAAATTTCATGAGGTTCCTGTTGGCCCATTCCTGTGAGCTCTCTAGAACACCCTGAATAGCAATCCTGCCCTCAAAGATATCAACTGTTTCCCTCAATTTGGTATCATGTACAAACTTGGTAAGTGTGTGCTTACTTTTTTCCTTAGGTCATTGTAAAGACATTAAAAAGGACAGGTTCCAGGATAATCCCTTGTAGTGCTCCCCTTGCTACCACCCTCCAGGTAGAATACCACCATGAACAATTACTTTCTGAACATTTATCTGTTCAGTCCCCCATACTGTATCATCCTAACTTGAATATAAGAATGCTGGGAGACAGTGTTGAAAAAAATGCCTTGCTTATGGCATCTTCTCCTTTCCCTTCCTCTGTAAATCAAATAATTTTGTCACAGAGGCAATCATGGTGGTCAGTCATGATTTGCCCTTGGTAAATCCATGCTGTCTGTTCCAAATCACCTTATTCTCCTTTATAGGTCCTGAAAGTGTCCAAACAGGCTGAAGTATGAAAAATTTACTATTTTTCTTGAGGGAAAGAATTTCATAGTGATTTTGGAAGCTGCTTCAAAATAACAATGTGTATAAACCCAACAGAAACTCAAATAGTATTAATAGTGTTAAGAAAATTTATATTAACAATTGTTTATAACTTGCTGTTGTATTGCAGTTTGATTAATGAATTTCAAATAAATCAATTAGGGAAATTTTCTTTATTTTTATCCCTAATGAACATTTAAAAAATTACAATTCTTTAAATTCTGTTCATCTGTTTTAGTTAAGTGTTAATGCTTCATTTTGTTCAATGCAAGAGAGTGTAACATAACGGGCCACTAGATGGTGCAATGAGATTATTAGTCTCATAATCTGAGCCCAGGTATTCTAGCTCTTTTTTTCCTAAAGATTTTGCCTTGGTTTCAGGTGGGATAGAGTTAATTTTCTTCCTAGTAGCATATTGGATTTAGTATGAGAATAATCTTGATAACACATATTGTTTTAGTTGTTGCTACATAATGCTTATATTAAGTCAATGACCTTTCAGCTTCCCGTAGAAGTTGAGAGGATGCATAGACAGGACAAAATGGCTAAAGGAATATTCCATACTATAGGTGTCATTCCCAGTATATCAATTGGGGTTGGCCAGAGAGCAGGAGTCCATGATTGTTGCTCAGGACAGGCTGGGAATTGGTTGTTGTAAACAATTGTATTGAATCACTAATTTTGTATATTCTTTTCCTGTTATTATTATTATTATGTTCCATTATTGTTCTATTAAACTGTCTTTATCTCAACCCATGAGGTCTTTTTTTTCCCCTTTTTCTCCCTCTTCTCCTTACCCTACTGGGGAGCAGAGAGGAGTGAGTGAACAGCTGTGTCATCGTAGTTGCCAGCTGCAGTTAAATCACAACAGATTCATGTAACTGTTGAACAGATATGAAAGGTATTTTTTATGAAGAATTTATTAACTGGAAATGGATACTTAGGATTTAATTACACATGTATTAGACTTGCACTAGAAGTTGAGTTATCTCTAAAAGTTGCTCATTTGTTGAAAATAATCTCCTCTGTTTCAATATCTTCTTCCGAAAAGTAGTCAGGATTACAAGAAAAATGAAAAATTTAGCTGTTCAGAATTTTTATATGTTGAAAAATTACCTCATCTGCCGAGCTTCAATGTTTAAATGTCTGCTGAAAGTAAATAGAAAGTATAGTACTTAATAGAAGAGGTTTAGTACAAGCGAACCTTATCAGATGCATAATTTGCTGAAATCCATCTGCCCAGTTCTGCAGAGGTGAAATCAAAATTAGTGTCTGTGTTCCATGATCTCACTGGATGTGATTTATCACTGATTCAGGAATGCATGCTCACATCCTTCCTTGATTGAAGACATTGAAAAGTGTAGATTATATGCCCAATGAAATTATCAGCAGCTCAATGACATTAAGAAAGCATTGCTTTCATCAAGAAGAACATAGCTTGTTTAGAAAATATTACTGCATTACACCATATCTGCATTTCTGTTACCTGCTTATAAGGATTTGTCCTCAAGCAGTTGTTGAATCAGAAGCTGATGCAAACTTTAGAAGAAAACCATTGCAAGGATCAAACAAGGGATATAGATTCCTTTAAATCTACAGGGTAGCTCAGGGTAGGAGATAAGATAATAAAGAGTCATCTGCTTTTATTCCTGCTGTAATGTATCTGGTTCTCCAGCTAAATCAACTAATTTTTCTAGTGCAGTTGGACTATACATTTTTAAAACTAATTTTTTTTTTCAGAGGCTGTTTTCATGCAATTAGTACATTATGCAGTAGGGAAAAGTTGGAAATACTATTATGTATCAACTCATTTTGTTTTCATTTTCTTCAAAGGTTTCATGGTACAGTATTTTTGTCTCTGTAGCAGGAGGAAGTAATATGAAAGTAAGGTTACATAACAATAACCTTCCAAATGCAGGAGAAGAGGTAAGACAGCAGTAGAACTCCTTTATAAACCTCCAGCTTCCAAAATGTATACATCCGATATCTGTTTTGATCAAGTGACTACCCAAGGCTTATGCAAACTTTTCGATCTTTATTTTAAGCAACTCAAATTTTGATAGACTGAAGGCATACCGAAATCCTCCAAAAAGGTCTAGGAACCTTTTTTTGACTAACGAATTACATTATTCAAAAGCTGCAAGTCTCTTTCCCTTCTGTTATTTTTTGAGAGATATCTAAGAAATACAAAAGAAAAAAAGTACATGATTTATTTATAGAGTGTGTCCCAGACACTACTCTTTCCAGGGATTCAAAAAACAGGAAATTCTAAACAGATATGATATAAAGCTTTTATTAATTGGGCAACTTCTATCAGCTGTTTCTTCCTAACAACACCTTGCTGTACTTAATTCTGGCACCGTGATAATGTAACTCCTTCAATAACCTTCATGTTCAGACATGATTGACTTCTAGGTTCCTGCTCCCTCCCTCTCATGCTGTAAACAAATGATACAATAAATCAGCCTACACATCTTTGGTTGCTTGTCTGATCATGTGGCTGTGTCAGTATTCTTTAATATTATTTTTCCATTACAATTTGTTATTTTATTTTCTAAATTTGTTTTAGATTTTTTGTTTTTTGTTAGTGTAATCTTTTGCTTTTGGATCACACCCTAATGTTCCTGCACAGACTGAGAAAGTTGGGTTTTTTTCATTCACTTAGGCATGTTATTGTGCTGTCCGCCTGAATAAGAGCTCTGATCCACCCAAATACTCTGCATTTTGGGTTTTAAGAAAGGGGCAAAAAAGCTTCAGTGCATGCTCTGCTGCACTGAAATTTTACTGTAATCTGAAACCTTAGTGATCATTTTTACATCCATTTACATCTTCATGGAAATCTTTTCCATGAAGAGTTCTGTTCTTTGCAGGGCAGCTCTCTGTTTTGCAATGTGACAGGAGAATGATCTCAACAGCTTTTGCCCAATGTTTCAAGCTTTCCTGGTTTTGTGAGTGAGCTCCGTACCAACACTGATAGACTTGTGTTTGGTGATGGAAAGAAAATCTTCCCCTTGGCACTGTTCTCCTTCTCTCCTCCCCAAAAAGGAAGGTGTATAAAAAGAGGTGTGTGTAGCTACTGGCAATAGAGGCTTTGATGTTATTCTTAATATTCTTATGATCAAATCCAGAGAATCAAGCTTCCTGCGATGTCCAGTGGGTTAGTTTCAATATACTATCTCACTCCTGGGGAATTAAGTGTTTTGTTGTATACTTTTACCCCGCTGTTCTTTCTGTGAACTCACTGCAATCCATCCAAGATACTGTCTAAGCTCTAGCAGGCGCTGGAGATGCACAGACCTGAGGTTAAGCATATGTCTCAGCAATGGAGCTTCTGATTGCTTTAGGATACACTTTTGCAAAATACTGATCTGCAGACAAAGTCACTATCTGCCTGCTCCACAGAAAACTATCAACTTAGCAACATGAGAAAATCTTGCTCTAAAGGGATACTACAGACTATCTTACACTAATTTCTGGTCTACTGGTTCAGGATTTACCCTCAAGATTTGAAGGAATTTCTGTTGTTCAGAGGTCTCCTTATGAAGGCCAAACAGTATTTGAATAGCAGCGCAGTGTTGATGCTACATCATTTCTCATTTCATCTAATTTCTCAATTATCTCATTTCTCATGTTGTGCCTCAGTAACTGTGTCAGTTGTTTGTTGTTTTAAGACCCTAAAACTTTCTGTTGTATAAATTGTGCTGGTTTTGAAGGGTAAAGTGGAAAAGCCTGTTAGGAGTGAACTATAATGTTAAAGTTCAGGTGGACAATTACTTGAAGGGAAAATGATCTTGAAAATACATTGTTTCTATACAGATTTACCAACTTCAAAGTCCTATTAATGCTGCTGAGAGGATCTGAAACATCCCTGCCCATATCTAATACATGCATGTGACATGTATGGAGGAGATCATATGCACTTCCTCTGGAAGTACAGCTTAGGGGTACAATGTGTCCAGCTCAGTGACTGCAAGCATGCATGTTGGCTGTATGAATGTGCAAATGGACAAAAATGTTTTAGAGAAATTCCAGGTCCCGATACTCAACTGTTCTGTTAGGTTATGTGCTCTGTATATTCAACTGCATTCCAGAGAAAAATGATACTTTTCCCCCGTCATTTCATTGTTTCCTCATTGTCTTCAAGAACCTAATATTATGTGGAAACATGGCATGTCTGTTAATCTAGGTTGTACTTTGATCGTATCCAAGACCATTACATGATTTATCTAACAATAAAAGTTTAGAGTTTGAGATTTGTTTTTGATATGTACAGTGAATGTAATTAGAAAATCTTTTTATTGATAGATACCAGCTGATGGGAAAAGCCTCTTGAAAATACAAGGCTTAGAACCCAATGAGAAATACATATTTGCAGTTGCAGCATATTCTTCTGATGGAACACTTATTGGTGATGCCATTGGGGAAACAACTAAACCAATCCTTGCTTATCCACCTCTTTCTGCTACTACTGTTCGAGCCTACCTAACTGAGGTAGGGTTAGAGTCTTTGATAATAAGCACATACTTTAGTTTGATTGTAATTACTTGTTTTCACTGGTAGCTCTAAAAATTCTTTAGGTAAAAACTCAAGAATTTCTCCCCAAAAGCTTGATAACCACAAATCACAATAACAAATGGTATATTTGAATAACTTTGTTTTTAATTCAAAATTATTGGAAATTCCAGTTTAAGGGGAAAGATGTCTTTCAGCTAGTTTTCTTATCCCAGTTCCTGTTTTTCAGCCTGCATTTAACTTCTTTCTTCTTTTTATCATATATTTTGTTATTTTTGTGATTGAGACCAAGTGCTAGAAATCATCTTGGTCATTACAGTATAGGATGAAGAATGTGACTGAATTTACCAGGTATCAAATCCAAACATTTTTATATTGAGATTATTTTTGTAGTGTCTTGTGGAAGACCACAAAAGCTCTGTCAGACCTTTATCGTAATTGTCTGTATTCTTAATAAGAAACTTTAAAACAGATTGTGGCATGGAGAAAAGTGAAATTGTCTAGCCCTATAGATTGGATCAGAGGGAATTTTGTTAGAAGATTGGTAGATTTCCTAAAATCTTCTAGAGTAAGAGGTATCCACATTAATTTATGCCTACTCGTGTGGCTCTGTTTACATCCCATTATCCATAGCAAGGGCATTTTGCAGTGTTACCAAAAGTAAAATGAACCTAGATGAAATAATATGCCTTCAAAAACTGCAGCACAATACTGTAAAGTGTTCCACAAAGGGCTGTTAGATCCATGATTAACAGTCAAGAAACACTTCTGCCTTCTCTGATGCTAATTCTGAAGGAAAACTAATATTAGTAGAATAAGATTGTGACTACTGTTCTATTCAAATATTTTAGAATATACTTGCAGAAAGTGTAAATTTAGATCTTGGAGGGAGAGTTCTAAAACCTTTCCTTATACTATCATCATATTTCACTTGGTTATTTGTTGAACATGGAAACTTGCTAAATTTTTTTTGTTGTTGGGTTTTTTTTGTAGGTAGCCTATCAGACTGGCAATTACACACTAGCCAGAGAAGCATTTGCACCGATGTGGGATTATTTTGTTTCAAATTCTTCTCCACTGCCTGCCAATGCATCTGTTATTTCTGCAAGTAGTAATTTGACTATATCTGAAAACAGGTAACTGGCGAAAACAAAGTTAAAATAATAGTTAATTATAGATGGGCATATTTCGTTTTAAAGAGTATCAGGTTGTGAAATTTGATCAGACTTGTGATGTGAAAAACAGTCTGAGAAAAAAAAAAAAGGCCTGAAATGTGTTAGAAAAATACAGTGTTTTATAATTAGCAGAGGATTTTTGTTATTTATGTAACTGCTAGCATTTACACATTAAATTCTTTATAAGGATTGATTTCTTAAGAAAATTTGGAAACATTTATCAGGTGGCTATTAATTCTGTGTGATGCATTTTGATAAACAAACTATGTAATATACACTGTGTTCTTGACTTTCCAATTAAAGGAGCAGTAGAGTTCAGAAATGATGAAATTTTTTTTTAAAACACCAGCCAAAATGGGTAAATCCTTGCTAATTTTGTTTTGGGGCAGATAGACATCTGCCAACATTCTTTGAATATACTAAAGTGCTTTAGAAGATATATCTAAAATTAATTCATTTATACATAAATTTCGAATGTTCAGGCATAATATTACATGTTTTTCATTATGACGAAGCCCAGCTAGAAATTTAGTGGTTGCGTTCACTGAAATTCAAGTGGCAGCCAGTAAGGAGTGGTGTTCCTCAGGGGTTGGTACTAGGACCAGTACTATTTAACATCTTTGTCGGTGACATGGACAGTGGGATAGAGTGCACCTTCAGCAAGTTGCTGACGACACCAAGCTTGGTGGCAGAGTTGACACACTGGAGGGAAGGGATGCCATCCAGAGGGACCTGGACAGGCTGGAGAGGTGGGCTCGTGCAAATTGCATGAAGTTCAACCAAGCCAAGTGCAGGGTCCTGCACCCAGGACATGGCAATTCCAGGCACAAATACAGGTTGGGCAGAGAATGGCTGGAAAGCAGCCCTGAGGAGAAGGACTTGGGAGTGCTTGTGCATGAGAAGCTCAACATGAGCCGGCAGTGCATGAGCCGGCAGAGAGCCAACCGTGTCCTCGGCTGCATCAAGAGAAGTGTCAAAATACTTCCATTTCCACTTTACAGAAAGTGGAAATTTCCACTCCACAGACAGAAAAACTGATAACCAGCTATTCTGAGACATCTAATGTAGCTTAGAGTCTTGTTTGGATTTACTTGCATCAGAACCCACTGTTTTCTCATGGTAATGCTGTTTGGATGCCAGCAGATAGTGTAGGCTTGTGTGTGCTTTGAATCCTGTTACAGGGAGAAAGTAATGTGTCTAAGCATACTTCTTGTTACTTGGGGCTCAGCCAGACCACTGGCGTGTATCCTGTCTGTCCTTCAAGTGCCACCACATGTCTGATACTAAGCGTACAAATTGACTGAGGGGCTTGATGTTACACAGCACAAGAGCATTTGGGATTTACAGCCAGCCTGTGGACTGCATTGATGCAGGCAGACAATCACTAGACATCCTATTTCATGACTATGTGGATGTTTTGAATCTATCCCTGGGCTGGGCAACGGAGCAGGAGTACAAGTCTGGTCATTGTGGTTTTTTTAAAAAAATTTTTTTTTAAACATGTACAGCTCTAGAGATGACATTTCAATCAAGCTGCTTTCAAATAAATTAAAAATCAAATGAAGATAGCAAATTTTAAACAGCTAAATGGAAAGCAGTTCAGGGATTTTACTTTTCTGACAGCTGTGTCCAAGCCTAATTTTTTTTTTTCCAATTAATATGGAACATTCTCAAAGCTGCAGCATCAGACCTGAAATAACTTTCAGTCTTACTGATTAGTACCTAAGAAATCAGTTAGACTAGGTTGAAAGTAGAGAGGAATTAAAGAGGCATTAGAGGGAGCTGGAAGGAAAGGAAACCTCTTGCTTCCAGCTGGAAGCCCTGTTCATATCCTGGTAATGTCAAGTATGTGAATGTGTCTACTTGATCTTCCTTCTTGAGTTTCAGTCTCTTTTAGGAAATAGAATCGAGGAGAAGGAGGAATTTACCTCTTATACTTCAAAATAATAGGATTTTTTCTGTAGCAAAAATATTTTTAAAAATATAACAAGGACAAATGCTCCCTTATGCCCAGGGAAGGGAAAAAACCAAAACCAAACAACAAAAACACAGGTAGAAGAAAGATTCTTTTGATACTTGTAACAGAAGACATCAGTGATGAAAAGCAGTCTGCTAGTAATGTTTAGTAATGGACTTCACAACTGCATGCATCATTGACAGAATACAGAAAAATAATTGTAAAGAAGACAGTTAAAATAAATTAGTTGTAGCATTCCAAGTTTTCAAAGGAAGTTCAAAGGAAGTTTCACTGCATTAGATGAAACAACAAAGGAAAAGCTGTCTTAGGATAATAGAAGACGGACAACAATTTGAAAAGGAGTGTTAGCCCTTTTATTTATTTTTTTATTAGAAATTTTAAGCAATTCTTTCAGGTTTACGTGTAAGTCTTCTTTCTAGAATTAGTACTGTAATATTTTTGTCTGCAATTTTAAAATTAAAGACAGCATTTTAATATAATACAGCTTCGGTTATGAGATGTCAGAGTCAACATTAACATGGTTTTACCATTCTTTTGCATTTTTATTTTGTAGGTTACGTTTTGAAACTGTATCTCAGACTTCTCCTATTACCTTGCACCTCTTTCTGAGGAATATATTTGCTGTCTGTGACATTAATGTCATGGAAGGAGCACTCTTCTGTGATGCCATCTGTTCCAATGAGATACTTTATAAGGAACAAGTATGTATGGCTTAAAATAATATAGTGGGTTTGATTTTACTTTTTGATCAGCTTTCATCGTTGCAAGATACATGTTGCAATGTAATAGTCCTATTTACAGAATAGCCCATTTTCTGTGAGTTATCTGGTCTTCCTTTCTGAACTATTTTAGTAGCTGCTGGTTATTTTGTATCTTGGTGGAAAGACGGTTTCTGAATCAGTTATTGCCTAATCCAAAGCCCACTGATTCCAACTGAGGAAGGATTTTCCTTCACTTCAGTGGTGGTAGACTGTAATTTAAATAAGTAATATAATAATTGGTATTTTGTCCTCTAAGATGCCCCTTGGATTTTTAGTTCTAAACATTTCTGCTATTTAAGATATATATTTTCATTAATATTGAGTTTCTAATGGGATTTGATGGTTTTAATATACTAAGCTTCTTTTATCTTGTTTCAAACTTTCTTATAGTATAATGTCATGTAAATGACACAAAACCCATTTCTTTTTTTATTTGGATAGTCAAGCTTTGCCTCCAGTATTATTACATTATTATTCCACTCTTTTTCTTTGCTGAAGTCATTGTCTTGTAAATATGTGAGCAGTTGATTACTCAGTGGTTTTACTGGTCCTTCTCACACTTGCAAGGACTGCAGCAGATGACTGGAAGGGAAAGGAAGGAATTATCCTTCCCTTACCTACCATGAGAGGTTAGCATGTGAAATTTCCACTCCACACAGGTTGAGGTTGTTAACCAGGCTTTTTTTTTAATTATATGTGTAAATTCAGAGGGCACAATTAGGTCAAGAACAACCATTTCCTTTGGAATCATGAATAATGTTGTATTTGTTTATATACTTATAACAGGTGTCAATGTAAATTAATTTTTAAACTTTTATCTTGCTGCTTACACTGTGTTTTACCTGCAATAACATTTCACTCTCAAATGATTTTAAACAACAGAATTCATATTTGAATCAAAATGTGTATTACTTTTACAGGTTGCTAGATTAGCAGAATGTGAAAGAATGACTGTGGCAATTGAACTTAGCAATTGGTTGAATGATGTGAGTTACACCCTGCAATCTGTTGTACAATCTTACGGTCTCCTTGCTCCAATTATTTATCACAAGATTTCTTCTGTGCCAGTTGTTCAGGTGAGAGCATTTTAAGACAAAACAGCTGGCATCTAAGTCCTGCAGTTACAGTGACTCAAACTTATAATGGAGTGTACAGTGGGGGAGCTAAATATCTAGGCTTTGAGTTCTTAGTAGATGCTAAAGAAAAGCCTTTTATGGTTTTACATGTTCCCAATGCACATATATTCAGTGAAAGCTGCACAAATTCTGCCTCGGATATGCTAAAGTAACTGCAGAATATTGATTATTTCTTCAGGATGATTTCTTGGTATTTTTAAACTTGAGTGAAATATACAATTTAACTTCCACTTGACTGCTATTTGCAGATGTCAACTTTGAGGAAAGAAAGGTAGCATTTGCCTGTGGCTTATTTGAATGTTTGTTTCATATACAGTTTTTTTCTTAACAAAAAAAAAAAAAGAAAAAGAAAAAGCTATTCAATGTTTCTATAATGCAGTCTTTAGTTTTCAGACCTGTGTTCCTTTAAAAAAACAAGCATCTCTGCTTTAGAAACAGACTTCCCAAATCCTTTCCTGCCATTTCTCAGACATGTTTTTTGGATTCGGCAAGGAAGGAGTAGAAACATGCAACTTTTTTTGCCATAATGAGGTAGTTTTGTCAGGGAGTATCAGTAAGAGCATGTTTGCTCTCTGAGGAAGGATGAGGTGACTGCAGTGCCGGCAAAGCACAGACTAGTAGCGTCTGAACATGGCTTGACAGAGCAGGGTGTTGATAAGAGGATGCACTGAAATTGTAGAAAAAGTGAAGTTATTGGGCTGGCTCATGGTCCATCCAGGATAAAAAGTCAGAAGCTGCAGGAGCTGGAGCCAGAGACTGTATTCAAGGCTACAACACAAGTCCAAGGTCAATCCAGGAGATAGAACTGAAGACCAGCACACCAATGCCATCATAGCTCAGGCAGGGATTGAAGGCTTGTGCCTGAGCTTAATTGGGACTTCTGGGAACCTGGGTAGAAGGTGTGTGAGGATGCCTCAAGTGAGGCTGCTTATAGAGTGGCTATTGGGGCACTCAGGGCCCTGAAAGTTTTTAGGAGAGTTTATTAACAATAAGTAATAAATCTATTTATGTACAGGGATGGCCCTTTGATTAGGTTGCTGTTGGCCGTGATAACCTACCAAAGGCATAGCTAGCTACTGGAAATGGCTCCTGGTTTAGATTTCCTAATTAAAGGAAAAAATAATTGTCATGTGTTCTTTTCATGTCTATAAGACAAAAATGGGTTAAAAAGTCTATTTTTTCCAGAACATACTGAAAACATGTTTCTTTCATTTGAAATTTTCTCCAGCTCAATACAGTTTTAAGCAGTCCTCTACTAGGAGTATGTCATCACATTGAATTAAGCATTATTTGATTTTGTGTTAATTAAATCAGCAAAATTGTCCATCATTATCTGTAATTTCATATCTGTGATTTTATGTGAACATGCCATTTATTCCAAAGGTTTGTGGTTGAAATCTTGACACCATTAAATTCAGTGGAAATTTTATTGTTGCCTTTTGTAGGGCTAGCATTTTATGCTATCCTCTAGTTTTTAAAGTATTTTTAAAGTTTGCCATCAAGTTCAATAGGCTGTACAGGGGTAGAAGCTTGTAAGTGTGTTGCAGACTCCAAACTTTGTATTAATCCCTGTATTTACAGATCCTCATTAAGTGCTTGGCTGTCCTTCAAGAAATTCCAAGTGCTACTTTGCAGAGGAGGCAGGCAGGATGTTATGAGAGTATTCAGCATATGATAGCTTGTGCTTCATTTTATACAGCAAAGGTATAGTGTGGATTATTTTGCTTACAGTTTATTTTAAGATATAACTCTTGTCATTTAGAGAAAATGAAAGATTTAATAAGCTGGCCTTCAGAATGTCTTAGAAAACCAGCACTTTTAAATAGCAAAGGTATAGAAATATTCATTAGTATCTTTGTATCACAGAATTTTATATAATAATGACATTTTGATTTTTTATTAGAACTACGATTTTTTCCTTTGTTCAGAAAATAGACTGTAATAATTAGTCCATGACGTTAAATCTGTATTTTATATCGTTGCGTGTATTTTTACATTTAAAGTAGTATTATTTTCAATAAGGCACATAAGTAATATATAAACTTAAACATTTATTTACTGTATATAGGCTATATTTATAATTTTAATCAGAATAACATATACAATTTATTTGCTAGTTAGATACAAGAGACTTTATACGGTTTGGTCCAACATGCTGTCAGGAACATAAACACCTTGACTTTCAATGAAAATACCTATCTGTAGATATTCAATCTATTTAGTGAGACAAGGAGAAATGTGGTATAGGTAGGATTTTTTTCCTGAGGTATATAGGCATGCTAAGTACCTGCTATGGAAATATGTGATGCTGAAAAAGTCAGCTTTCCTCTAGCTTTGAGTACGTTTGAGCTAAGAACTCATACCAAAGCCGAGCTGTAGCTGATAGTTTGAGGAGCTCCTCTGGGTTGCTGATCCCTTACCCTGCTCTTTATAGGAGCTGGATCTCTGTGCTCACCTCACAAGACCAGATCAGTGTCAAAAATCATTAAAAGTGACTGCAGGAAGACATGGTTTCTGATATTTTAGAATGTATAAAGGTGAATGTTTCAAGCCTTGTGCTGCCATTTTCGTGGTATTAAACAATTACTTCATGGGTGCGAGGGCAGTGTCAGGGCACGGTGAGGGCTGGGAAGCCAGGAGCCAAGGGCTGTGCCATGGGTGGCAGGAAGCACCTGACTGGCAGGGTCAACCAGGAGTCCAGATCATCAGGTGAGTTTGTGGTGATGAGGCAGGTTCAAGGTGAAGCTGGGAAGTCAATCCACATGCCAGGATCAGGTCTGGAGAGGGTAGCTAAGGTCAGACACAGCCCAGCAGGCTGGTCTATCATGGTGGAAGCAGTCTGAGGCCAAGATGAGGAGTCAGTCCACAGGTCAGGTGTCTAGACCAGAGGATCCATGGCCAGGCTCAGGCATGGTTTGGAGTGCACTGAAGACCAACATTTCTGTCATATAGCAGCCAGCAGGGGACTGTAGGCTTAGACACCTGAGCTGAAAGGAGCTCCTTGCCCCATGGGGAGAGAGCCCAGGTGGAGGCTATCAAGGCCAATAAAGCCTATTAAGAACCCTGAAATCTTGATATAGTGTGTGTTTGTTGTTGGATTCTCCAGCTAAATGACTGTCTGCTTGTACTACTGATATTTTTTTCCTTAGAGATAGCATTTCAACAGAATAGTCAGACTATATACTGTATCCTAAAGTAATCTGTATACTTATTTTCTATCCCGAAGATAAACATCCTAATGTGATGTTACCTTGTATATGGCAGAAGTACTGTGACCTTTAGAGCTCTATTTAAAGAAGATAAAGCCATCTAAAAACATTCCCCATACTGTTCATTTATAAATTTCATAATTTACAAAATAAATTTCACCACGCCTTTCACTAATACAGTTGAGATTTACAAATGTGCACTTGATAGCAGAGGGGTAAATGAGGATCATTTAGTTGCCCTTTATATTCTTTGACAGCAATGCTGCCTGAGAAAAGGAAGAATGTCAATCACAAAAATAGATACTTCTGGTTAAATCTTTCTATTCTCTGAGGGATATGTTAAGCCAAATTAGAACACATAGATAACATATCTGCAATTCCAATTACTTTAGAGGTCTGTAGTCCTGGGTTTTTATTAAAGGAAACTTCACTATTGAGTAATTAATTTCTATTTATAATATTAATGTGTTCTGACAACTACGCATAGACAATAATGAAACATTACATGCTATACACAACAAAAATATATAACATGATTCTTCAATAGGTACTACGTTCATGGAAAGAATATGAACTAGCCGTAATTATTGTTAACTATGGGAAAAATTTGTTGGATACCTCACCAGCAATCTCACCTGACCAGTCAGGAGCTACGAAAACTGAAGAAACACACACTAACAAAGAAGTTAAAGTAATTGCTCCGATTTTGACTTTTCTTTTCTTTAAACTCTGTGGTTATTATTTTTGAAGACTTCATTTATTAACTTTTTGTTTTAGAAGTCATTGTATGAAATAAGAATTTCCTCATAGAATAAGAGATCCCAAAGTACAGCTGAGAGGCTTCTTTTTAATTGTATATGTCTTTGTTAAGACCAGTTGCAGATTGCAGTGGGTACAGGGTCTCATCTTGAACTTGAGAGCGGTTATCAATATTACAGTTCAGAGCCATGGAGATCCTGCAGATATTTATATGAGCATAGTTGACTGATCTTCACATATAGTTTGCAGGAATGCTTTGGAAGACAGAAAAAGTAATGAAAAGAATTGTGTAAGTAAAGAAGAGCAAAAATATTCTAAACAATGTAGAAACTTAGCCTTTCATTGAGTGTAGCAGCTCCTTGAAACAGTGATAATAAGAGAGTAATTTAGGAATTGTGTAGACTGAAAAATATTTCTCAATAGAGGAAGAACTTTCAACCTCAAATTAAAAAAAGATGCATAAGGCTGTGAGGATATCCTACAAGTTAGAATCAGAGTGAAGTGTTGATTCTTCATACTTTCCTGCCTGTTTTTTCTTTAAGTAATTTTAAAAGAGATTTTACTGGAAAGGAGACTTGAAAAAGAGGTAAGAAAGTAGGAACATTGAGAGGAAGAAAGCAAGCTGTGTGAGCTTGAAACTGAGATATGTTGGAGAGAGGGACAAAGAGTCAATCACCTCACAAGGAAGGATTTCTGGAAGAAAATTTGTAGGACACTGAGAGGATCCAGGACTACTGATTTTCTTCATTGTTTATTGCTGAGTTTGTGTTAGCTGCTCCCAAGTTCAAACCAAAAAAAGGCAAATAATCTAAGACCATAGGAACAATATAATATCTTGAGCCAAGTAGTGCTGACTGAAAATTATATTTTCAGAAGTGAAAAAAACCCAGACTCTCTTTCCAGTGAGAGATTTTGATCTCCGTAGGCAGTAAATAATCTACAAATGATTAATCTTTCTTGAAAACAGTTTATTTTATCAAACAATGTATTCAAATATGCTGTAATAGCATGTGGGAATTCCCTAAAAATGAATTTGGTGGCAGAGCAACTCCACTTAATCTCTTGGAGATCAGTCAAGAATGAATCATGGCCAGGTTTTTTTTCAGCCATACTAAAAAGCTATGAACATCAATTTTCACTTGAAAAGAAAAATAAGACAATATTGATGAAATTATCAGATACAGAGTTAGAAAACTTGGGTTCTAACCCAAACTCCACTATTGACCTGCTGTGTTTATGAAGGTAAAAGCTAAGTTTTCATGACTAAGCATTGGATATTTCAGACCATTTCTCCAAAGAAATCTCATTTATCTGTGATGGAAAAAGCAACAGAAAATCTAAGTGCTCTTGAATCAAATCTCCTCAAACTGACAAAACCAGGTGAGTGCACTATTAAAACTCTTCTTGCATTTTTCTCTGGTTTGTTTATAAAAGTTATTTTCCTATGAAGTACTATTATTTCATATATCTTCCACGATAATTAATTCCATAGTTACCAAAATCATAATTTCAGAGATCTTATTTATCTCTGGTAGTGATGTTTATTATGAATTTTATTCATCCTTTCCATTATTTGCACCAAAACACTCATTCCTTCTTAGAAAGGAATGGTCATTTTTGTTCTGTTCTGCAAATATGTGTTCTCTCAATCTATGTAAATTGGGTTCTGTGTTATTTAGGCTTGCTTTATTTTCCTAAGTCAGAAAATGCAGTGACAAAGAGCTTTGTCTATTTATAGCATGACTTATTATCCTTCCATTGCTAGTAGTAATGACCACTGCAGGAGGTTTTAGTGGAGAAAACACTTCCTGAAGAAAGTTAACAGAAATTGTCCTCTTTATGAAGGAATTGCATTACCTTGTAACTCAGGAATGAATATAACAACTTAAAAATATTTTAGAGTCTGGATTAAGCACAAGAATTTTCAGGCTCATAGTTCTGCCAAACTTAGGTGATTAGTAGGACTAAAAGAAATTTGATTAGAACTTAAAACACAGAGTGACTACTCTCCCACTTCTTCCATTAAATTTACATGGTATCTTGCACTCCTTGGAGCCTGGATAGAATCATAAAATAATTTAAGATAGAAGGCATTTCTGGAACGCATTTATTCCAACCCCCTGCTCAAAACAGATACAATTAGATTAGGTTGCTTTCAGGCTCGTCCAGTCAAATTCTGAATCACTCTGAAGAAAGAGATTTTGTAACCTTCATTGGCAAGCTGATCCCATAAGTTAACCACCCTTATGGGTAAAAAAGTTTTTCTTTATATTTATTTGAAATTTATTTCCAACTTGTGTCTATTACCTCTTTTGACATCAATGAGAACAGTCTGTCTGCACATTCTGTATTCTTCCTGTTAGGTAGGGGTAGGCTCCTTTAGCGTTCTCTTCTTAAGATTGAATAAACTCAGTTCTCTCAGCCGCTTCTTGTTTTGTCATGACTTCTAGCTCCTTATCACCTTGGTGGCCCTTCTCTGGACGTACTCCAGAATGTGAGTGTCTTGTACTGCAGTGTCCAAAACCAAACTCAGTAATCTAGATATGGTCTTACAAGTGCCGAATAGAGGGGAATAATCACTTCCCTTGGCCTGCTGCTGGCTGTGCTGTTTCTAATACAGCCTGGTATGCAACTGGTCTTTGCCTCAAGGGCATACTGCTGATTTGTATTCTAGTTATGGTCCATCATCTCTAGAATCATAGAATAGTTCGTGGTGGAAGGGACCTATAAGGTGATCTAATGCAACCCTAATGCTTTTGTCGAAGAAGAGAAAGATTTTCTGCAATAAATAGAATAAAAAGAATGATGCAAAAATTCTGCGCACTTCTGTTGCTGCTTACATTGATGCCCGCATCTGTTCCTGCAGAACAAGTTAGAGTTAATGAATTCTGTAAGTTAATTATAAATTACATTGATTGCTTCATAAAATGATGTTCCATTTTTACTTAATGAAAACTTAAATTCATGGGTTGATCAGTTAGAGAAGAACACATTTTCAGTAGTAGCAAATACTTGACATCTGAAGTCTGCTCTGCTGCTGAAATAGCATACTTGTCAATAAGTTTCAGGATACAAATTGAAGATGAGTCTTTTGCTGAGGCCTTGCAAAACAAATAACAAAACTAACTGTCCTTATAGATACAAAAATATATATAAATGGTTTAGGACAATATACGCACCTGTAGGGCATGCTGTTTAAAATATTTTGGAAAAAAACCCTATCATAG
Organism: Scolopax mira; assembly: GCA_004320125.1. Lineage (NCBI taxonomy): Eukaryota > Metazoa > Chordata > Aves > Charadriiformes > Scolopacidae > Scolopax > Scolopax mira. The sequence continues at coordinate 205,787 of BJBW01000267.1, read as the reverse complement.
GAAATCCTTAAAAGTGGATCAAGACTTAGCATTCCATTGATGATAGTCTATGAGAAAAATATAAGGAGATGAGTCTGCCTTTTTCATAAGAAACTCAGAAAAACAAAAAATATTTCATACACAATTTAATTTCTGAAATTACAATTTAATTTCTGAATTTAAATTCTGAAATGTTAAATGTTTTACCATTTAAAATTTTTTGGGAGATATTCTGCTTTGTGAAGATGCTCATTTGAAGCAATGTGTTTTTGATCTAGTCAAACAGGAGAGTAATAGTAAAGGGTGTGACTTGTCCTAAAAAGGAAATTAAAAAGATCTGCTTGTCCTGCTGGCTGTCCTATTTAGTTGCACATTATTTGTGTTCAACAGACTTCAGCTAGTTCCAGTGGAATGTGTAGCTGTTGATACACTTGTCACAACTGGTTATTCCAGAGTGCATTTTAACCTCACTTTTCTCAGGGACTAGCTGCATTGATTATTTCAACCATAGAACTTGTCCAAGCACAACATTTGTAGGTCATGTTTCTTTATTGAGGCAAAATGGCAACTGGCACATGTAATGTTGTTCTGGTGCTCATCAGTTGGTAATGCAGTTGTGTTTAACTCTGAGGAGCTTGAATCCAAATTATTTTCTCCTCCTATATGTTACATATACTATTTATATCTATATATTGTATATATTTTTTTAAACCTATATCCAATATACTATTTATAGAATAGAAATATATTTGCATACATATATTTATATAACTATTTAGATGAAAAAAAAATAATTCCTTTACCTACTTACGCTATCCTTTTGGTGAGCATGTATGTAAGCCCTAGTGTCTAGTAGCATCATGGGTTCAGTTCATGCTGTATAGCCTTAAATACATTTTTGGACATGTCCTTACTGCACATCCTCCACAGATGATATTTTTGGACCTTTGTTGGACCTCTGGTGAACTCCAATGCTCATTAGTCTAGTAGCTGGAAGTTCATCAGTCACATCCAAAAGCTCTTCATTATTTAAGTGGCACGGGTACTTATGTTAGGAAAACAGAGCAAGCTTTTGATTTTCTCTCTGGATGACAGTGAGAGATTTAGAAGCAAACTCTGTATGAAAGAAGGATTTTTCTAGTCTCAGTTACAATTTCAGGTAGTGTTTCTATTGTACACTATCACTGCTTATCATAATGGATTTGATTTGATTATTGATGTAGTTCATGGATCAGAGCTTACAGGACAGGAAGATCCTTTGTTCCTCTACCCTGTGATTACATGTTGGACATCAAACCATGCTTATCGAGAAGGTAGGATAATTGGTGGTTATTTTAATTGTAAAGGCTTCTTTACATGAGAAAGTTGCCAGTAAAGCTATCTACTTCTTGCTTGGAATAAGTTCCTAATAACTTTCTCTTAATTTTGTTCTCAAATATACAAAATGGAGTAAAATATAGCTTAAAAAAGTTTTTAATGTAGTCACATTTAGAAGTGTATGAAATACTTGCAAATAATTATTTTAGAGGTTGATGTTAAGTATATAAATTATTAATATTTTAAATAATTTGAATAATGTTTATTTTCTAATAACCTTAAAAATGAGCTTTTTTTTTAAAAAGTTGTGTCAAGTTTTCAAAGATTCTATTTGTGTGGTATGTTCTTTTTAAATTTTTAAACCCCATTTCCATATTAAATTATATTATTGAAAGATGAATTCTGAAAATTCTGAGTTTTTGTGGTTTTGAAATAGGATTTATGATTTGTATATGTGGCCTTTGTCACTGCCTAGTTTTTTTAAATAATGGTGTTCAAAATAACAACGGAGCCTAGGCTATAAAATTAGTATAGCTTTCAGATAGGATAAATATTTATTTATTGATGGTAAAAAATTACAAAGACAGACAAACAGTAAAAGTTGTTTGCAGATTTTACTGCTCCAACAATTTAAGAATTGCAAACAATTAAAAAGCTGCCTAAAATGTAGATAACAGAGTTCACTTCTGCAATGAAAGCTGTGTGATGCTTTTACACTAATGTGATTCTCACCGAACAGAGCAACCTAAATGATTAGGATTCAGTTATTCTGTTCATACTTCCTTTATTGTTTTTTTCAGGATTTTCAGGCATGTCTACAATTAGGCATGTTGAGTATTGTTATAAAATATTTTTGCACTATGTACTGCATGATAGAAAAATAGTTCCAAACCTGTTTCCTCGGTCCCTAGAATGCTTGTCATTCTAGGAGTGTAAGTAGACTGAACTTGTGATTCTTAATGCCCATTCACAAGAAGTAATTAGCAAGTGCTATTGTGTAACCTACCCTGTTTCATTATCAGTATGCCTTTTCATCGGCATGACACGTGGCATAAACATATCTTTGAGACATACATAGCTGTAATTATAGCTGAATTCAGAAACTTCTTACAGCATAAATAAAAAAGCTGTGCTAATTATTTGTTATTTTATTGCAGTGATGAAATTCAGAAATAAATTACGTTTTCTTGAGTTCTTTGTTCAAGTTTTGCACAAAATCCTGAATGAAGAGAAGTTTCAAAGTGTGCTGGATTGGGCAGGCAATGTGCAACTTTACTTGAAAAGGTAGAGCTCTATTATAGCAGTAGTGAAAACTTGTGCTTAGGTTCACCAGTGTTACAGTTACAGCAGAAAGTGTAAATTGTACTTTTTGGTAGAAGACCCATCTGGAACCATTTCTGTGGCTCCTATTCTGCAGAAGTTCCACAAACACAGGGGATTATATAGCTACAGAAAATATTATATTGTGACCTCATTATACATGGAGACTTCTCCCTTGGCTATGTTTGTTCAAACTCCTATTTACCATCAGCAGTTTCCAGGATTTTGCTTTTCACAAATGCCATTTGGTAATGCCATTTGCCATATTATTATGAGGCAGTGGGATTACTTAGAAAAGTATGTTGGGTTAAATCAAAAGCTGACTGATCAGGTGCTACTGTAGTGTCTAAGAAAATTCTATGCTGAAAAGATAAGTGGTACTAAATTTTAGCTTTACCTAAAAGGATCCGTAAGAAATTGAACTATAACTTTGTTAAAAACACACATCAGCTTTTCTAAAATTTGAAAAGCAAGCTATTAATGGAGAGGAGATATATTATAGGCAACAGGAATGGCTCTTACAAAAGACCAAAAGAATTGGACATGAGGAAGTTCTTTGCAGAATTTCATAGTATAATTTGGTTAATGAAGCAAAATGTTTTGTTTTACCAGGAGTTAGGACGGTGAGGATTCAGATTTCTATAATAAACTTTGAAAGTGGGAACTTATTTGTTGAAGGGGAAGATGGAAAGAAAACTTGCAGAATTTAAAACTCCTAATGAAATAGAAATTGCATGTGCTCTACCTGTTGCTAAAGATAACCCTTTAGCTGTGAAAGGTTTAACATGATGATGATGGGGATGATTTTAACTTGATTTATTTATCAGGAGGAATGACCAATTGAATGGAATTTCAACACGAGAAACAAGTTCTCCCACTCTGCCAGAAGGCGTGGACAGAAACACTACAGGAGTGGTGACATCTCAGAGAGTGAGTTTTATTTTTAAGGATCCATGTATGTCTTTACTGGGCAGAAATACCATAAGCACAAAACTAAATTTTTAAAAGCTGTTTTAAAAAAACCCTGGGGTAGAGATGTGCATGATTACTAAAATCTGGGATATAAATTCTAGTCCTCAGCTCACCTCTGCACTCCTAAAACCAGGAAGAAAAGTTTGCATGGGATTTATTTGAAAGACAACAAATTGTGAAGGAATTTGAGATGAGTCAGAGTAATGCCTTCCAAAATCAATGAAAACTTGCCTTCCATCAGCTCTCTTTAGAAAAAGCTGTTAACAGGAAATGTCTTAGGTACCAACACATTAAGAAAAGGATATTGATTTAGGTATTTTTGTACAATATGTTGTACTTCTACTTTTTTGGGAGTAACTCCTTGTACAGATATTCCAATTGCACAATAAAGGCTTTCTGTTCAGAACTTTTTTAAAATTAATTTTGCTTTTATTGGAAGGTAAGAATAATCCTAATGGATTTCTATTGTTTTGGAGGAAGAGTTTTCTCCCTTATAGCCCTCTAGTAATGCCTTAATATGTCTAATGTCTAAGACAGATTAGGGAAAACTCTCTCAGTTTTTGCATTGCAACGATTTACTATTTATAATAATAGCAAAAGAACTATCTTTTTTTTTTTTTTAATGAAAAACACTCGTATATGAAAGAAAATATTTGGGGAGCTGGCTGGCTTCTTAGTGTCAGTCATTTGGCAGATACCTTCCAGAGAAATTCTAAAGCTTCCTGAAATATTAGATATTTCTTTTGCTGTCTTATTTTGACAAACAGTTCTAGAATTTATTTTCAGTTCTGTTCTTGCATAAGCCAAACTGCTGTATCAAGTAATTGATAATGTATGTATAAATAAGTATTTGAAGTGTATTTAAGATTTTCATGGAAGATCTTACCTTTAAAGAAACCAGAAGCATCAACTTTGAAGAAACAAACGAAAAAAGGCTTGACTCCTAATCTAAGAAGACAGACTCTTAGACAGTATTTAATGAAACATCCAAACATAATGAAAAGTCCAGAAGCACAAAGGTAAATGAACATAAATCACCAGCTTCATATACAGAACCAAAATACTTTGACTGACATTTATTTTGTAATTGTGTATTTTAACATTGTTTTCTATTATAGGAATGAATTTTTGCATAGTTCACTCACTTTTATGTTTTAGTTTGTTATAAAATTGGCTTCCACTCAAGAGAACAAAATCAATCTCATTTTTGTTTCAGAGAATAACTGTTGAAGATTGTGAGGTCTTTGTATTAATAATCCAAGACTGCATTTGAGTTATGTTAGCTTGAGCACGTTGATTCATCACAGTGGAGAAGCTATATTAATCTGCATGCTATAATGTCTTTCAAACTGTGTTGGGGAACTTACCTGTTAGAAATATAATAAAAAATATTTATTTATTCCCGATGTTCAAGTACTTTCAGACTGATTTTTATCATCCTTTTGCTAGTCTTTTTAGATTATCTGTTCTCTAGCTTTCAGAAAACTGTTCCTTGACAGAAACAAATGAAAAATTAATTCCCTTCTCCTTTTGGATGAGAAGTGTATATATTTGGTAATAACAGTACCTTCTGACCTAAAAGAATTTGCATTATTCATTACTGTTCATTTGGTCACCTATGCTTCCAGCAACTAGCAAGTAGAAAACAATTAATATCGGAATATAAGCAGTCTCATAACTGATTCCAGACATGTTTTAAATAAAGAACCTAAATAAAGTCTTCTATACACTATCTTCTAAATATTTACCTAGACTGTCCATTTTTCCTTCTTGCCAGAAAAACCCCATGTTACTTAACAGGATTTTCATGGTTTTCAGTGGAAGAGGGGATGTTTAACTTATCCTGGGCTTTTTTCTGTTTCAGCAAGTCTTTTTTATATTACATAATAATATTGCTGTATAATATAACAACATTACATATGATATGCTGTTCTGCCCACATTTTAAAGGCAGAAAAATAATTTAGATTGATAAAGGGATCAATTTACAGTTTATAAAAAAAACCATGAGATTTTATTTGACTACAGCATTGTGTATATCTTCACAGAGAGAAAATGCCAGGTAATATAGAATTGCTTGATCTGACAGAGAAACATGAAAAAAAATAATAATATATGGCTGGAAATTAAAGCCAGGCATCCATATTTGAAAAAAAAAAAAAGTGGTATGATTTGCTACCAAAACCTAGTAATGAAATGAATGATGAAGATTTACAGTATGATAGTAAAATAGTCCATCCATATAATAGTATAATAGTCCATCTACTGAACAGACTTCATGAAACACACTGTATTTGCCCTAATAATCTATTTGGTTGATTCAAGTGCAAATAACTTCAAACACAGAGATGAACTTTTTGTAAATATTAAGACAAATATTGTATGGAATTTGATAAAATATAAGATAGGATTTAGAGTGCATTAAATGCACTTAAAGAGGGAAAACACAATTGCTCTTCTTGACTGCAGCAAAAATACTTTTTCTAGAAATACATCATATACTTCTGAGTTAATAAATGTCTGTGGATATGCAATAGGAGACTTCCATGCATATTTAGTATGATAATCTTTTCGAGAGCTTCAAGAGCTTCAAGAAAACACAATTTCATTTTTTTTTTGCTACTTCCTATATTTTGTTTTAGGAAAAACAAGGAAGAGTTGCAAAAAGTAGCTCGTCACACCTTAGTGGTACTCCTGAAACCACTTGTGATAAATTACTTAAACCGAAAGAAATTTCATCAAATATGTCTCGAAGAGATGCCCTGGAGGTCTCAGATGAATATCTATCTGGCAATTGCATGCTACAATTTATTTAGAAAGAATCTTGAAGAGCAATATAACATTGGAATTTGTGGTTCCAATCTGGACAGGTATATCTTACTGCATTATCAATGATTGCTATTAATATGGATTACTGTGTTATTACCGTTAATGCAAACAGATTGAATTATAATATCATAAGTCAGTTTTTCATAAGAACAGTTCAGCATTCAAATGCAAATTATTTTACTTTGTAACAAGTTTTGTTTTCCATCATATAGCACATGACACATTTTTGGTTGCTTGCTTGACTAATCAGATGGAAGTTTTGAAATATATTATACTGTGCTATTTTTTGCTTCCTTATAACTTTTGGTTATTATTCATTGCTTCTGATTCCTAAAGATGCTGGAAAGTAATCAAAACTCTTTGCAATCAAAACTTTTGCAAAACTGAATTTTGTGAATGTATATCAAAATTCTTTTTAATATTATATCTGGGAATTTTTTTGGTACTTTGTTCTTTTTCTTCCATTCTGCAGGTACGATATTTTGGATCCTGAAACATTCTCATTACATAATTCTGGCACTGTAGTGGTGAGAGAAGCTGCAGAGAATAACATGAGAACACCAACTTCTCCTAATGGAATGACCGAAAAACAAACTCGTAAGAACTTCTAATACGCGCACAGATCAGTTTCAACTTACCTTCTTCTTTCTCTTAATTTCTGTCCTGACCTCCACCATTATTTCTGCACATCAACTTTGGAAAAAACACTTATGCCAATTTAAAGAGAAGATATTCCTGGATTTTGAAAGTGCCCTCTGTATTATCTCTTTTTGGCACATATAAAAGAAGTCATAGTCACTAATGGGGCATTTATAATAACACTGAAAATTGTTTACTGTATTGGAAAAGAAGTTACTTTTTATCAAGAGGTTATTCTTTATCCTGTACTTTAGTAACAAGTTTATAAATTCTAATAAATAAGTGATAATAGATTTTGTTTTGCAGAAGCCATGTTAACTGGATAATACTCCAGGTAATTCTAAATGCCATGATAATTTTTATCAGTTTTATGTTTGTTAATTGGTTTGTAGATTCCTTTAGATTTCCTAACAGGTCAACAATTTCCTGTGACATTCTGTAAGTCTTTCTTAAAATAATAGGCTGAAGTTTATTATTTTTCAAATTTTAAGTAGAATACTTCTCCACTGCTTGCTCCCCAATGTTTTCCTGTGGCAGGGGCAACATCATGATCAATTTTTTATCTTCTACCATTTTTACTTCAATTCTCTGTCTTTCACATTTGATAGAACAGTCAAATTATTGCATTATTGTATTATTGCAGTTACTTTAGATAACATCCTTTAAAGTTTTAACAGGCACTGGAAGGCTCCTACATGTAGGTAATGTGAAATATAGGACTTTGATTAATCTAAGTTGTTGATAGTATGTAGACTACCTGATAGACAGGTAGTCTGTATGTTATCATCACATACAGCATCACAACATCACATCACAACATACATCAATACACAGCAAAGTAGTCTGCCTGGCCACATTAAGTTCAAGTAGTCAGAAGCCTGATCTTTTAAGTAGCACTTCAGGGAACAGATTTTTGACACAGCTGTAGAGAGCAAAATTCTCCTAATATTTCATGCGGGACTTCCTTAGGTAGGAATCAACCAGCCTCTGCCTTTTCCAAGGAGTATGACAAAAGCTTGCAGTTGAATTCCTGGTTCTCTTTGCAATTCCTCGTTCTCTTGCAAGCTTACTTTTTAATTATACTCTTTTGTGCTGATACTTACAAGTCACTGACTGAGTCACTGAAAGTGTCAGAAAACTAATGAAAATTCTGTTTATTACCTCCTAGTCTTTGCAGTGATTCTGAATGAAAAAAATTCATGAAGTGTGTAGTTTTCTATAGAGTTTAGCTTGAAATCAGCTTCTGCCTGAAACCTATAGCTCAGATATTACTGTATTACCCTACCATGAACCTTTGTATTTCCCCTTGGAGGATATTTGCTAAGGAATAAAATAACAAAGCACTCCTCCACATACTACAAATTTTGTCACAAATGTTCCCTCCTTCCTAACTTGTCCTTTTAAGAGGCCTCAGTTTCAGAAAGATTCTTAGGGGCTTGCCATGTGGTGATTTTTTTCCTGAAACTTCTATGAGCGTTATGTTATCACTTTTAAGGCTGAGAACTACTTGGTATACATTATTATCTTGCTCAAACTTTTTTTTTTTTTATATCTGCTTCTCCCAGCACTTAAGTAGAAGCATCTTATATTTTAAATATCATAACCTTATAAATATGATAACCTTAACACTGGCATTTCCTAACATTTCAGTATTTAGTTGCCACAGAAAATCCTAGCTGGCTGATACTATTTTCTTTTTCACTTTTTTGAGAACTCTAACTCATTTTTAACCAGTGAACTTTTGTCTTCAGATACAGATAAGTCTCCTGATTACAGCAATAAACTGAGTGGAACAAATGTTTCTCAGACTCAAATGACAAATGATGCAGAGATATCCATCTCTCATTTCCCCAGAGAATCCAACCAGTTTCTGTCAAATACCAATTTATTGGAGCATTTTACAAAAATCTTTTTGCATTTAAGAAGAGCAGTGGTAAGATAAGCTTTCTTATTAAACATTTTGTAACTGAGCATCACATTACAATACTTACTGCTTCTTACATAAAAAAAGACAAGTCAGAAACTTCAAAATAACTTCAGTGGGAAAAAAGCAGTGATTTCTCATCTTCTGCAAAATATCCAAGTACAGTAAATGAAATATGTCAGACATGTCACCTATTGTAATGTATATTTTGATCAAACATATAATGATTTATATAAATGTTTTATTTTTTCATTTAGTCTTTGTAACTTTATTTCTCATGTTTCTTAATTTTTTTCTGAGAATACTTGCAGACTTACCTTTTGCTTTACAGGTCTTAGTGAATGCCTTAGTAGCATAAAAAAAACCACCGGTGATTGAAGGGAAATATAGACTGACTACTCTTCCAATGAACCCTTCTAAGCCCAAATAAAAACATATGTATATGTGGTGGGAATTTGGGAATGAATTTATTTTCTTTCTTATTCTCACGCCAAAAGGCAACAATTAAATTAAATTATAAATTAGTGCTTCTATGAATATTTCCAAATTAAGGTTCTGTAATGCTTTATATGCATTGAAATGTTGAATGATGTTATTAAGAATGATCCATAGACTGTAATTTTGAAAGATTACTTATACCTAAGCTTTGCAATAAAAGAATGAAGCTTTAGGTTTCTGTATTTCCTAGGTATAATTCTATTTTGAATAATATGCATAGGTTCTTGCTCACCGTGGTGGCCACTGGACATTGCTTCAGAATGCTTGTCGAGAACTTTGGAACTATTCTCAAGAATTACAGTTGATTGCTAATCATTCACATTCCCATATGGATGCATTTCCCATTACCAGGGGGTTTCTTAGAAATACCATCTGGTTGCCATTTTATTTAGCATCAGACACGATCATTGATATGATAACTGAACTACAAGCAAGTGGATCTCTTAAGGTAAAAATTATTTTTATTATGACTATACTCTTTATTATCACAAGATTTCTTTCTCTTGTATTCTGATTGTATTCTGATATCTCCAATTTACTCTATAACAAATTTTTAGAGGATTGCAGTATTTTCTAATCTTTATAATTTGATTTGTCCTAAAAACAAGTTTGAAAATAACTAGTAGAATAATGTTTCTTCACTGTAGATTGTGGATCCTGAAGGAGACTTCTGCCTTCCCAGTTGTTTAGGAGGTATTACTCATGAGAATGGTGGTTCTAATCACCATCCACAGTCTCCCTTGGATGATGTGAATGTGGTTGACTTGAAATGGATATGTAATCTGATTCTTAAAACAATAGAATTGTTATATCAAATGAAGAAGTGGGAAGCACTGGTACACATAGCTGTACAATTTAATGTATTTACACAGTAAGTTACACCAACTCCAATAAAAACTAAAAACCAACATTATATAGTTAAATGCACAGTTAATTTGTTTAATAACTATATTTTTTGGGTGGTTTTGTTTTGTTTTTTTTTTTTTTGTTTTGTTTTTTTTTTAGTGAGAGGTACACAGAACAAGTGACTCCGCTGCTGGTGTATGCTCAGAGGCAGCTGTTGGAAAGGATACAGCAATTCAGTGGCCCTGACAACCATGAATCTAATTTCATAAAATATCTATCTGATGATGCATATAAGGTGAACCACAGATTTCTTTTTTGCATACTGACTCTTGATGTGAACTAAATATAGTAATGTACCCATTCTATAATATGACCCTAAATCTAATTTCATGTTCATTCTTGATGCTGCCCTTTTAACCTGAAAACATTTATTTGTATATTGCACAGTCTTTATGATTAATTAAATGAATTACAAAGCGATTGCCTTGTTTCTGCATTGAAACTGCTCCGAAGTCCAAAACTGATCAAGCTGTGTCCTTCTGACTTTTTTCAGGCCCAAGCAGAACATAACCCTCTCTCAAAAAAATCCCCCAAAAGCAGTGTGGCAAATCACCACATGCCACTGTAAACTGAGCAACATCGAAAAGCAGTTATAGTTTTGAAAGACAATTTATAGAATAAAGACTAATGTTGGATAATAGTAGTAAGAATTGTTCAAAAAAGACATCATCAGATTAGAAATCTGGAGGGTATGGCTGCATTTTACAATGCAGTGCCATTCAGAGACTAGAACTAGCTCTGAATTGGTTCTTTTGATTCTCAAGTGATGTAGCTACATTAGCAAAATAAAATGTCCGTGCTGGATTAGCCCTTTATAGAAGTCTGGAAGTTTGCTTCTCTGACAGGGCTAGAGAGCTTCTGTTATTTGCTTAGAGCTATTTTGTATATCCCTGTGCAGCATTACATTGTGATTTACAGGCAGTGTGCCCTTTAGGCATACTTACAGTGATAGACTCCTTGCAAGCAAGCATTTACCCAGACAAAGAAAGATGGAATATATGCTGAACATCAACAGGTTGCTCAAGATTATGGCAAATACCAGTATAATTCGTTACTGTCTGAACACTTATATCCAACATTTAGGTTTAGTGAATTGGACACTAGTTATGGGTCATGAGTGTCTTTGTAAATTAGTCCTCTTTTATTTTTTCATATGTCTGAGTATTTAGATACATAAATTTAAGCACCAAATGCTGATTTTTTTTTCTGAATCTTATTTGATGATCATGAAAAAAACCTTTCTCTTTAGATGAGTTGCAGAAACTACATAGGGCAAAAATTGCCATTGCCTGTCACCCGTTCTGCTAATGAACTGATCTTTCCAGGATCCTTTTCCTATTCTGAGAAGAAAAATGATTATACAGGTCAGAGCACATTTTGTGTTGAATTCAACAGAGAGAAGTCATTAAACAATAAATAATGCTGAATGTAAGAGTAGATAATATTATGCTTTCAGTGGAGAGAGCATGGAAACTCACAGGTTTGGTACATAGAAATTATGGGAATTAGAGTAAATGGGATGAGCAGATGTAGTAAAAGATATTTCCAGACTTCAGACACCAGATTTCAGAGTAGAGGACTGAGCTGATACATGCTCAGGGCAGATGTAATTGAGGGAATATAGATGTCATGTGAGAACTAAAATTTAACACTGAAAAAGACATAAATGCTCAGATGTGTTCCTGGTGGTTAATAATTTTGCTTTAATTCATAATCCAACAGGAAAAAAAAAAGCTGACAATTGCATTGATGTATTTTAGTTTTGAAGTTGTGGAATTGTTCAAATACACATTTTGCAGTGTGATTTACTAAACATATCTTTTTTTTTTTGTAATGCAAAATTGTTCTTCATAATTTCTTTTAGATTGTAGTCAAGCAAAAGCTCTAGTTTATGTACCTCTTGATGTGAATGATACACTGAAGTGTTTTAGAGAAACTCTACAAAAATCTAAATATCACAGCAGAGCACTGAGACACAGCAGAAAACTACTTTCATTATTTCTTGCATACACACAAGGTAATTTATTTATTTAACTGTTTCTCTCCTACTGAAATGTATATGCAATTAAAATAGTAAATAGCGAAAGGAATAGATTTTTTTTAAAAATCAAGTTTTAGTTGTTTTAGTTGTTATTGGCAATTAGGGAAAGCATATAAAGTTATGAGGTTCTGTAAGCACAAGCTCTAAGCCTGATTTTCTATAATCTATGTTTCATGGTTGGATGAAACAGTTTTTTTTCATCCAAATGTGTCGCTTGCCTGTCTGCAGCCAAACCTCTGTCAGAGAATTGACTGGAAGATCTTCCCAAATTTTTATCTGTAACAGGGCATGTATTTGTCGGTTGCACTGACAAATGAGTTATGTCCAACAAGTTTATTAGGAGACTCACAGACAGAATCATAGCATAAGAAACCAGTAAAAATAGGGCACACAGGAATCATATATTTGTTCAAATAGTATGGTGCAAAAAATAGTTGTGTTGCTGGAAATAACACAATATTTATCTGAGCTGACCATAAATCACTTTTCTGATCTAGAAAATGCTGGAAGACCAATCAGCAGTAATATCTCTTCAAAAAAAAGGCTGGGATTTAGTCTGGGACCTGAAATGATATTTCTGCCAACACCACATGACATTTCTCAAGAAAAATTTATTTTCTCCAGTGTGGTTGAGAGCAGACCAATACGAAAATCACAGCTTTCAGTCATTATCTCTTCCTATGAACAAACAATTGGTAATTTTTAATATCAATTTATGTGTACAGATAACATGTAATATCATTCTGTTTATTTGTGTTCATAAATGTTTATTCTAGTGCTACTTTTCTGTTAGTTATAACTGTCTGAAATGTGGTTTCGAGAAACATACAATCTTCTTCCTGTAGATTCAGAAAAGCTGCGTTAGGTCCTAAACAAGCCACTCTACAGTTATCTCAACTTGTGAAAAAGCGGAATTTCAATGGAGTGATACTGATTAACCCCAACTTAAAAATTGCTGTAACGTTCAGCAGATTTGTTTTAATTCCATGATAGCTTCTTTTTCTAGGGAACAGACCTTTTGGGGTCTATGTATTTGAATATGAGACCTAGTTGCTTGGCTTCCATATTACATTTTAGTAATTTTAGTAATTTTACTCATACAGTTACAGTTTACCTGGTTTTGCTGTATGAAAAAAATAGGTGAGTGTTGCAGGTCAACAGATGCCATTTTCCAAATGGGATATTGCTAGTGTGCTGTATACAGGCAGTGCTGATTAGCAGGGCCCTGGTGAATGGCCTGCTTCCCAATTTATCTCTTGAAGATGAAGAAACTTGATAAATCTGAGAAAACAAAACAAAAAAAGCTTAGGTAAATAGGTCCATAAATACAACCTACTCTTGTTTTTAAAGTTAATAGAAATAAGAAATTGTATATTTGAAGGTAAAATATACAAGCCTAATAAATCTTTAAAGAAATATTCATGCATTTAATTACATGTGAATGCCTGTCTACTTTTCAAGCAAAATTTGTTCAAGATTCAGTAACTGATATAATGATGTGACAATATTTTTTTCTAATTGATTAAAAAACAAATAACAGGAATCCTTGAAATAAACAACCAGCGAGACCTCAAAGTTCAGGCTCTACATGAACTTGGAAATCTTCACTTTTATGCTGGAGACAAAAGGTACATAGTTATTGGATTAAAAAAGAGCATGGTTTAATTTTTTAATAGGCATTCGTATACATTTCAACTGTCTGTACATTTTTGTGTTGTCCTCAACTCCATATAACTTCTTTCATCTAAATCACTAGTGGCTATATTTTGAGAGACTTTTTTGCTAGAAATTGTTTATTTTTCTTAGCTAGCTAATTGCAATCAATTTACTGCAAAGTAAATTGATTAAGCGTCTCTATGTGGTTTAGGAAGTAATATCTATTGCTTGACAGTTTAATTTTATGGTAAGTTCTAGTAAGTCTGTTGACCAGGTATGGTATCTTTTTGTGTTGTAGAAACTGTATTTCAACTTTTGACCTAATCAGAATTAGTTATAACTCAGGCAATAAAGGGAAAATGAAGTAAGTCTTATCTTCCACTTTGGAAAATGTCAGCAATATGAGTATGTTTTTTATGTATTACAGAGTTGCTTTTAAATATTGGTGTCAAGCCCTTGATGAAACACTCAATGTTGCTGATGCTCTTAACAACTGGCAAGAGTTTGGTTTTCCAACAAATGCTACAGACTGCTTTGCAATTGAAAGATTGTCTGATATTAGCCAGAAATTTCTTTCTCAGGCTGGAGTTTGGGGATGTTTACATGCAGCAGTCTTAGTGGCTAAGATAGCTCAGTAAGTATTTTATATATGTATAATTTCTTTCATATTTTAAACAAATTGCTCATCCAGGACAGTAGGCAACTTGAAATTAATTTTAGAACACTAATGAGCTGCTATAAAAAAAAGACTAATCAAAAGCAGAGGAGTTTTTCCTTTCAGGAGGAAAGTTGCTCTTTTGGAGAATATTCTTTTTTCCTTTTTCTTGAGTGCTCATCTTTGATCGTAATTGCAGCTGTAAATTATATGGAGAGATCATTGAAATAAAATAAAATGATAAAAAGTCAGAAGCACAAGGATTTTACAGTCATATTGATTTTCAATTGAAATATCACATCTCCCAAGTCATTGCACATATTAAATATTAATGTATCTTGAGGGCAGATTTACTGCCTAAAGCACTCATTTTCTGGTGAATTACAACTAAATGAAATTTGAATTACTGTATTAAAGTCTACCATCAATAAATATTTCTGTCCAGTACTCCTTGACTGCTGGTAAAACACTGTGGACGTAATTCTGAGCTGTACAATTCCTCAATGTATTGTACAATATAAAAAAGCATAAAATATAAAATTTAGGAATATAAGCCAGCTCTAAATGACCTTAGAAGCATTATACCCATGAAAAGGCAGAGCTTTACTGAGTAAACTGTCTTACCGAAGAAGCAGGGCATATTAATAGTACTGTAAAATATCTGTAAACCAAGGTAGCTTTGAAAGTATTAGCATGGGTATTTTGGGATGAAGCAGCATTGGCACGTGAGGAACTAGCACCCAGGAGGAAAAGGAGTGACTTTTAGTTGATACTGAACTGTAGCTCTTCTAATTCTGGGGTATGACACGATTGAGCTCCAATGAGGTGAGACCCAATCCCTAGCTGCTTTTAGAGGCCTTTTTATGGCTGATATGTCCATTCCAAATCTTTTTAGGGATCTGGAGGCAGCCATCCTCTCGGCTTCTCCCTCAGGTCTGATTTGGGCTTTTAAATATCTCTCCCTTGAGTTGGTCTTTCTAGAGCAATTTAGTCTCGGGCTGTAAAATGCAGATTAGAGAACTCTAATATTGTATTAAAGATTTCTAATGTTGTAGATCAGAGGAGAGTCCTGCTACCAGGACGGTTTAAAGCTCTGATGAGCTACTGTGTGGGATTCATTTAATCTAGTTAGACACCTACCGTGTGGAAGTGAAAAACATCTAGATTGTGTTATTTTCATTATTATACTAGGTAAAAAAAAAAAAAAAAGAGTTAGAATAATTATATTGATGGACACATTAATATTTCTTACTATTTGTTGCACTTTAGGTATATAACAACATCACAAATGAAATTAAGAACTAAATACTGCTATTTTTCTGCTATACTTTTTAAGGTAAGAATACAACTTCAGTTAGAATTCATGAAATGCTTCTAAAATTTAAATCTCAATAAATCTCTATAAAATAGTTCTCTTTTCATTTTGATTGTAAAGGAAAACTGAAGATCAGAGGTAGTTGACAATTTATGCACATTAGATGTTTTTATTCTCTGGTTTTTAACATTATTCCTGTATCATAGACTAAAATTATCACTTCAATAAGAGGCTAGTGTCTCGGAGAAATAATGAAATTATTGAAATTTTTATTATATGAAACCAGGAGAACAGAATCTTTAGAGAAAGAAACTTTTGAATCTTTTTTAGTATTGAAAGATACTGGTTTGAAATACTAAAATCTCAGTTCTAAAAACAGAGGATACTCAAAATTATTCAGTTTCATTTACAAAGAAAATAAGATCATTAAAACTAAGTTTTCAAACTCTTAGCAACTACCTGTAAAAGAAAAAAGGAAGTTTTAAGATACCAGTCACAGAAGCGATATAGGGAAAACAGCAAGTGTTCTGCCAGTCATATTCCTCTGGGATCAATGCTTAATCATCCCAGTGCAGCATCAGGAAGTTAGTTGGCTTCTTCCACAATAAACCAATGCCACTTTCTAAAATCATGTGCCATGGTTGTGACCTGTGTGACCTGTGCCAGGCCATGTTTAGCCTAGCCCTCATTAAGCTCAGCAAAGGGAGAACAAGTTGAAGGTAAAAGAGAATTTTGGCTAGCTTCCAGCACTGTAATTACTTGTGGTACAAAGCGGAACAATTTTGATTCCTCCTTTTGACAGAAATAGTAGTAAGCATTTGTTCTAGTTGTATAACGGTAGAAATAATTGTGACTTGACTGAAGTGAGTCTGGTATTAATTGGGATTGGAGCAGTTTGCGGGGTGAGTGTCTTGAAAAATATAATCAATTACTGTCACTGTACCTTGTGAAGTTCAAGCCCATAATTTGTTCCTTGATTTGGAAAGCTTTTATAGCCTTATTTAAATTCCACCTCTGGTATAGGCTTTAGGCCTGTTAATATCTCAGAACTGAGTATGTAATGCATGTTTTTCTAGCATATCATTGCTAATTACAGGAAGATAAACACAATTGAGAAGGAATATACAACATCAGAGACAATATTAGCACTTCTCCCTTTTTAAAGGAGTACTATTTAAATTGCTTCCTTAAAGTCCACATCAGTTTCAAGTTATATGATTTAAGCTGCACTAGCTGACCTAGTTAAAGGCAGAATTAGGGTAGAACTAGCTTTTAACTCACCTTAAAGACAGCATCTGTCCCAGAAACTACGGCTGATGGCAGGACAAGGACTTAAGGCTTAGTAAAATCAAACCAGCTTTCTTAGCTTGTGGGGACAATAAAAAGATTTTACTTCTGACATTTTCCATGAAATACCTTCAGACTGGTACAGAAATGTTTGAACACATCCCCAGAATCATCTTAACAATTTTTTTCCTATGCATTTTCCTTGATTATGGAGATCTTTGAATAAATTACTGAGATCTTTCTGTCTGCTGATCAGAGGTTTATCCTAAGAATTAGCTAAGATATCTTTATGAGAACCCTTAGTGATTTATTACTTTGTGGTTTTGGTTTCTTTCCATTGTTTCCAGAGATTTATTTGGGATGCTTTGATTTGGAATATGGGAGAAAAGGCACTGGCTCTTTAGGAAGATTTTTCAATACCTGGGGAGTATACTTGCTGAGGAATCTTTCATTATTATTTTTCTATACCTAGATTAGTTTTTCTCTTTTGCTTTTGTTCTATGAAAGACTGTCCTTACACTATTTACAGCCTGCTTTTTTCCCCATCAAATTCACACATAAGGCATTTTTTTCATGGTTTTGTCTGGAAACAACTGGATACTTAAGTTTCATTTATAAAGTCATTTATGAGTGTCAGGGGTTGGAGTTTTATAGTGTATCACTAATGCCTATACATCTTTTCACAAGTAGTTCATTATTGTTACTTTCAGACCCTGTTTAGAGCTTCTCTTCCGCATCCGATAGCTGACTGTGACTTTGCACAATATGAAACAAACTTGCTTATTCCTGGTATCGACTTGTTCTCTGATCGCTACAGAGCTGATATCTCCACTGTAGTTGCAAGTCTGAATTTCATTATGTTTGAACTACATTGTGCAAAACAAAATTTAGTAGTAAGTATTATTTTTATACTCTGGAAGTGAATTTTAACACACCAAGTCTTTGTGTGTGTGTGTGTGTGTGTGTGTGTGTGTGTGTACTTATGAGATAGCTCAGAAGCTGTAGTAAAATACCTGTATGGTTAGGTTCTGTGGCACTGAGATAGAGGCAAGGTATAGCTTGCTGCCTACAATTTTTAACACATACAGGGTACTTGTTTAGTCACAAAGATGACAATACATGGTACACTTAGCTTAGGCATTTTAGAGGAAATTTCCTAATATGTACATTTTGAAAATACACTATACTGAGAATTACCTTAAATGCAGTCTGTCCAGAATTCTTTCAATAATTTTACTTTCACATTCAGTAAATAAAAATATCTTCTTCTTCACACATTCAGTAAATAAAAGTATCTTCTCCTTCACACATTCTCTTATTCCTCTGTATAGAATGGTTTTATAGCTTCCCTCTTACGCTGAGCCTGTGCTTATTTGCTCCAATTAATTACTGACCATTTCCACTTAAATCCAACTTCTTTCAAAGGTGGAGTGCTGGACATTGGAATAAATAGATTGAATTGCTCACTAGTACTGAAAAAAATTGAATTTTACCTCTGTTCTGTTTGGTCCTGTATGCTGTAACAGGTGATTATTGTATACCTCTATACATCAACTCTGAGCATGGCAGAAATCTCCCCACCAGAAAAAATATAGTTTTCTACTGCTTTAATGAGTTGATTCCATTTATGAAAAGGTCCTGCAAGTGGAAAAGCCAGTGTGAGGGCGGGGAAGAGATTGCATGATTGGTGTCAGGGAAGTAATAAAATGTTAGGGGGTGGAGATGGAAGAGGAGTTACAGAGGAGGAGGCGGCAAGATGTTACCTCTTTTTATCAGAAAGCAGCTTGTTGGATTGATTTCTTCTGCAACTTCAGACTAAGTGTCTGTTGTTACTTCTTCCCATCCTGCTTTACTGGAGTTCACTTTGTTATTAAGCTTGGTCTAACTGTCCTCACTGTGGGAGATCAAATGACATCAAGGTGCAGACAGTTACCTGGGAGCAGGGACACTTAATCTGACTGCTTGCTTCTGATGTCCATGCACATTTTTGATTCTTTCTGCACTTGTACTAGCAGAACATAGATCCAGGTCATAGATCATGGCCAAAGCAATTGCAGTTTCAGCAGGATGAGAGCTTCATTTCCACTGAACACTTAACGCATGGGAATGTTTTGGATGGTGGGCACTAAGTTAATTTGACACTTAAAATCAAAACGCATCAAGATTCAAGTTTTATCAAAAATAAGACTTCAAAGACTAATTTTGTTGAACCACTTCAAATATCAGTTGGAAACTGCATGGGTGCAATTAAAACATTTGCCTTAGGCATTTGTAATCCAAATTCAGAAGTATCTAACTACTTTATGAAAAACTGAAAGTGCATTTGACAGGAAAGTAACTGTTAGCATTTTCCAAGCTGGGGGACATTTTAAAGTGAAGAAAAATGTAAAAGCTGAACAGTAATTACATTTTGGAAGTTCTTTCATTTTCAATATGCAAATGCATCTGTTAGGAAAGAATTTGCTTTTTCTGAAGTATTTTATAATAATAAAAACAGTTTTTATGTATTTTATTAGAACTCATTTTAAAAATGTTTTTTGTTAGTTGCCCCTACAAAAAATTTTAATTTTAAATGAATGCAAATAAATTTGTCCATAAGCCTCATCACCATCCAGTTTATTTTACAATTGATATCATTTCACTTAGACAATTGCAGGACTTCATTGTATCTATTTTATAAAGCTCACAGAATTCTATTATTCTGTTACTTAAACTGAAAAGACGGCATCAAAATGCAGATAATTATGGAAATCCCTTGTACCAACATCTTTCCAGTAGGTTTACTCTGTAATGGTATAGCAAATAGCCCCACCTTGAACATAGAGAATAATTTGGGGAAGCTTCACTTTCTACACTGTGAATCACATAAAAAATAGTATAAGGCATTAGCTTTAGCCAGCTGAAGAACTTTTTAACACATTTGTGCTTCACACAGCATAAGACAAGTAGTGTGTCAGTGAAAGGAGTACTCCTATATTATCTATATCTTTGTGATATGTAATTTTAATCTATGTTTCTATAATTGTACCCATTATGACATTTATAACTAGATGACCTAATATTTTCCTACAGATTTTGCCACTGTTCACATTATACCAATACATTGTTTCCGAGATTTGTAAGGACCCAGCTAAATGTATTGAAGGGAGAATCTTTAAGGTAATCAAAGAAACTTTCTTTTTATCACAGCACATTGTATTTCAAATAAAAATTTAATTTCTTTGTTGAATTTAGTTGATTGAATATTTCTTCATATATCACTACTATGAAAATAATTCTTTAAAGTTCAGCTGTTGCTTAGTGGTTTTTTGTGCAACAGATTGTAGAATAGGACTACTTTCTAAATGCAATTATTATTTATATTCTCAATTTTAGTAGGTTGTAGAGTTATTTATACAGTTTTACTGTTAGTGTCCTACAGGGACTAGTAATTGCTTCAATATTTTTTTTCTACTCTTCACTTAACAAACATTTTCATTTAAGATATGCTCATAAATTAGATCCAGACTTTTTACTTGGTATTTTTTATCTTGTTTCACTGTTATTTTAAAGGATTTTTTATTCACAGTGTTCACTTCTGGATTTTTTTATCTGTATTGTGGTGGAACCAGGTTATCAGACTTCTGGGAATAGACTTCTGTCATTTCATTAATGTTCCCTTGTTTGGTTTTTTTTAATCTCTTTTTTTTTTTTTTTTAAGGAATCTAACTTGTATAAATCGAAATATTATTGGTTTTAGATATTTTCAGGAAATGCTGATACAGGTTAGGGAGAATAGCTGAGTACTACAGGACTAAGATGAATAAAATCTGTGAAACAGATTCTGATAAGGAGCATATTGACTGACACTCAAAGCTGTAGTCATATGAACTAAGTTCTTTTCCTTTGTCAGAAGCAAGTTTTTAAACAATATGGTTTTGGTTGAGGTTTTTTTTTTTTCTCATTTTTTTTAAATGTGAAGGACCCGTCTTTGAGAAGATGTTACTTACTTAGTAAAAAAAGTAAAAGATTTCTTTCCATTGAAGAATATTCGCCATCAACATACTACTATTCCAGTAGCCAAATGTATGTGAAAATTACCTTTGAATACATGTTATTTTGAGCAAAAGGAATATTTGAAAATTATTTAAATCAAAACCTGCTATTTTTTCCACAGATTAAAGTACTTACAGATATAGGATTTTTTATGGAGGCCTTTGATGAACTCTCTTTGCTTAATTGTGGAGAGAGAATTCCATGGAAAATACCTGCAGGATACAGAGAAATTGAACAAATGAAGGTAAACACCAGTAAAGTATAACATCAAAATATAACACTCAATGTTCTTCATCTTCACATCTGCAAGTTATTACACATTCCTAAAATAATCCTAAATTCCTTTCAGTAGACAGGTCAAATAGTAGACATTACTTTGTTCCATTCACAGGTCTATGCTCTGGTGAAGAGCAGAGGAGGCATGTGCTAAGTCTGGAATTAGGTTGGGATTCAGAAATGTAACAAATATAATAGCAACTGGTATTTGGTGTCTACTGAACTCCTAGAATTTGGGAAAAGATTTTTGTTGGTTTATGCCTTTTTTCCCCTTCTTCAAGTTGAATAATTGTGGTGAATGGTATAGGAGGTGTAGGGATAGTTCTGATTTTTGGGTTAGGGTTCAGAAAGGTGAAGCCCATAGAAGCCATGTAGTTGTTGGTATTTTCAGAGCCCTCAAAGTATAGTTGGAAATGCACTACACTTGTCCACTGCTCTCTTAACTCACTTATTTTATACTCATATTGTAGGTCATTACTTATTTTTGGTTTTGTCCATTTTACAGGCTTTACAGAAATTTGACTCCTCAAAATCTCTCCTGGACATTACAAATTTACAGGTAAAAGAGATCTTAAAGAGCTAAAACTTTTATGCTAGACATAAATATGTATTTCTCTGGCATCAGTTGGAGATTATACTGATAACAGAAAATATACTTGTTATTAGTGAAAAACCATAAATGAAAAACATATTCTCCCCAACAGTTTACCATTTCCTAAATTTTAAATTTTATGGATGACCTCTCAAGGGAGAGGCAAGTATCATAATCACCATTTTTCAGATAGGAGAACCTAATATGTACACACCTGTGACTTGTCTGTGCAAAGTATATTAGTAGAATTATTCCAGTTTTGTCATGATATGTAGGATCTGGTAAAATATTGAGAACATCAGTCATCTAGCCTTATAATTTATATCAATTGAACTGTCTGCATAGATTTGTCCTAATTTAGAATATTCGCCATCAACATGGGGTTGAAGTCCATTTCTGGAGGGGACAGGAGGAAGGAGAAGGTGAATCTGTAAACCAGTTAATGAACAGTCATTTCTCATTTTAATTAAAATTGGTTGTTCGTCAAGACTTCTTTGGCTTTCAGTTTTAATAATTTTCTTTCACTTACCTTGTCATAGATCCATTGAGCCAGTAGGGGCAAATGTTAGCTGAATGTGAAAAAGAAGCTGTACCATAAAAACAGACTGATAAAGTAGGAAAACAAAACATTTTTCTCTCCACTTTTGTCTCTTCTGTTTACAGTAAACTTTTGTGTCTTCAACAACAGTCGATATTAGAAGACAGAAATGAGATGTCTATCTTGACAGCTTCTGATCTTACTAGTTTCAGATTTATTTTGAACTTGTGCTTTATCTTGAGCTTTTGATTTGAACACTTGCTGTCTATATGGGACTCTTATTGGTCTTCTTATGATTTTGCAAACCTGTGTAGACTTTCAACTTCTAAATTTATTAATCTAAAGTAACAATATTAAACTCAAGATAAAACAAGGAGGCTAAAATGAATAATAAAAAGATTCTATGAAATATGCTAGAATGGTCTGATACAAGAATTTTTTTCCTTCCTTAATCTTTCTAGTTAGGGTGAATTGTAACAACAGACTTTCCTTTGAGTGGAGATTTCTGAACTACAGATTTACCTATATATTTTTTGTGAGCTCAAAGAGTGATAAAACTAAAACTCACACAGAGTAAGAGCTACAACTTCATAGATGCACCTTCTACTGGAAAACTGATCACTGAGGCTGTCGCGAGTGCTACTAAGTGGTGAATTAAGTTTGGAAAAGAAAATAGCAGCTCATCTATAATGACTAACTATTATTATGAATATTATTCATATTAATTGTTATAAATGTCATTATTAATAGAAGCAGAATATACCTCGAACAAGCGAAATGTTAAATATGTCATTTCAAGTATTCCCAATTGTTAACTTTCTTGTAGGTACTGGAAAACGTATTTAATTGGAGTCTGTCTTTATCAATGGTGCCACTGTGCAACCAACAAATTATGAATAAATTAACCTTAGCCAAAATGCATTTCATCATTTGCCTTTCTGCCACAATAAATAATATACCTGAAAAAGTGGAAAAACACCTCTATTCTATTGATAGCAAAAGATTGAAGGAACCAAGCACAATTACAGAATCAAATGTAAAAGGTAATTATAAGGGTGGTGGAAAAATGTGTTTATTCTGCCACTTGTTTCAAGCATAGTTTTTAGAATTTTAGCTGCATATGCATTAATGTGTCATATTATATACAATATTCATATTAAGTGTTTCTGGAAAAATCAGTCATTATTGGAATAATAAGCATTAAGTTTTTTCAAGTTTTTTTTAGGTTATTATCTCTATAATCTCTAATTATCTCTATTTTATCTCTAATATTATCTCTAATTATCTCTAATATTATTAGTGGTGTATTTCATTCTTCCTCGCTTATTTTGATATTGAAAGTTTCAATTATAAGTAGAGAAAAAAGGGGCATATTCTTCAGATAAGTAAGAGTGTTTTGGTTCTGTATCTGTTATCTGAAATTTCATCTGAAATGTATTTGACAGATGATGCTGATAAGAATTCAAGACAACAGAAACAAAAAAGCACAGTGGTGCAGCTTGTAGACTGTAAAGATGAATTAAATATGTCCATGCTGAAGGTAATTATGATTTTTAGGAAAAAAGCCTTAAGAAATTGTAGATTGTTCCAAAAACATTGCTAATGCTTTCAATGTAACAGAAATTATGATGGGAGGATGGAATGTAGAAGGGAATAGAAATTTCTGTCCCTAATCTGATTGTAATCTTACTAGCCATACATGAAGTCTTGGTGATTTGGTGCAGTTTTTCAAATGATCCAGTTTGTGCTATATATATGTCTATGGGAAATATTGTCACAATGAGATCTCAGTACGACTGTTTTAGCAACAAAGGTAAGGACGGAATGGGATTTCAAGGATAAAATCATCTTTGTTTAAGAGGGTGTAGAATGTCAGATATTTCTTGATGGGGCAGTGAGCTCTAGAAATAAATGGAATCCATTCTCTACTGTATGTGAAACATCTGAGTTTTTTTATATTCCTCTTTTTGATACTTTATTTTGGAGAAAACATAACACAACTTCTTAGCTTCTTTGTTTGAAGGGGTTTTGGTTAGTTGTTTGGTTGGTTGATTTGGTTTGGGTTTCATTTTTGTTTAATTGTGAACTTCATGCTAGGCAGTTTCAAACCACAAAAGATCAAAATTGAGGGCTGACATTCTTCTTTCAGAGGGGTTTTCCACTTTAGAAGTATCTACTTTTGTAGACTTACAAATCAAGTAATGTACAAAATACATCTGGAGAAATGGAGGATAATTTTGTGTGGCAGTTGCTATATACCATAACCTAGAAACTTCAACATTTTACTATAGCTTGAAAATAACTTGAAAACATCATCTTGAAAATAACTAAAATAGAAATTTTAAATTAATTTCAATGGGACTTGTTTAAGAAACACAATCTGTTACTTACTCGTCTGAATTTTCTTTAACCAATCTGTGTTGTTTTAGCCATTTTGTTTTGGTTTGGTTTTGGTTTTTTTTTGGTTGTTTGGTTGGTTTTTTTTCAAAGTAGAGCTTTGAATTTGTTGAGGAAACTAGTCAAAAAAAGATATGGGATGATAGAAAACTTTGAACTATTTTTGAATTCTTTGAAAGCCTGTGATGAGATTTTACTCAAAATTAACTTTTGGATTTGGTTTTCACAGCTTCTTACAGCTTTCTTTTTCAGAAAGACTGTAAGTTACACATGAAGTTTCAGGATACATACTGCACTAAGGGATCTGTCAAAATATAGATAGAAAAGAATGTAATCTCTTTGCAACATCTTTAATGGTGTATTTTAATATTGTATTGTTTCAAATTACTAAGAATAGTAAGAAGTATAGTATAAAATTATCAAGTATAGTTATAAGATAAAGATAAGAATGAAAAATTATTGAGCAAATATGTTGTTAAGTATAAATTGCAATAGTACAGGCACAGTTAAGATATTGCTGCTTGTAACACATTGGATCTGTAAACCTGAATAAAGCAAAATTAAACCCCCGCTATTTAGAGAAAAGGCATATTATATTAATGTTGATTTGTTTAGAGTGCAGTGGTAGTAGGCTATAAAAGAATAAAATACATTTTAAGAAATTTATTATTTCTTTCATTATTTTTTGAAATCATACAATGCTGTGTTCTTCTCTAGGGGATTTTATTGACCAAAGCTGAAGAAAGACTTAGCCATCTTGTACAGAACATACAGGACAAATATGATGGGCAGATCTCTCAGTGTTCTGCTGAAGATTTAGAGATTCTTATTGAGGCCAAACTTCAGCTCGCTGCTATTTCTCAGCAAAGGCATCAAGGAGCTTTCAGGTAAGTAATACTATGTATAACCTTATGTTGCACAGCCTAGACCACAGAAGAGTTAAAAAAAAATCCGACAACCTTTTCTTTCAACCCTTTATGTCTACATTAATATTCTAAATCTTAGTAACCAGCCGTAAATGTCCTCTAGTAAGTTACATTGGCATTTCACTTTTTATTACTGCTTTATTTTACTTTTTAACAGATCATCAGTTATTGGCCTATGATTTCTCTGTGAAGTGTTTTTTTTGATACAGTGTTACACAAACTCAGAGAAAAAGCTGCAATATTCACTGTTTTTGTTAATGTCTGTATATGTGAGGTCATATTTTTTTTTATAGGTTTAAACTGTGCACCAGAGCACTAATGTTATCCCAAACTACTGAATTCTAATTTGTTCTAGAATGCCGTGTTACTGTCCTAGAAGAACATTTCCTCTTTATGTACTTATTGGTGTCAAATTAAAACAGTAAAATTATACTTTTAAAACTAATTGGATTAAAAACATTGATGTAAACTTTAACATACAATAATAGATTTTAGCAGGCATTAATTATATTGTTACTGAGAGTGTGTAAAATACTTTTCTATATATATGATCTGCCAGATATTTTCTCCAAATTATGATTTCCAAATTCTGTGAGTTTTCTGAGGTTCTGATTTTTTTTTTTTAATAATTTAATGAAATTACAATTCTGCTGTTTTTTTAATACAAGGGACATACATAAATAAATTAATTCTTTGTGGAAGTTCAATTCTGAACATTTTTTAGTCTAGGAGGATTCTTCTGTTTAGCCTATCTGTAATTTTAATTTTATTTGTATCAGAAGGATAATAGTTTAACAATACATAATTTTTCATAGAATCACAGAATGACTAGAGTTGGAAGGGATGTTAATGATCATGGAGTTCCAAGCCCCTGCCATGGGCAGGGACACCTCCCACTGGAGCAAGTTGCTCAAAGCCCCATCCAGCCTGGCCTTGAGAGCCTCTAGGGATGGGGCATCCATGACTTCCCTGGGTAACCTGTTCCAGTGTCTCACCTCCTTCACAGTAAAGAATTTCTTCCTAGTATCTAATCTAAATTTCCCCTCTTTCAGCTTAAAACTGTCACCTTTCATCCTATCACTAGAGTACATGATAAAGAGTCTGCCCCCTGTCTCTCCTGTAGGCTCCCTTCAGATACTGGAAGGCCACTGTAAGGTCTCCCTGGAGCCTTCTCTTCTCTGAGTTTAACAATACCAACTCTCAGACTGTCTTCATAGAAGGGGTGCACCAGCCCTCTGATCATCTTCATATTTTCAATTGTGTGTCTAGCTCTTTTTATCTATTTTTTTATTAGTTTGAAAAGTCTTTGAAGGTACAAATTGTTAACT
Organism: Scolopax mira; assembly: GCA_004320125.1. NCBI lineage: Eukaryota > Metazoa > Chordata > Aves > Charadriiformes > Scolopacidae > Scolopax > Scolopax mira. The sequence goes on along the minus strand of BJBW01000267.1, from coordinate 178,358 downwards.
AGAGATGCAGCATATAGAGATGTAGCACTGTCACTTGTAAAACTAAGATTAAAACTGAGATTAAGTAGAATGTAATCAGTATTTGTAACTTTTGTTAGGTGTACTCAGACTAAACACACCAAAATGATTACAGTAAATCTTACATTATAGCAAGCAAAGCATCAAGCAAAAAGCAAAATTAACATTTGTTTGTTGTTGGAATATTGGTGAAGATTTGCTGTAAGAGTCCTACTGATGAAGTGGTAGGTGATTCAGCTGTCCAACAGCCGAACCAGTCTCAAGGATGTTTTTTTACTTTTTTTACGCATTTTCTTCTATGTCAAAGGCACATTGTCTTCCTTCTCCCAGTTATCTTAGGTGAATAAACAAACCTCCAAATCAGATAGCCTTTAAATAGCACAATTCCTTTTTAACTGCTATGCTACAGCAATAAAAATTATATTAACAAGGAGAGGACCTTCACAGTCTGTATATATTTCTGAACTGAAAACAGTAAGAGTACTGCAGCATGGTCTTTCATCTGGGTTTTGTTTATGTTATTTTAAAAGACAGAAGTTTCCCAAAAGTTTGTCTATTAGGATTGTATCAATTTAGTTGTAATGCCATTAGTGAAGATGGAAAGTAAGACCTTGTAGGTTATTTGTAGACATTTCTCATGATGAAATAGTAATCTATTTCAGTGCCTTTTGAATTAGATTAATTTAACAGAAATTTGTCAATGAGAAAACAACAAATCACTGGACAGTGACCTCATCATGCTTTTGAGTGCCATGTAGATTTTGTAAAATTGTCATATCAGTAACTAAGGATCAGTATCTAGGTTTACGAAATCCCATGTGCTTAAACCCAAGTTAGCTTGATACTAGGCTTGATAAAACCTGTGTTAGCAGAGTTCTGACCCAGACTTTCTTGCCCTTCTAAACTGGTGGTATGCAAGCCATTTTCAGTGCAGGACCTTTCTTTTTGACATACAGTTATATCCTAGAGTGTACTTTCTCTCTTGGTTTATAACTTGTCTCAGATTGAAGAAACTTTTTTAGAGTATCGAGGTTTCCAATAGATGTCTAGTGTTCTATGGATCATTTTTTTGGACTCTCAAATTCTTGATGGGTATTTAGTGGGACTTATATATTGGTAGTGGTCAGATAGCAGGAAAAAAAAATACCACCAAACACAAAAGTATGGGTTTGGGGTTTTTTAACCTATTTTACAATTTTATTGCACTGCCATCCATAGAAACTGCTGATATATCTGCCTCAGATACAAATGAAACATTCTTTCAGACAGCTGAATGTTTCCTGCCTGCCAGCCTAGAAATCAAACTTTGCATGATATTACAGAAATTCATCATTTTTTTCCTTTGGCAAAATGACTTAGTGGCGAAATTGTTATAGTCAGCCATACTTTCCTATTTTGATCATCTTGTCACTTTCTGATTCAGTTGATAAAAGGATGTGTATTTTGTCAAGGGAAATATATAGACACATCACTCTTGTTGACAGGAGAAGAGGGTCACAAAAATTTCATCAGGGGAAGCTTCTACATTGCAGCCTCTGTCTTGCAAAAAATTTATGTTTCAAAATAAGATTATGTAGAGGACTAATTAGATTGATCTCAAGGAGAGTACTTAGATGGTGTCCCCCCTAAGCGTGTGAGGTTTCTAATTGCCTAAGTATGTGCTTGTCTGATTATGTGAATACATTACTGCTTAAAACAACACATATACAAACCTTTGGGCTCATGGTCTACGTGTTACTCGTGAAATTTATATGTAAGCATGTAGATAAAAACGGTCACATTTTCAGAATTGCTAACTGTTGACTACAGCAGTTAACTGGCAGCAGTGGTGCTCAGGAAGTTAGGTTAATATTCCTTAAAAGCCTCTATATACTCTTGGGTGCTGCACCTTCCAACTTATTTAAGAAATGTTAGCCATCTCAGACAATGTTTTGAAAAATGTCAGGCTTTGCTGTAATTTTAACTTTGATGCCTGGTTTCAGGGGAAAACTCTTCTTAATAAAAAGAAAGAAAAGCTCTTGGGATATTTCATTGCATTATCCTTCCTGTCTCTTTTGCTTTTATAAGCATATTCTGTTTCATATTTTCCATTGTTAGAGAGAAAGTTATCACCAAATTCAACATTGATTTATTCTGGTTTCATTTTTGGAATAAAACTGAGGTAACAGCATGATGAAGGAGATTCATAAGGATTGAATTCTGAGAGCTGAAAGGCAAGATATTAACAGTTTTGGTTCTCATTGTTACTTTGGGGTCTATTTGTGCTGAATTGGTGTAATCCATCCAGTTCAGCATCACAAAAACATTAAGCAGGATAGAATCTGAAATGACTTTAACTGCCCTCTTTTCTCTGGAGGTTATCCATCCTGTGGTTAGATACATGTTGGCAGAATAATGTGAGTAATTTCAGAGTAGTGCTGCTCTTGTTCTGACTTTGTATGTAAATCAAGAACTTTGCCTTTACAACAATTAATTTAGAACTTCTCAAAAGCAATAAATTCACACAGAGTCTTAATCTCTCTTGCATTAAAAGCTCGTTACAGTGTTCTGGCAGTGTAAAAAGGACTTAATAAATTATTTTATTCTTTTGCTTCATAGCAACCAGTCTCTATTTAAAGAGAGTCTCTCTATGTAAAAAGACAGCATAGATGAAAATTTTTGTTATACATATTAAAAAAATTAACCTGATGAAAAAATCTTTAAGAGGTGAGCTTGCAATACCTTCAGATACTTTCGTATCATTAGAAAACTATGTTTCAGTGGGTAGAGAATAAATACAGTTGTAAAAAAACCCCAACAAACCAACCCCAAAATTGCTTTAGAGAAGAGGTAAGAAAGTAGAGATTTACAGATGTATGGGAAATGTACAATTAGAGAGAGAAAACTAATACCATGAGACTGCTTTTGGCAGTTCTCAGAATATTTTGAGTTGCATGTTCTTTGAGGAACAAACCCTGTTGTGAAAAAGGTCTCTCTATGTTGGTTTTGCAAGTATCTTCATATCATGAAAATAATAGTATACACAAAGTCTGCTATGCAAGTTTTTTTTTTCTACTGAATCAAAAATTGGTAACTCCTGAAAGGCATCTCTGATGTAGTCAGAAATGAACTATCTATTATAATAAGAGCATAAAATGTCAAATATAATTAGTATTTTAAAATAATAGTTTTCTGTATCACAGTGTTGCTTTGGCTTTCTCTGCAATTCAACTTCTCCAAGATGCAAAAATTTTTAGGATTGAAGAGAAAAATTTTCAAGAAGAAAAGAATGAAAGGCAGTGTTTGGTACGTGTGCATATTTGTTTCAAACTATTGTTTCTTCATATATGAAGTCTTGTCTTAAGTGTTGAACTGTTTTCAGAGCACTAGAACATAGCAGTCATCTGTATTATGAGGTTACAATTACTTCAGTTACCTGCTTGCCTATAGTATATTCAATATGTCTATAATTATCATTTTAATTTGTATGTGGTTAGGAATTGCAGGTTTTATTTGTATACTCTCAAATGCCAGCATTGAAAATTTGACTTCTGCTGTCTAACACATCGTGATACTGACCTACATGTACTTTGGAAAGCCAGTGTACAAAACCCATTGGCTATTCCACACACGTTCACTCTTGAGTGCAGAGTAAGTTGAATTGACTTGCATGGACAGTGACTCGCAATTGAGCAGTGAGGCCAGATTTTGTAACATGCTTAGTGAGACTGGACTTTCTTGCATGCAGTGCAATTATTCTCTCTGTGTTGCATATCAGGGTTGTCTTCTGTCTCACTGCACTTGTATATTTTCTTAGGACTGCCCTGTAGCTAGTAGCTGAGTTATGGTTAATTTTTTTTCTTTATTTGCATAGTCTAAGTCATTCATGATGATTTTTAGTATAAGTAAAACACAGGTGGTGCCACGTTCATTTATTTCTTGCTGAAAAAAGTCCTTAGAATATGGATTGGAAAATTTTAGTATTGGAAAGACCGTTTATAATATGTGAAAATGGCATAGGGAGTTGAGCTGGTTTCACAAACACTCCCAGTACTATATTGTATGGCATTAATATTTGTTTCTATCACCAGAAACACTAGAAGCTCGAGATAAAAAATAAAAAATTTCTTTCTATATTAGTCAACTTTCCCATAAAAGCTGATTTAATTTTAATTTGTTACAATTCTTTTTTTTCCCCTGTATATTAAAAGGTAATAATAAATAGACTTCTGATATTTAAAAACTTGTATCTACCCTTCAAATAAACTTCTGGTTATAATTATGTTATTATTTCTAATGTATTTATTTGATTTATTTTAGACTGATTCTGCCCTGTTGCTTTGTTTATACTAAAGTAGTTGACTTGGAAAGTAACATTTCTCTTGCTTTTGGAAATTATTAGGACTCTTGCATTAAAGATGCTCCACTGCCTCACAGTGTAACAGCACAAGATCATATGAGTGTACATCTGTGGCTGAGGTGTCGTACAATGTTAGTGACTGCACTAGTAACACAGATTCATGGCGTTTGTGATATTAAAGGTATTAGCCTTTTTTGGTTTGGACTCTTGGAGTATAATGGACAAGTGAGCCGATTAAGACAGAATACTTATTCACAAATAAAAAAATATAAACTTTAATTCTGGGGCTGCATTATCACTGAGCAATTATTTGTATTATATTCGTCCAGTGTAATAAGGATAATATATTTCTGAATACAGTCTCTCCCTGGAGAATGTAAACACAAAGCATTATATTAATGTTCATTTAATGATCATTATCTTTTGATAAGCCACTTTGTGAAAAAAATTAAAATGTTCTAGTGTAATTAAGTTAAATAAGTATGCTTGTCTTCAAAAACACTGTTGCTATATATTTATAGTTTTAAAAGTCTCAGAAGTTTTTGTCACTTTTTATATCTCAAATAAATGAAACGTTCCTACATATTTTCTAGAAATAGAAAAAAATATTTTATCTCGAAAGTATTTAAGTGAAATGGTACAAAATATATTTTGATACATTTTGATTATGAATAAAATGTTTGTCATTCCTTAGTTCTATGAACATAGTATAAACTGATGCTTACTTAAGTATCGAAATCACAGTCTAGGTCTGTAGCCAAACTCATATTTAATGTATTCTGGATAATTCCTGTGAAAGCTGTTACTATTTTGGAACGGTAACTGAGATCAGATTTTTGAATATGTAGAATGTATTTTATGGGTGAGAATGACTACCTGATCTACAAAATCTAATTATTTATACTGATGGCTTTCATATAAATAATTTATTTGGATGAAATTAAACCAACTGTAATTTTAAAGCTAAGTGTTTTTTTCTTTCTTTTGAAAGTGAGTTTGGCAAAGAATCGATGAAATGGTAAATGTGGAATCTGTAATGTCAGATTTTCTTTCACTTTTTAGTATGAAATTGTCTTCTTAACAATGGTAAGGTCTTTTCAACTGTATTTTTACTTTCATGTATTCTCCTCTTTTAGGAAATAGTGTGTCTGAACGCAGAAGTGTGATAGAAGAAGTGATACTAGAGGCAGAAGCATTTGGTGATACAGAGACTCAGGCTGAAATGATGGTGCAAGCTGCTATTCTTGACCTGCAAGAAAAACGTCCTGTGGCAGGCATTAAACTTCTTTTGGAGGTTTGAGCACAAAGGAGAAACTGTTCTTTTTTTTTTTTATGCATTTTTCATGTAGTCAGTACAGCTCATGCCAGCGTTAAATAAGCTTGAAATAGTGCGTCTAAAATAGATTTTTTTTTTTCACTTTGTGTGATTTGTTCTCATAAAAAGACAGCAAAAGTAGTAACTACTTTGGTTTATGTTATCTGTGTCCAAACAGAATATCATCAGTTTACTCCAAGAGGATACATTTATTTCCCCTCCAGCTTCTTTTATTCTTGTGAAAAGTATGCTTCTGCTGGCAGACATACTAACACTCAGAACAGGAGAGGATACAGAACATTGCTCTTCTACAGTGGAACCATTAAACTTACTAGTTTTGGCACATGAGCTTACCATTAAAGCAGTGAGTATATGTTGGCAATTTACACAGCATTTGCAAATCCTTCCACAATTTAACTGTTTATTCTGAAAACTATTTTATCAATTTATTTAAAAGGGCCATTCCTATTAACTGATCCCTTCAATTTTTCCTAATTTTCCCTAGATTAAATAGTGTGAAGAAGTAATTAATCTTGCTAAATTTATTTATGAATATTTACCATGCTACTCACCATGCATACTCATTTATGTAGTCTGCTATTGTCATACAATTTAAAAATATTGAATACTTGCAAAATGTACATCCATATGTGAAAATTGAAATAGGTAGTTTGAGAGAAGAGAGATGTGGAACACTCAGTTTTTCCATTTGAAATGAGGGATTTGTTCATACTCAGCACCTCAGGGAGGATGTACATCTCATAAAATTTCTAGCTCTTGAGTATCCAAGTATAAGAATTTATCTTTGTATCTTAGAATGATTTGAACAAGAACTTCTATATGAAGTAGCATATTGTTTATGATATTTTAGATTGACAGATTGTTACAATCAGTATAAATAAATAATTTCCATGTAAAAATTTAAATAGATTTATGTAATTTTTGCCTAAAAACATGAAATCTGTGAGACGTATGTTTATTAATAAGCCATTTATCTATCGATCCAAAACCAGTCTCTACCTGTTCTTGATACAGCTTATAAAGAAAAGCTTTTGGATCAAATTCTTTCTTCATATTTCCTAATACAGAAGTTTAATCCATTGAAATATTTGGTACCCCACGTAATAAACAATAATATGAATCACTTCAGACTCAGACTTCCACTTATGAGACTTTCTAGCCTTCAAGAGACAATACTTTACAGCATGCTCCCATTGCCTTATTTCCATGCATGAAAAGTTTGACTGGGCCCTACGTGTTATTGTCTTTTTCTTTTCTGGAATTTTTTTGGATGTCATATTTCTTTGTATAAATGACAGTTTCTTTCCAGGGCCTGGGTTAGTTGGGATATCTGTTTCTGAAAGATTAATTTGAGAGAATTTGCTTTTAGAAACAAAAAGCCCAACGTTAATAAATTTGATCTAGAGTTCATTGAAATTGTTCTTTTGATACTGAACTCCTCTGCAAAGAAGACAAGTACAAACTGAAATAAAGGACTTCAAAATTATCAAGCCCTTTTCTAGTGCTCTTTTACAAGACACATTCGAGTTCCAGGGTTTTGCAATACTTACTTTTTCCAACTATAGAATCATAGAATGGTTTGGGTTGGAAGGGACCTTAGAGATCATTGAGTTACAAACCCCCTGCCATGAGCAGGGACACCTCCCACTAGAGCAGGTTGCTCAAAGCCCCATCCAGCCTGGCCTTGAGAGCCTCTAGGGATGGGGCATCCACGACTTCCCTGGGCAACCTGTTCCATCCACTCTCACTGTAAAGAATTTCTTTCAAATATCTAATCTAAATTTCCCGTCTTTCAGTTCTAAACCGTTACCCCTTGTCCTGTCACTATGCTTCCTGACAAAGAGTCCCTCTCCGTCTCTCCTATGTGACTTGGTTTACAAAGCATACTCTTTTCATAGATTTTCGTTTGTGGAGAACCCATTGAACAGCAAACAGAAGACAGTACATTGACTTGCCTGGTCCTTCCTACAAAAAATATCTACTTGCCACATATCAACTTGTTAGCCCAAGTCAAAATGAGAATCGGTAAGAAAAATGCAAGTGAAACAACATTATTGTTCTGTATTTTTATCCATTAATCACTTAGATTTTTGAGAACTGAATTGTAACAGTAAATATGTAACAGCATTTGTTCTATAGAAGTTGCTTCTTTTTGCATAAATTGGTTTTCTAGTAAATAATTTACAAAAAACTGTCTTTTTTTTTTTTTTTTTACTTAGGATACACATTAGCTGAAAAAGTAGCTTCTACATCTGAAGGAGGAGATCCACTACAATGGCTACTTGCTCTCAAACATTTAGAATCAGCATTGAAGCTTTGCAGAGCATCTGCAACAAAAAAACTAGATATGGAAGCTGAAATTCTTTTTCATATGGGTAAATAAAACCCTGTTTGTATGTCATGATTGCCTTCCTAAGCAACACTATGCATGTGGCTTCTCTTAAAATGGAGACATTTTACTGTAAAAAATAGAACAGATTTGTGTATTTCTCACCCTGTCTAGCTGCAGATCTGTCCTGTGTTTAGGTTCACATGAGCATAATTCTGCATACATTACATAACAAATACATTGTTGTGTAATACACATTTCAAAACTGCAGTAGAATTTTTCCCACCTCTATGTTGTCAGGGATCAAAGGGTGTACACAATCACATTAAGAACACTGTAGAAAGCTAATTAGCTGCTTTGCATAAGTCTGAACTAAAGAAGATGAGAGGCTGATAAAGTATTTCTAAATGATTTAACAAGGCTAATGAATTATGAAGTGTTTGCGTGCATTTGGATTTTAGTGGCATTATGTTTTGCACCAGGAGGTGTTGACTTGTTAGGATCCCAGGGAGAAAGGTGCTCAGACTCTGTAAAGTATCTCTTAAAACGCCCATTTATTGGAGTTAACACTATAAAGGAAAAAAAAGGATAGTAAAAATAATCTTATGTCCCTTCAGATGCCAAGAACCCCAAGCTGTGTAGTATTGAATGGGCTTCCAGATCCTGGCTGTGGAAAGGTTGCCTTTTCGGTCTGTTGAGCTGTTAGAGGATTTTCTTAAAAGAAGACAACTCTGTTCATTGTTTCCACTGTCAAACAAAAAGCATATTCACATGAGACTTTTGGCTGCACTTTTACAGAAAGGGCAGGCTGTATAATCGCTAGTTCTGAGAAGATGCTGCCAACAGGCTCTTCTGTTGTAGCCAGCTGGCTTTATTTATCCTGTGACACAGCACAACACAGGCCTGAAGGCCACACTATACGTGCAGCATAGCACAGCATAGAAAATAACTCCTCCAGGTATAACAGACTTCTAGTAAGGTTTAGTACATGTTAGGAGTCATTATGATTCCAAAGTTTATTTTCACTACCATGTGAAGTAATTTGCTATACAACCATTGTGCATTACATTTTAAACAAACTGGAAAAGACTTATGAGGAGGAGAATAGATAATGCATGATGATGTTTACATTTTCTGGAAGTAAACAGGTTGGGTTTTACAGAAAAAAAATATGTTAAAATATTGAAAATCTGCCTTCTATATCTCTTTCTTAGGTAAAGTGGAACGCCAGGTAACTGAAGCAGGCAATAACCAGTCATCTCGAGCTGCTGAAACCCTGTTGGAAGCTATAAAACTCAGCCAGGAACATGATCAAAAATTTGAGTAAGAAACTAGCTATAGAACTTTGAAATGAATTTTAATCCCACATCAATAGTTTTTTGACAGTTTTCTGTGATCTGGTGTGGAACTTCTATTATGAGGCACCTTTTATATTTTGGCCAGTTTTCTTCTATTGCAGTATAGAACAGCTACTGTATACTTAATCTCTTATTTAAAATGAATACTGAGAACATTTGAAAGAATATATTAGAGTATACAAAATTACACCTTTCTGTTCTATTTTCACATTTGTACCCACTCTGTCAACACCAGGAACAGAGCTATCAATTAAACAGGGGTTTTATTCATATTTCAGAAGATGAGCTGTGTTCTGCTCCCTTCCAGATAATAGAAATCCAGCTTGAAAAGGTTAGCAGCCAGAAACAGTCGAACAGAGGCAGAAGGACTGTAGGAAATGTGTTTGTAACAGATATCCAGACAGTGACTTTGGCATTAGTAATCAGCATAGAAGATTCCTGAAGAGCTCAGCCAAGCCAGCCAATAAATCCTGTCAAGCAGCTCTGATACATCGGACTTTAGTTTTTCTTAGTTTCTTGACCAGCCTTAATGAATAATGTGCCAAGTCTCGTTACAGAGAGTGTAAAGGCAGCAATTTACCTTGCTTGTTTGGGTATTCTGCTACTTAAGTTAATGAACCAGAACTCTGAACACAGAAGCAGTAGGATAGTAATAAAATCCCTACAAGCAGTCAGCATGATGGAAGGTACTGCAGAAATGGACTGTGGTGATGTTTTGCAAGTGTAATTTAATTTGCTACCGTCTTTATAAAAGAATGTACAGCAACACCAATGGACCTTGGCTGTCTTATTTTAGAGAGCTAAACATCCCGATCATCCTTATACAAGCCCTATGGTGCTATTGGATTATTTAATTAAAGTTGTTTATTGATGTCTCAAATCCTTTTTTGTTAGCAAGACTAGAAAGGTTAACTAAATTGTCATAAGCTAGCTGTAGAACTTGCCATCTTCCCACTTAGTTTGCCCTATCTTGAACTGTACAGCACTCTTTAACTGTTGTGTTTTGCTTTACACAAATCATACCAAAGCTGTAATTTATTGTTCTATAGAAACATCCAACTCTGTGCAATGTGACTCTATCCAGAACTACATGACCAGAAGTTTGTTGCTGTGCTTAGGAAAACTTATTCACAGGGGAGATCTGGGGAGAGCTACAGAGTCAGGAGGAATATGCATTAAAAAGCTGTTATAAACCTACAGGCAATAGAAATGTTGGAGAAGTTTTCCACATGGAGTGATTTTCAACAGATCAAGATATGTAATTCTGCCTTTCTACTCCACTCTTGTGAGACTCCACCTAGAGTACTCTGCACAGGAAAGACATGGAGTTGCTAGGTCCAGAGGAAGGCTACAGAAGTGATCAGAGGGCTGGACCACCCCTCCTGTCAGGGGAAGCTGAGAGAGTTGGGGTTGTTCAGCCTGGAGAAGAGAAAGCTCCAGGAAGAACTTATTGTGGCCTTTGAATACTTAAATGGGGCTTATAAGAAAGATGAGGACAGACTTCATAGCAGGGCCTGTTGCAATAGGACAAGTGGTAATAGTTTTAAAGCAAAAGAGGGTAGATTTAGACTAGATATAAGAAACCTTTTATGATGAACATGGTGAAATGCTGGCACAGGTTTCCCAGAGAGAGGTAGTAGATGCCCTGTCCCAGGAAACATTCAAGGTCAGGTTGGATGGGGCTCTGAGCAACCTCATCTAGTTGAAGATGTCTCTGCTTATTGCAGGAGGGTTGGACTAGATGACCTTTTAAGGTCCTTTCCAACCCAAACCATTCTATGATTCTGTGATTTTTGCCTGGTTTATAACACTACTGTAAAAATAACTGAAGGGAGAAGGAAGTGAGCACAGTCTGTCTGAAGATGTTGAGTATTTTGGTACAGAAGTCAGAAGGTTTCTCTGCTGAGGCCAAGAAAGAAATGTAAGACAGTTTTGGTCACTGTGGGTATTTTACTGTTTCTTGGATGAGTTTGACTAAGGCCTATACCCAATTTCAGCCATCCATGTTTCAGGGGAACCAGGACAATGAATATATGCTTTAACTTCAGGAAGGAAGAGAAACCCATACAGATTCTGTACAGAAAGATCACTTCTCTTGCAGAATTACAGTTTTCTCACTAAATAGTTGCAATTTATTTATGGAATGTTTGTTGCACATAATGCAATTTATTTTGACATACTCTTAAGCCAATGTGTTATTTGTTAAGCATACCATAGGGGTGTTTTACACTCACTAACACATTAGAACAGGATCACAAGATCTTTCTAAAAGAAGGTACACTTGAGTAGATGATGAGGGCTGGATGAATGTTTTATTTGGTGAAGCTGTGTGTCTAGTCTTATGCAGGAGTCAGATTGTATTACTGTAATGCTTACTTTTATAGTAACATTGATTGATCTGTGTGTTGTTTCTTACAGGTTAATAAGAAGATCATACCTTGAAATAGCACTATTGTATTTGCATTTTGCCACAAATAATGAGGATGTGTCACAGCCAGCTAAGATGTCTTCCAAATCAAATGTATGTTTTCTATCTTTTGGGTAGTATCCTCTTCAAAGCAGGAAATATATTTCTCTTAGAACATTGTGTGCCTTGCTAGACTCTTACTTACAGTGATTTATAAATCATACTGATACTGAAAATCCTACTAAAAAATCACACAAAGAAATCATACTGCAGTGGAATTTTATCTTGTTTGATGTTATTTCTCATGTTTGTTGCATGAAATGGTAACATTTAAAATTTTTGGGGGTATAAAATAGGAAGAAACAGAACAGACATATTTTCATTTCTGATTATGTACTAATTAATTTTTACCTTGCAAAAGAAACATAACAATTTTTAAGTTGTAATATCTGTATTTTACCAGATTTCAATTTTTGAGTATAAATATGAGTAACAGCGTGAGAAATATGAAAGCTGTTAATCCCGTTAAACTATCAGGAGCAGCTAATTACTATGCTCTGGATAATTTTTTTCAATTTTAGCAATTAAGCCACGGATTTACAATCAATGCCAATTTTTACAACTTGCAAATAAAATAGTAATTCTGTAAGTAGGAGGACTTTTTCTATATTTAAAAAGTAGGAGGACTTTTTCTATATTTAAAATATATTTTACCATAAAACATTTAGAATCCTAATGTGAACTGGTGTATAATTTTAGACCTCTTTTGGAGAACTCTCTTTTCCTGAGGATACCCTGAAATCAGAAGGCTTCAAAGCACAAGCCTGGATTGCAGTAAGAGCAGCTACACAGGTTGGTGCAATATTCTGAAGATGTAATTTTGGGGTTTTTTAAATTTCACTTTATGCCACTTACACAAGCAAACAAGACAATGCAAACAAGACAAGAATTAAGGTTTCCTGAAATTTTTGGCACGGGTCTTATTTGAGGAAATTAAAATGGACATGCTCTGAGTAGTGCATTTAATCTCTTCTGGACAGATCTGACTCTGTTTACTTCAACTTTGATTCAGTGCAAATAAAACAGCACACTGCCTGATATGTGTGCACATGTATTTGACATGTGGGTAGACATCAGTGGCATCCAGGTGAGGATATCTGATTTGAAATCACTTTTGTAGTAATTAAGCTGTCAGTAGTAATGATTTATTTAAGTATAGTATGTACGATATGTCAGAAAGAAATAGAACATTTTCCTGACTTCTAAAAATATAGGAGTTTGAGTAATTAATTTTTTGTCATCAACTTGCTACACTCAGATTTTAAAATCTATATAAATATTGTAGACAACTGGTTCTGAATAAATATTATTTTTCAGGTTAGTGAAGCTGTGCTTGCTTCTCAGTTATTAATTGGAATGAAGAGTGTTAAAGAACACGGCATGGAGGATACACTGCAACAGAAAATCCCGGAATTTGCTTCCATGGATCTTCGTGCTTCATACAGAGATTTCTTATCTGGTATTCTTTTATACCTAGTAATATTAGAAAATTAAATAATAACAAACTATATATGCCTTTTAATCTAGTAGTACATTTAATATCTAATTTTCATTTATGAAAAACTTTAAGTCAAATTTGGAAAGCAAAGGCAAAATCCTCATCCTGCATAGCAGTACCAAATATTGGCTAGATCTAGTGGCTCGTTAAATATCAGCCTTTCCCTGCATTCAGTAAGTTAAGAAAAATTGCACTGTTTGCACACAGTGGTTCAGAAAGACAAAGTGCACATATTGCCATACTTTTACAAAAACAGATGGACCTTTTGTCACAACACTTACCCAGACTTCTAGAGTAGCTCTTGACCACCTGATCAGTCAACACTGATTTAGAACGGATTTTTTCCTTATGTATATTAGCTTTTCCTTGGGGATTTTCAGTTTTTCTTTAGATTTTGCAAAGGCATGTTGGTGTTGAATAGCTTGTCTCTCCCTGCACACCTCCCCAAAAAACTCCCCACCCCAACATCAAACAAAACCCCAAACACCAAAACCAACAAATCCAAACTCCTGCGAAGTTATCTGCCTGGGTACTATATTCTAAAAGTCAAAGTCAGTAAAATAAAGAAATAAAAATCACTGTCTTCTCAGTCGAATGGACTATAATTTAGAGATGCTTCCATTAGCTTGGCAGAACTTTGCCTGGTTTATTTCCAACTTCTGCTTTTATTTTACAGCTAGTGGAGTTGATGAAAAGGAAGTTTTTGATTAAAAAAAAAAAAAAACCATCAGCGAAACTAGGAATTCTGGGATAATGTCTGCCAGATGGTATATAAACACTAAGGCAAAATATCTATATTTATTTTAAAATTGGGAACCATTAATTTAGTGCTAAAAATTTAGTTCAGTGGCTTAATTTCAACCATCCCAAGTGACTGACTGACAAAGAATGAATTGTTCTGCCTGATAGTTGCTGGCAGAGCTGAGCAATGTCTGCTTACTGTACAGTGTTTAAACATATGTGTTTTGATTGGTTTATGAAAACAAGTGTTGTGTGCTGTCTCTCTATCAATCTGATTGTTTTGTACCAGTTCCATTGCATATAATTGCACATTTTTTTTTTTCTTTTAGCAAATGCAGCAGGTGTTTCTCCTGGTAGTTCTGTTAGGCAATACAAAGAATAGAAAATATAGAAAAGCAATAGTAGGACAAAATACGGAAATGATCAGCACAGCACGCTAAATATTTTCTGTAAAACAACTAGTGAAACACATTGTTTAAGTTTCATCTATAAACAATGCAGTCATTTTAACTAAATGCTGTTTTTCCAATTGACAGTGAAATATTGGGAATAATGGAGACATTCACTTTTTGTAGAAGCACACATTATTATTTTCTGGAAGTTTACTATTAGGAATCTCACTATAATGTAATGTTTGTACAATTTGGAATGAAAAACAGAGCAGAAGAAATGTGTGTGCTTGTGAGAGGGCCATGTAATAACACAGTGAGCCAATATTGCATATAAACAGTGATATACTGATAACTATACTGATTTTTTTTTTTCCCCTCTTCTTGTATAACTTTTAGACAGCACAAATAACATTTTTTTTTGTAGTCCATAGTAAAGAATATTTAATAATGTGCTTAATATCTACAAGGGACTGGATTAAAGTGAACAGTAAAGATTTCAGAGTACCTAACTGTTTTGAGTTCAGGACAATAAGTATGGTTCACATGTAGTAAATATCTGCTGTCAAACAATATATAGTGGGTTTATATATGAGAGAGTGGGACTCTCTCTTTAATTCAGAGAGAGAGTGAGAGAGCAGTTAACTGTCTACGTCTTTTAGCTTCTTGCAAGGGCCAGTCAGTTTCCTGGCTGTGATCTGAGAAATATTTTCATTACTAGTTCACCTAATATTGATGCAGAATAGAAAGAATTTTCCTCTTACAAAAAACATAACCAGGTTCACAAGTTACATTTTCAATTAGAGATTAGTGAATTCCAATACAAGGCAGAAATAGCCTTGTAATTGCAGCCATCCATTTAATGCGTATTGTTGAACTGTTCTTGGATTTGCAGATGGGTACAATGTCTCTGAAAGTCGCAAAGCATTTTCTACTGAAAACAAGGAAATCATACAAGACAAGCGGAGCCAAAGTGAAGGAACAGAAAGTCTTGCCACGAAGGCCAGACAGAAGAAAGATACAATAACATGGGTTCACTTAATTCGCTACCACAATTATTTAAAAAGATTTTCTAACACAAGCCTTCAATTTGGTATGAATTTTTATTTCCTTTTAGAAAACTGCTTTTTTCATAATTATTCATAAGCCTTCATAATACTAGGAAAAACATACCTCAAAACTTAATTGATATTACTATACCTGAAGCTTTTTTAAAAAAAATCATAATCTATATTTATTTTTAGTTCTAGATATGAGACTTAAGTCACATCACAGATAAATCTGTTCAGTTTGGGGGCCTGTTTGTGAGAACTGAGCGTAGAGTAAATGGGAAGGCTGAGCATTATTGAATGTGTTTTGACTAAACCCCCAGATGTTATGTACATACTTGGTTTATTTCACTGTAAACAAAAGATGGTAATAGATAGGACCTTTCAAGCAGAGTGAGAATCCATTAATTTCAGGGCCCTAATGCTATAAATCCATATCTGATGGCCAGCTGCTGGATATAGAAGTGACAACCTGATAGGTGAGAACAGAACTAGATTGTACATCTAGGTGGTGCCTAGAGTGAAACTTAGCAAATATGAAAATAATCACTTCAGAGGGAATTGGGTTTTTTCCTTGCTGCACCAAATGAGAGAAAAGTCTTCTACCTCACCACAGAGCTTTAAGGACAGTAAAATCTCTACAAGTAAGTGTCAAAATGTGCATGTATGTCTCAGCTGTAGTTACCATTGAAGGAGTCTAAGGAGCAAATTTAAGTACCTAAACCTCAAAACTGCACCTCCCATTTTATGCTAGATTATAATGTCTAGACAGAGCTTGTTTCATTATTAGATAAGGACAATTAGTATAATTGTTGGAAAGGCATTTGTTTGATATTGAATTGAGTTAAATATTTTACTATATTTTCAAAATTTAGTAGCTGCAGAAACTTTACTGTTTAATTGCAAATGATGATGTAATAAAAATCTCTTTCCAAAGCTGCCCCGAACTCAGGACCTGGATCATTTTCTGCAAGAGATAGACACCTTAGTTCTGTTTTTGACACAGGGATTGTTCTACGCATAGCAGAAATGCATTCATTTCTTAAAAAGCATTTGTTTGAATATTCAATGTGTTGTCTTGAGAATTTCCCAGAAGAGCTACATGACGTAGAATCGCAACTTGGTGATTCTGAATCTTCACAGGTACTTATTTTCTTACTGATGTTTCAAAAATATGTATTATACTTGCTTTTTGCTAAGATTCTTGTTAGTTCCAATGGTGGTATTTCAGAGAGCATGACAGAAGAATCCAATTCATTATGCAGAGGATCAGTGCAAAACCAAAATCCTGTGCAAGCAGTGAAGAACTTAGTTAACAAATGCAAATATCCTTATGATCTCTATCCCATGTCCAGTGTATTTAGACCTTAGAAAATTAAGCAGAATAATACTTAAGAAGATTTCATTATTAGTTAATTAAGTTGGCCGTGTTATTTGGTAGGACTGAGGGTTTTAATCTTGTAGATTTCCATGTTTCATACCAAAAATGTCCTGATGTTTGCTTTGTAATTTGTATGTGCAAGCCTGTATATTGTTAATTTGTTCTGTAATAAAACCAAGATTTTTCAAAACATATACAATTTATATTTTTCAAAATTTGTTGAAGGCCTTATGTGCCAATTTTTTTTCACTGATAATCAGCTGTCTAGAAAATCAACCTTTTTAGACCTCTGGCTTGTGAACAACCTATTTGAGCTTTGAAATGTAGGTAGCTCAAACTATATTACTCAGAGAAGTCTTGAATTGGAATTCTGGAGTCTACCTGACCATGGCATATGTATTGAATATTGAATGGTAAGAGTCTTTGAATATTCAAAAATAATTGTCTTACAACTTTCTCTATCCCACTTCTCACATTAATAATTATCCTAATACTAAAAAATTAAAATGACAGGTTACTCTCCATGGTTTATTTTTTTATCAATTATGTTCAGTATTAGATGGAGACAGGGGAGTCTTGAGGAGTGAGAACTTGTTATCTTATAAAAATGAATTAAAATACTTTTGTGAAAGTAATTCTTCTAGAGTTGGTGAACTTTCTGCAGTGTTGGACAGCATATCATTACTCATTTCCCAACAAAGAACTGACTGTGCCACTGAATAAATTGTAAATATATGGCATGTGACATTTATAACAGCCATCGTATATCAAAAATTATTTTATTCTGTCTGCTCTTCTTTTGACATAATTAGTATTACACTATCCTAGAATAATAAGCTTCAGAACTCACTGTCATGTTCGTGACAGGTGCAAGCTGCATAATCATGTGTTAGCTTCACTGTTGTAGACAGCTAACAAGCATAAAGCTCTTATTTTTTTTAATTCTAAGCTTCATTGATTTTTATCACAACATTTTTAGAAGCTGTAACTATTCAGAAGGCTATTTGTTGTTTTTAAAATGTTATTATAATTTGATAATGCGATTTTTAACAGTACAAATAGATATAATTTTTGAAAGAATGATTTTTTTACAAGGCTGTTTCACTTGTGTCTTTTTAATTCTATTTTTGACTCAAAGTTTTTTTCAGTTCTGGTGAACAAAAAATCCAAATTACATTAAGAAGGCTATAATTAAAATTGTGTACGCTGTTACATTTTGGATGCTTGGTTTTTATTCCACTCCAGGATAATATGTAGGACTGGAAATGCTTAACTGAGACAGATTGTTATTTTCAGGCTTTTGAGAAAGTTGAATAGATAAATATTTATGTATGTATTTCATCAACCTACAGTTTGACAAGAGTAGTTGTAATATCCTTCCTCAAAAAGTTTAAATATGATGTAAATAAAAAACAAATGCAGTTAACTGGAAAAGAAAACATACCACACAGTTTAGAAAGAAATATATACAGTAAAATGGGCTTTTAAGAGCTGTAGTTCAGGGGCACAGCATAAATTAGGTTGTTCCCACCTTCACATATGTGTTTTCTTGTAATTTTGGTCACACTCCATGCTAGCAGGATAATTATCCCTGCCTCAGTGTTTAGAGTCTCTGTGGCATGGATTATCCCCAGTTAATTATTTCATGCCATACTGAAGGCATATCTACATGCTCAAATGCAGGACTTCATGTTTGTCTCCACTTCTACTGTATATTGATGAGGGATGGGAGCTGGCTTTATGAAGTAAGATTATATCATAATGAAAAATCTGTCTTCTGCTCACCTAGACTTAATGCCTTGTATCAGTCATGAGCTGTATTTTCTGAAAATAAAGTGGGTACAATTCTGCAGTTTTTTCAGCAATGAACATGCAAAACTAAAAAAGAACTTTGCTGTTTTCAGTGTCCATATTTTGGAATTAATAATGGAGACACTAACAACCTTTTCAAGTAGCTTCAGCATTCTCCTAAAATATCACTGTTTGGCCTCCTTTGTTCGTTGCAGATCTGCATACCACTTCAAAAAGTAGAAATGGTATGGCATCGGTTCAGCCTTTAAATAAAATATTTTACAACTTAAAAAAAGGCTTTTATTCATCAATGAATGTTGGTTGATTTGATGAATAGCCTGCTAATGTTACATATACATTTTAGCAAATATGACAAATGACAAATCCTCACAAATTACGTGAATGAATTTTCACTAGGTATCACCCTTTGTTAGTTGCACAGTTAATGAGAAAACAAATAAAGCATAAGTAAAGCATTAGTCTAGCATTCATATTACTACTTTAATTCTCAATATGCATAGCAGACAAATTACTTTTTTAGCACTAAATTTTGTATGGCCAGCATGTCAAATAATATATTTTATCAGAAAACGTAATGCCATAAGGAAGATAAGTCAAAGGCAACAATCTTCATTACTGTAGGTGTCTCTAAGTCAGCCCAAAGGTCCTTTGCATTACCTTTAGAAGTGTCTCATCATGTGAACTTTGAAAAGCCATAACTTGGTAAAATGGACACCTGTTAAAATCACCCATTTATCTAAATCAGCATATATTTGTGCAGGAGTGAAAGTCATTCTGATTCCAGTAGACACTAGATTATAGCAGATTCTGCATGTTACAGTAGAAAAAAATACAATTAAAAAATTTGTTTTGTGTTTCAGGTATTTCTTGAAGTTACTGGAACTACATCAAATATGTCACATGTGAGATCAGCTTCTCTAGTTTCTGTCATCACAGAAGCAGACAGTCAGAGGGAGAGCAGAGCAGCAAATGCTTCAGATAAAGAAATTAACATTCAGTGGTATATTCCTTCACTGGCAAAGCCATCAAATGATACAGAGACTAAGGTATAACTATACCAAAGCAGTTTCTTAGCTACTGGAAAAATTAAGTCTCATTTCCAATGCATATTTGTGTTCTGACTGATCAGCTTTTTATTGAATTATACATATGCTAATTGGCAAGCTGGACAGCAGGGTCTATCTATTTAGACTGCTGCAAAACTGCTATGTAGGACAAACATAATGCCTGACAGTTTTTTGGTGGCAGGCCAAAGAAATACTTTATTGACCATACAGAGCTTCCAGGCCATGTTGTGTTCATGCCTTTTTCAGTTCCTTGATGTCTTAGAACTATAGAATCATAGAATAGTTTCGGTTGGAGGGTCATGTAGTCCCACCCCCCTGCAATGAACAGGGACATCTGCAACTAATTCAGGTTGCTTAGAGCTCTGTCCAACCTGACCTTGAGTGTATCCAAAGATGGGGCAACCAGCTCCAGTGTTTCATTACCCTCATGGTAAAATTTGTTTCCTTATATCTACTCTAAATCTTCCCTCTTTATTTAACTTTGAAGCCACTACCACTTGTCCTATCATGACAGACCCTCCTAAAAAGTCTGTTCACATCTTTCTTATAAATCCCAGGTACTTACAAGTACTGAAAGACTGCAATAAGCTCTCCCTGGAGCCTTCTCCTCTCCAGGCCAAACAATCCCAACTCTCTCAGCCTGTCCTCATAAGAGATGTTTCATCCTTCCGATCGTTTCTGTGGCTTTCCTCTGGACCCACTCCAACAAGTCTGTGTCTTGTGCTGAGGGCTTTGGAGTTGGACACAACACTCCAGGTGCTGTCTCACCAGAACAGAGCAGAGCGGCAAATTCACCTCCCTCAACCTGCTGGCCATGCTTCTTTTGATGCAGCCCAGGATATGATTGGCCTTCTGGGCTGCAAGCACATATTGGTCAGCTCATGTTCAGCTTTTCATCCACCAGTACCCTGTCATGGTTTCAGCCAAAATCACCACAACTGGACTGA
>BJBW01000267.1:127185-157550 GCA_004320125.1 Scolopax mira | reverse complement strand
CTAAAGTACTTTAATGAAGAATTAATATTAAAATAAAAAAGAAGAAAGTAATGAAATAGATACAATATATACAAAATCATATCAAGTTCCTGGGATGACAATCCCATCACTGTCAGGCACTGGGGAAGTCCCAGATTGGATGGGAACTGGATTCCAGCTCTGGAATCAGGAATACATGGATCGGGATCAAAAGCAGATGAACAGTCAGGGTCCTCTTCGGACGTTGGCCATTGCAGGAAGAGAGTTGACTCTTTGATCCCTCAGCTTTTATACTGAGCATGGGGCAGATGGGATGGAATACCTCAGTTGGTCAGGTTTGGGTCACCTGTCCTTTCCATTCCTTCCCACAGGTGGGACTCCTCTATGTCTTTTCTGTTTCTGACCCCCTAAGGTGCAAACAATGAAAATTGGCTGACCTTGGTTGGTCTAGCAATAAGTATAAGCAAGGGTCTCTCTGCATACCATTCCTTGGCATTTAGCACAATCATTGGCCTTATCATTCTGAGAACAAGCAGTTTTCTCCACAATATACTGTTAATTTCAGAGAGTTAGAGGAGGCCTAGCTAAAGTGTAAAATTATAGAACACGAAATTGGTTCAGTTTTACCTCAAACCGATACAACCCCCAGGTCCTTCTCTGCAGGGCTGCTCTCAATCCCCCAGCCTGTATTGATACTGGGGGTTGCCCCAACTTAACTTTGTCAAGTTTGGTTAGAGCTAAACAATACGTTCAAACAATACCGCTTGGTAAGAGGCTGTCAGAAAAACAAAGAAATAAATATACAGGGAAAATGGGATTTTGTAAAACTTATTTCCCTAAGAAGTCAGACTAAACATGAAAGATGAGAGAGATTGCAGCACTGAAGGAAAGCAAGGGACTATGACATGCAATTTGTTTTATTTTAAAACAAGGGAACAGCATGTAGGTAACATTTCTGCTACTGTAATAGAAATCCATGATTTCCAAAACTGTTGGCATAGCAGATCATTGTCAAAATTTCTACTAGATCCTTTTGATCTCTATTAAGCTGATAGAAGCCCTGTGTAATTAGTGCAAATAAGGTACTTTTCAATATAGTTTTGCAGGTCACTTCAGCATCACCTTAAAAATCATTAAAGATCCAGAGACAACTCTTGAAAACAGCTAATATATGAATGCCATATTCTTGACATTCTTCATATAGTCAAAATATTCAGCTACCACTAGGAAGCATATTTTCAATAATAATAGCAAATAAATTCAGTGAAAGATGAGAGTGTTCTATTTCATTTTCTTGTCCTCATATATTGATACAGCTTTATTAGATCGGTGGGTTATGGGCACTTCATGGATTTAAACCTAGTATGGTAACAGCCATGCACAAGGCTACGTAACTAATTACATAGCACCTTTGGAAATTCAGTAAAAACTCTCTGTTCAGCCTACCTGAAGTTGGAGTAGGTTCAGCCTGCCATGAAGTTTGGACATGAGCCTAAGTGGGATTAATTGATGAAGATCAGTACAACACTAGGATTTTGGTGGTGGTTGTAGAGGGTATAACTGATTTTCAAACTCCTGTAAATGATATCCATAATTAAATTGTTTTAACGATTGTAAAAACTGAGGACAGTACAAATCCATATGTAGCGACATTTCTCCCTTTTTTGGAAGTCAGTTATCTAAATTTTCACGAGAAGACTGTATTTGATAGCTATTATAATCTAGTATTGCTGAAATAGGTCTACTGTACCGTACTACATTATTGTAGTGTATATCTATACCTACTCCACCTGTTTTACAGGTTTTGCTGCTTTATGCTTATAATACAGAGCCTGTCAAGATAAGCGACATCAAGATTTTCAGTTCAATGTCTGTGTTTTCAGGCTACTTGTGGATTCCATTGGCTAGGTAAATAATCACTGACTTTTTCCTGTTATTTCATGCTATATTAGAGATCAGTCAACCATTTAGGATGAGAGAAAATAAAGTACAAAATATTGAAGAGCTTTAAGTCTTTAAAAGCACACATTTTTGCTTTTCAGAGATTTTTCACTGTAAGAACTGTAAGATGTTGTACACAGCTCTAAGCCCATTCAAACGTATAACTTTTCAGTACATTAGCATTTAGCTTTGTTTCTTAAAGATCTGAATAACACATGCTAATTATATTACACTGTCATAGCACTGTAAGAAAAAGCTAGCAAATATAAGAGGCAGTCCCAGCATTTATTTCCATTCTGTCACTAGATCAGCCTCTTCCTCCATCCCATATTACAACTCTGAGCATGGAAGAATTTTTCTCAATCATAGCCCCAAACTCAGCCCTTCATTTTACATCCTATGGTGCTTTTCATTACTTCTTCCTTGCCACTTACCGAGCTCCAGGATTTTTGGAATTGCTGAGGAGGTGGAGGGGAAGCAATAACAGACCAAGAAGAAATGCAACCCCTGCTACCTACATTGTCAGCCCACTTTGTGCTGGCTGGATGAGAAAATCTTTTATTAGAAAGGGATACTTAAAATACTTCTTCATATCATTTTTAAGGCAAAAAAATAATGCATCTCATAATTCCATTTTCTTTAATGGGAAACTTCTTTTTGTAAAATTATAGCCTTAAAACAACAAATACTGTTCTTTTGTAACAGCAATAATGAGAAATCTTGTTTTCTTTCAGAATTATTTCTTTACAGGAGAAATTATCTAATCTGAAGCAGCAAGTAGAAATGTTGATGCAAAGTTCTAAAAGCTTGTCTTCAGCTTCAAAATCTACAAGTTTTCTTGAAGAAAGAGAAACTTGGAAAATAATTCCTTCAAAAAAATCCCAAATGAATGTTGCAAAGATACATCTTGATGAAAAAACAGAAGTAAGTAAGAACAGTTCTGCTCTGAACTATGTCCGGCAGGCATTTATTTAAGATTTCTTTTTGGGAAATAAATGACAGGTAACTTGGAAGGCAAGCATAAAAGATTAAATTTCCTTCACCCTTTTCAAGAAATGTTGAAATATTTTCACTTTTCATTTAATTTTTAACTTTTTCTTTATTATTGTTTGTCACTTCATAAAAAATATCAGGCATCTTCAACCTTCCACTTGAAAATAAAGCCTACATCTTCATGTATATAGATTTGATGCTTAATTTATAGTAACTTACGACTGGAAATGATTGGCATGGTGTTAAATTAGCATGGCGATCAACCCAAAAGTGCTTTTTAAAAATCAGTTACATACTTCAATACAAAATGGGCAGTGATGCTTTCTGAAATAAGAACCTTCTAATAACGTTATTGAAAGAAGACTAAAACTGGCAGTGAATTTATTTTCATTTACTCTACGCCACTTTCCTGTTTTCTTTTTATTAGCAAGGCTGAATATGATCTGCAACCAAATAACTCCCCCCCACATACACGCACAAAAGAAGTAATTTCAGAATTTTCCATGTGCTCTGCTTGAGATAATGTCATTGGAATAGAATGTTGCCACAGCGTAACTGCTGCTTGATAAATGCCAAGGCAAAGTAGACGTTTATTTTCAAAGTGGGAGACATTTATCATGTGACAGGATTCTCTTTATATCTATTATATGAAATGATTAATGATGTAGGGACTGTCATTTTGTCTGATGAATGCTGTGAAACAGTGACAGTTGTGCACTGTGCCGTTATTACCAGGCTGTATTTTGACCAGCCTGGAGAACAGATGACGTTTTGGCCAATCACAGTGTTTTCAGGAGGGTAGACAGAGCTGTCTGTTAGTGGGTGTTTCTGATTACCTGAAGGGTTTTGCTCAAACTTTCATTAATATATGTCAGTAATTGGAAAAACAATGTTTAGAATACTAATAAGATTAACACTCCGTGTATAAATATCATCTTGTCAGAGTGTTTGTTTAGAACATCTTCAGTAAACACCTAGCAAAAGTATGGTTGCTCACTGGATTTAACACCTGAGCTAGGGGCAATTTTGCCTCAGTAGAAACTGCAAGGTTTGGGCACTTGTGTTTGTACAGCAAACACAACTATTTGTGTTGCAGAAAATTTATATTCATCAGCTAAGGTTTATTTTGCTGTGAATTCAACTAGAATAACCTAAAACTTGATTGTTCTGAAAAATTTTGGAAAGCCAAGCCACATGTTAGCTTATCAAAGAAGACTGACAGTATAGAATTAGCTTTTTTTCTTGTTTATACCATTAGGAAATGGCCAAAATGTGTTTATCTGAAGTCAAAGCACTGCTGTCTGTTGTTCCAGCCCCGTCCTTGCCATTAACTGAGGTATGCTATTCTCATTAATAGTAAAAATTTGTTTTATACAATGAAACAATTGTTCGGTTAAACTGAAACATGGGCTATACCACTAAGTATCTTCCCGTTTTTTTCCTCATAAGTTTCTTGGGCTTTCTGCTTGGGTTTTATATTTTCATCTTTACAAATAAAATACCAGTGTGCCTGATTACAAAGTGTGAATATCTTCACTGTTAATTAGAGCCACCTTTTTATACTTAGAAAAATGTATTAAAAATGAATCTCACTCACAATGGATTCCTCTGGTTTATTCACCATTCTCCGGTCATCCTTTACACAGACTCCAGTGAATTTCTATGATGCAATTGCCAAATGCAATTTCATTCCATCCTTGTATTATTTTCCAGTTATTCAGGCTTTCCTTCTATTTTCTTTAGCTTTCTCTGCCTTGCCCGTGACACTTACAGATAGCCTGCCATTTTTTTGTCCATGCTGTTGTATTCATTTCATTACCCAGTTGTAGTCAGTATCCCAGAAGAGACTATGGGAACTGGCCATAGCAGGCAGTGCTACTGTTCAGCTTTCTCAGCCACTCTAGGGGGACCAGGAGAGGACCACAGCTGCCAGGGCTCAAGGAACTCCAAGAAAGATTTTGGAATCCATCGTAATATATCAAGCCTGCTACTAATTCTCAGATATCTTGACTGTAATTGGTCACAATGGAATTACAATGGATATGACATCCACTGTACTCTTGCACTCAGGTGGTTCTTCCTACCAGAAAAGAATCACAAGACTTCTCAGAACAGTTTGGCTAGAATAGAAGAGAGAATCTGTAATGCTGTCCAGTGCAACCTGCAGCCTGGTAGCTAGGAGTACATACTTCCCTTTTATACATATTGCACCATTAGGCCAGGCTGGATGAGGCTTTGAGCAACCTGCTCTAGTGGGAAATGTCCCTGCCCATCACAGCAACTAGATGATCTCTAAGGTCCTTTCTAATCCAAACCATTCTATGATTTTATGATTGTTGCCACTCCATGTTATCCATCCTGAACATCTCTCCCAAATGTCTCCCAAACCTTCAAATCACTCAATCTGGCTTTAGCAATGCATCAGAATACATAGACATTAATTTTGCAAAGCTATACTTTTCACAGTCCCACTGAAGTATCTTCCAGGGCAGAGGGATTTGACTGATACCGAGGGAAAGGTACAGCTGAGCTTCCTTAGAATCACATGGGCCTTCCTGGGCCTGTTCTAAATTCTCATGAATCCCTCCTTACTTTGCCTACTTCTTTCTTTGGGTCTATGATGAAAATGAGGGAGCAGATTTGGTGGCATCTTTCCAGTAGGACTATGATGTTAACTGCTCTGTTTTATTCTGGTTAAACACCACAACGAGCTAAAATGTTTGAACAGGGGGAACAATGGGCTTATCACAAAGTTTCGGATAGAGACTTCAGACTAAGATCCTATTAGATATGGCAGATTTGGTTGAGCAAGTGAAGCCTCGCTCTTCAAGATGCTGAGTATCTTCGTTCCTCTCTGAAGCCCAAGAACTTGTAGAGCATTCAGCACTTCATTACACATAGCTTATTTCTAAGTAGTATTTCCAACTTTCAAATAAGCTGTATGTGTGCATTGCCCAGTCTTCTTGGCTAAAGCTCAGAGTGGGAACATCACATACCATTAGGGTAGTGCATTCAGTGCATGCAGAAGGCAGCAGATACATTGCTTATAGGTATTTTTACATTATTTTTTCCCCACCACACACTTCTTTGTTGCTTGTCTTCTTGTGAATTAATTGGACAAATTAAATTCTAATTTGTGGTATTTGTTTTCTCATTCTCCGAGCTGTCACACTTTAACTCCTATCATGTTTCCAGCTTCTCTTCTTTGATCCTCTTTTTTCTTCTCATGTGTCTTATGGTGCTTTTGATTCAGCACTGAATTATATTTCTAAGTAGGAAAAGTGCATTTTTATTGAATTATTCATGTAAAATTATTTGACTGTTTCATGTCTTAAGAATAAAAATCGATCAGCTAGCTTGGTTTTAAAGCTATTTAATGAATAGCTATATTCTTGAGGGAGATAATAAAGTATAGTCTTTGGGAGTCACATTCTTAAAAGTAAATTTACAAATAAAATAATCGCATTAAAAGTTAAACTCCCTGTTAGCATGTTCCAGGCTTCTCTTCCTTTAGGTAGTTTTTCTTGTATCTAAGTCAGCTAAATAATAAATAGTTCTCCATGTTCAATGGACACACAAACCAGTTTATCATTGCTATCTATTTCACCTTTTACAATTAACTCAATTCTCTCAACTTCTGATTGTAGAAAAAGCCTTCCCAATTACTAGTAATTTTTGCTGCTCTTGTCTGCTATCTTCATTTTACCTACAGACAATCAGTAGCAAGGCTGTTCATGGAAATTTCCTTCCCTTAATCCTGTTCTAGTGGTTTCCTGCAAGACATGTCATTAACCACAGATTTCTATAGAAGCAATGAGTATTTCTAACTTATTCACTGGTTGTGGATCAGAAATCTGGCTTTAATATGGAGCTATTTGTATATATGTATTTTTTTTGTAACAGTAAGCTTAATGTGGGGGGTTTTTTCCTGTTTTTTTTTGTTTGTTTGTTTTATTTTGTTGTTTTTTTCAGATCCCATTTGATGTTACTTTGCAATCAATAGCAAGTTTGGAAGATATGTTTGATCCTGCCAATGGATGTATAATAACTGAAGAAAGTCTTTTCAATTGGATCATTTCTCTGTTTCCCTAAATTCTATTTTTGCAATAACTAAATCAGTTGCTGAGTGCTATAGATTTGGATTTAAGTTCTGGTGCTAATGAAACAACCTCATTAATCACATCAGGATTTGGCTCCTAGTGTGTTTTGTAGTTTTGATTATTTTAGGTTATTTCTCATTATTTAAAAATTACAATACATTTTTAGAAATTAAAAGTATTAGTAGTAGTTTCTTAAGAGGATTAAAAGTTTGATTTATTCAGTCATCTATAATTAAGTGACTTTGTTGGGGTTTTTCTAGCTTTTCAATAATTTCTTATTGTTTAGAAAAACTGAACAGGCTTGTAGCCTTCTAGCATCCGCTAATAGATTCTGCTTTTTCTCTGAAGTTTTATTCTCATCAGCAACTTTTTAATTGCTTTCATGGTTATCAAGAGCTGGTTTTATTTTTGAGGTTGAGAATTTATTTTTTTTTGTCTTAAAGTCATCACTGAGTTTGTTCTTTGACACTTCTATTTGGAAACTAGCATTTCAGACTTTTCTATCTTTTGTTGAAGAACAACCCATGACTGGTTGTTGAGCATAAAAATGATCATTCAGATGTTTCCATAATTTCAAAGCATTTGTCTGAAAAAAAAGACAATTTGAAAAATAAAATGAGCAACATATAGAACATACATAGAATATATAGAACGATTTTTGACATCATTCTAAAAGGCTAACAAAACCTCTGCTTATGCTGTCAATGTTGTAAATATCATTTTAGAGCACTGAAGAAACCCTAATGAGTGCTAACAAGGCACCTGAGGAAATGTGTGTCAGTGTCAGAGATGGGAAATTTGACAGGAAAACATGAGTTAGTTGAACAGGCCACACAGGAAAGTGCAGAGAGATTCAGGACTGATTGCTCATGGCTCTGATTTTGCTCACACCATAAGACAAGGAACTTCTTCATAAGTAATTTGTTTGCAAAAATCAGAAAAAGCCCCAGGATTTTTGGGCAGGAGCCATGTGAGATTTGTCCTGTCACTAGCTGTGCTTCTGTGCAGCTGTGAAAATTCAGGACTTATAGCTATCATTCCTGGGTTCAGTTTCTGTAAAAATTAAATTATTGGGTTGAAATACCAGCCCCTTTCCCTTCAGTCAGGCTCTCACTGTGCTCTAGCCCAGTGACAGAACAATAAAATATTTTGAGCTCTTTGGAAATTGCAGATTTACTTTGGTTTGTGCTTTTCAGATAAATGTTACCTGGTTTATCGGTGAAGTTTGTTCTGCAGAGGCAGAGAGTGAGAGATAAAAGATTCAGTGTAATGAGTATCTTAAATTTGATCAGTAACAGGAAGAAACGGAGTTAGGTTTTCTGCTATTTTTCCTTATCCCTAGATAGGAAAGGAGACTGGCTGTATTTGTGTTATGTGTAACTTTTTAAAAGTTGTGCTGTTTTTTATTTTTTGTAGCCTTTCCTGGAATGCCGTAGGTTGTAGGAAAATGAGAGGGATTATGATACGATGCTAAAAAGAAAGTAAAAACTGAGTAATTGATAGGGAAGGTATTTTTGCAAGACAATTTTAAAACTGAGTTAGAATGGTTATTTAACTCAACTGCCTAACAGCCAGTTTGGAGGAGATATTCCTTAGCATTATTCTTCCAATTAAAAGAATTTATTGTTCTGCAGTTCTTCAAAATGCAGGAGAGATAAAAATTGACATTACTCATTTTTCTTTTACAGAGAACAAGTAGAAAATTGCAGCTTTTTTGGGGAAAAGCTATTCAGTCTTTCCCTATGCTTTGTGAAAAGTAAAAAACCTTTCTTTTTCTTTTTGGGGTCACCTTGAGGATTATCATAAGACTTTTGTGCAGCTTAATTAATATTTGTAAAACACTCTATAGCATCAGGTGAAAATGGAAGAGAAGTTCTACTACAGGTGAGGTGTTCCTTCAGTGCTGCCGCTCCAGACCTTGTCATAATTCCTCCTTAAAAGAGAAATATTAAAAAAATACTTTACATATGAATTTAGAATACATTACAGTTTCTAAGATACTTTTGGTGCAACAAAAATATTATTCTACTAAGTCCTTTAACACTGCACTGTAAAATAATAATAATGTTGAAGTGTTGACCTCATTGTATCCATAGCAGCAGATTTTACTCTTATAAACAGAGCATTAAGTATTCAATGCAGGCTTCATAAGAAAACATTTTTCTTCTAGCATATAATTAAACTCTTTATGTAAAATCTGCTTGTAAAGAAGAAAGCTCGTATCTAAACATCTCCAGTAATTGCACAGAAAAAAAGGATAAAGCTAATTGCAAAGTAAATTGCTTCTTGTTTTGTGTATTATAGTAGTTTGGGTGGGTTTTTCTTTACCCTTGAATGCAGACTAAAGCTTTCAATATGCAAGACTAGAATAAATTTGTGTAAGCACCGTGCTCAATTGAGTTTCTATAGAATACTTGCCTGTGTCACTGTCTTCAAAATTGAAAAGCAGGAGAGGAAGGGCCCCTTCTTTGATTCTACACTCTCAAGTGTAAGGGAGGGCCCTCTGGCTATGTGAAGGTTTGTGAAGGTTTGTGAAGGTTTGTGAAGGTTTGCTCCGTGATCTGCCCCTGCAACACCACCGAAGAGATACTTACCACCTGGACAGCTTTGAACCACTGGACATGTTCACCAGCTCCTTTTAAATTTTAACTGAAACATTTCTTCATTCCAAATCTGTGATAAGTTCTGGGATGGGGCAAGGGGAGAGAGAGAAAGAGCTTACTGTGGGAACAAATGGAAAGGATTCTCAAATGAATAACATTTTCTCTTCAGTCCATCCCCTGGATGAGGGAAAAGAAGGATCCTATGGGGAACTAAAGAATAGTAAAAATTGGTGGGGTTTTTTTTGCCTGTTTGTTTCTTTTAAATTCCTTTGGTATTGTCTGTTCTGTGAAATGAATGAAGTAAGTGGCCTGAGAACCAAACCAGCTTCTGGTCCTGTAATTAATAACTGCATCATCAAGGATGTGCTAGGGCTCAAACTGAAATTGAACAGGGTGCTTAACATTGACAGGTCTGAATGGGTTTTAGAATACTTAATTTTTCAAATTTGTTTCAATATAGTTTTAAGTTATATTGCTGCCTTGATAGAGAGTTGTATATTCAAGACATACACAGGATTTGTCTCATGCCTACAAATATATAGCAACCTGAAATTATTTCTGGTTATATTAACTTTATGATATGGAAATTACTAATTTCACACAGATTTATTCAATTGTATGTGACTGCTTTTTGAATTCCATTACAGCTTGAACTCACTCTCATTTTTTGTTTGGACTAAGTATTTATCCATTTTTTTGCATGACATCAATCTAACAAAATAATCCTACTAATTAGCCTCACTGTGCCTCAGTTTCTTTATCTGAAGATAATAGTAATCCCCTCATCAGTGGGGGATTTGATGTCTTTTCCATAAACATTTAGAAAATATTTTCAGATCCTTGAATGAAAGAGGCAGGGAATTTAAGTTGTTATTCAATTGAGACACAATGTAAAAGGGATAGTCATTTGTTTCCAAATCCATTTTCAGTGAAATCCAAGAAGAAAGATTTTTAAAAAGAGTAATGATGGAACTAGAATTAATTGTTGGAATTACAGGCTAATATGCTGAACTAATTAAGCCAGCAAAGAGTTCCATTTATGTTTGCCAAAGATTTTCTTTGAGTTAAAGATAGTGAGTACATCATCAAATGAGAGAATTGAAAATATGAAGCATAGGTTAATCTTTAAAATAGAGCAGGTGAAAGGATCCAGAGGCAAGTGCTGAAGTCAAATATTTACCACTGCAATTTAATTTTCCACTTTGAAACCCCAGAGATAATTAGAATTATTCTCATTTGTCTCCCATGTCAGCATGATTTAGGGTTCTACTTAACGTGCAAAGAGAAAAAAAAAAAAAGTATGTGTTGAAGCAAATTATGCCAATAATCTTAGTGTCACACAGTGGGAAACCAGAATATGTGACATAAGAAATCATCACACGGGGATGGATCTGGCTCTGTGGTCTGTCCAGGCTCTTCTCAGGACAGCGGTGTGGAAAGTGAAGCTCTGTGAAGGGTTGGTTTGGCTCTGGCCAGACATCCAGAAGAACGTGCTGTCCTGCCCAGGCTGCATTTCTCTACACCACATCAATATATATATATGTATATGTATATATATGTATATCAGTTGTGATTTCCCATCAGTGGTAGGAAACTGATCGGACATTTTAAACTGTTTTAAAATCTGAATGTGTGTACAGCAAAAACCTTGATGAAAGGATGCATCCTGCTTTTTGCAGATGGAAGTTCCTCATTTCCTAGTGGAGGGCCGTATGAAATCCTTGGCCATGTGCTGCATATTTGGCTGAGATTTCCCAATTCTCCTCATCTGGAAAGCTCTGTGAAGAGGATTTCCCTTTCACCAGTAAGGCACACTCCAAAGCAGATCCATCTACCTCGGATGTCTGGGAACTTTCTCAGGGAGTCTCTTTTACAGCCTGGCACAACGGTTTGGAGAGCCCTGCCCTGCGCAGGTGGTCCCCCTTTTCAGGGGCAGTTTGGCTCCACCCTGAGAACTGGGCTTCTGGAGGCCACCCTTTCCCCAAAGATGATACATCTTTGTATCCCATGTTTTTTTTTATAAACACCAAGAAGACACACAGCACACCCACTAGCATAAAGAAGTGTCAAAGAAGGTCCTAGCAGCAAGAAAAAACTGACTTAATTGAGGGGGTGTCACAGAGCAAAATTGCTGTTCTTACTTACTTAAAAAACCAAAACCTTTCTAATTGCTGAACTTCAAGGCTTCAGGGCTTGGAAGGCAGGTACTGACTCACCTGTCTGTAAACAGTTATGCTCCAAAGTGAGGAAATACAGAAGAAAAAGCCAGAGGATATTGTTACGAGAAAGAAAAAGCTTCTGATTCTATGTATGGAAGATTTGCAGAACAGAATAACAAGCATTGGCCTTAGAAATGAAACATGGCTGGTTTAAAAGCAAATTAGGATGATAAAGCAGAGTGGGGTTAGAAGACTTTTAGGAGTGCTGTAGGTCCCCCAACATTTAAACAGCTGAGAAGACAGATGATATGACTAATAATTGGTTAATCAGGATGAATAGATGCAATAAAGACATGATCCTCATTGCTGTAGGGAAGTAATAAAGGCATTTTGTGTAACAGTGACAAGATTTTATTTCCTGATTCTGAGTTCACTTAAATGGACTAGGACTGAAACGAACTTGGAAAATCAAAACTCCATTGGGCAATGAAAAGCAAAGGGGGCATTTCATCTACCAATTCTGAGGGCCACACACAAAATAGACTCATTTGAAAGCAGATTTCTACAGGAACACTTAGTTCTGCCACAGTTTTATTGCCTAATATCCCTTTAAAGACCATCTTTTACCATGCAATTTTCTAATTTGGTTTAGAGAGCAGAGACAATGAAAACACAAATTGCTTTTGAAGAAAAGCTAGCTTTTGTTTTACCAGATGAAAAACCAAATCAAATCCCTCCAACAAAATTTAGCATGAGGAGGATAACAGCTGTAACCTAAATCAGGACACAGAGGTGACAACTCTCTGTCACCTGATCAGCTATTGGAAGTGAGTGTAATGGTGCGTAGGGGTGTACACACGGGTATGTTGTGAACATCATTAAAAATTGTCGTCATCCGGCAGGTTCAGGAACTTCCCGCGATGTATTTGCTGCTATTATGTGTTAAGATCTGTCACCGAGCTGTCCCGGCGAAGGGCAGGGGCCGGGCCGGCAGTTCTGGATGCGCTTCACACAGCCCTTCCTCCCAGTTTGCAGCTGACAAGGCGGCAGGTACCGCACCCGGTGCCACCGAAGCGAACCTATGGCGGGGAGCGGGATTTTACGGCTCAGCAGGCGGCTGGCCCCAGGCTCCTTCAGCAGCCCCCACGGAGCGGCTCCGCGCTGCTCAGCGACCCGCGGACAGCACCCGCCTCTCCACAGGCCCCGACCGGGCGGCTCCTC
This sequence comes from Scolopax mira, assembly GCA_004320125.1. NCBI lineage: Eukaryota > Metazoa > Chordata > Aves > Charadriiformes > Scolopacidae > Scolopax > Scolopax mira. The sequence goes on along the minus strand of BJBW01000267.1, from coordinate 144,554 downwards.
CAGCCGCGCAGCTACGGGACCCCCGCGGGCCGGGCCTCTGAACAGTGTCTCCCCAGCACCGGGCGATGCCTCTCGCCGCTAGGACCGGATGAGCGCGCCCAATTCCCTTCCGGGCCACCGTAGCCGCCGAGGGAGGGGAAGATAGAAGCGCGCGGGGGCTGTTGGGACGGGCTGTTAAGTTGGATGCGGCGCGGAAAGTGGGGCTGTGAGGGAGGCGCTCATTGGCCGGGAGTGCGGGCGGACCCCATAGAGAACTGGGAGCAGGAGGGTTTCAACCAATCGTAGCGGCTGGCGCCGGGTGCCGGGCCCGATCCCTGAGGAGGCGCCGGGCCGGAGGGGAAGGGGCTCGGGCTGGGCCGGGCCCGCTCGCACAGGTGGGGCAACGGCGGTGTGGGAGACGAGCGCCCCGGCGGTGTGCGGGGAAAGCGCGGAACGTGGTGGCGGCCCGCTACGGGGCCGCGCCTTGGCGGGAGTGGGGTTGGGGCTGGGCGGTGGCGGCGCCCTGAGGCGCGGAGCGGCTCGTCCCGCGGCCTCCGGGGGCTGAAGGTGCGGAGCGGGGAAAGGAGCCCCGTGCGCGGCGCGGGGAGCAGCGAGGGAACGGGGAGCAGCTCGGCGGGCTGATGCCTTGGGCAACCGCCGAGTGAAGGCGGGTGTGGACCTGTAGCTTCCTGAGCCGCTTTGTCAGTGTTACGCGCCTCTTCCAGACACCCTCGGCAGTGACAATTAGTGGCCTAAAGCGATGCGTGAACGTCCCGCAAACTTTTGGCATAAATAGGATGTTTATGTTTTCAGGTGAATAAAGGGCCTCCCTTTCGAACCCTTGTTTGTTGCTAGTTTAAATTTACCCAGAGTAAAGAGCTGAGAATAAACTTTACAAACTTGGAATTGGTCAGCCTGGCCCTCACTCTTAAAACGATGTCCGTTAAAACAAATATTAGTACGTTATTGTTGGTGGTCGCTTTGTTTTTTTAGTGTTGTGTAAGCTGCGTTGAAAAGTGACTCATCGTCCCTCCTTTTCTACTGTTAGAGATTTAGTTTAAAGGATTTTTGGACATCTCCTGTAGAGTGGTGAGGTGAACGCTCAAGAGAGTCCTTTAGGTCCAAACTTCCAGCCTTCCCCTGCAGCAGTCGGTTTGATTCAAGCTTGCATATCTCCATCTACTGGTGGGAAATGAGTCCTTGAAGTACTCGGAGGCTTCGTGTTAGGCAGCTGTAAACTCTATGGAGATATAAGCATCACTTTAGTCTCTTGGTACTCCAGAGGGGGTGGCTTTTCCTTTATGAAAAGGAAAGCATACGCTTTCTGCAAGAATTAAATTAACAAAAGCGTGGAGTGTCTGCTGCTTCCAGTACTATCTTTAGCTGAATGGTATTAATTGTGTAACTCTCCAAATAAATGTCCTGGCTATCGAGAAAACAATATTAAATGGTGTAAAAGAAATTATTTTTGGCCGGTGAAGTTACCTAGTTTATATTTATCCTCTTTATATGTAAATATTTCAATTATTATTTTTTTTTTTTTTGCAAAAACAGGTGCAGCCATGGAAGAAGGCATACGTTTTGCTTCATCAGGAGATGATGTTAAGATATGGGATTCTTCATCTCTAAGTGTGTTGGAACAGTTCAACCCACATACACCCACACATCCAGTCAGCTCGCTATGTTGGGCCAGCAATAGTATCCTTTACAGTTTCAGCCATAGTTTTAAGGGTGTTTTGCAAAATTTTAGCGAATTTGTTTAGTGTTTTTTTTTTTTTATTGAAGTGTCTGTAAGTCACAGGTCTGATGCGGTTTTGAGGTCTTGCATAAAACTATTTGTATATATTGTGAAGAAAATTTTGTGCTTCTCTGTGTTGAAGTGATTTGCAAAATAAACTCATGGTGGTAAATGCTTCTTCAGAAGTTTCTCTTCCTTTGGGAGGCTAACACTTTTTTAACGTTTATGATATGCTTGGGTTGCCTACCAGCTGTAAAGCTTACTCATTTGCTTCTTCAATAGTTGGTTACAATATTCACTTTCAAGGCAGTGCCTAATTTACTGACAAGGTTGAACAAAGCAATTGCTAGTGTAGTGAAATGCTATATGTAGTGTGAAGGGGAAAATTATAATGACAGATTTTTGTTTGTTTGTTTTACTTGAACAGCTTCTCATTGGTTCTGACAGTCCTTGATAATACACACTTACTCTGTAGGCACCGGTTTTCTTCACTCTTTGTAGAATTTGCAGAGGAAGTACAAACGTTTTGGATGTGTGGAAAAACATTCATTGGATGGTGGTGATTTATGCTTAAAAATGGATTTTAGACCTTTCGCCTCTGTCTCAAAAGTCTATTACAGGATACTGATAGTGATACGAGGTGCCAGGTGTTTGGTGAATACGTGAGACATTTCATGGAGACAGTGCACTGTCAGGTGAACAGCTTGTGTGGCTGTCACGGGAAAAGGCAGCCATATCTGATGTTGATATAAAAGAAGGACAGGATGCTGGCACATAACAGTGTGTCCTGCAAGTTCTGACTGTGTCTGGCCTCTAAGTCTGCAAATAAGTGGATGTATGAGGAAAAAGCTAAAGCAATCAAGAGCACAAATGAATATGTTAGTTATGGAGCTTGCAGAGAAATTGAAGCATAGTTTTTATATATATATGTATGTGTATTGTTTAGTAAACTTTAGCTATATAGAGTCTGTGTTGTCATGTCATGGTTTCTTTCAACAAGACTCCCAAAACTGAAACAATAAAGTACCTGACTCGATATGCTTTTAAATGTTTGTTAATTTGCTAGGAGTAAAACATTGGCTTTTGGCTCTGCATAATTCTGTAAGCTAAAATAGTGCCTTAAAATAATGAAAGAAATAGCAAGCACTAATATGCCTTGGGTGTTAAATCCAGCTGATTACCCTCTATTCTTAAATAAACATTATAAAATCACAGTGGGCATTGGCCTGAAGATGTACAGTACATGGATTTCAACGATTACTGAATTACTCTGACTCTATCATTGGTTTGGTGGGGATGCAGAGGGAGTTTCACTGCTCTCTAGTTCTGTAATGATGGCTTTCTTACTACTTTGAGGTACTTGGTGTCATGAAAGGTTCTTTTGGGGTTTTAGCTTTTGTTTTTTTTCCCTTAGTACAGAGGGAGACAAATTAGCAAACATTCACTGTATTTTAGAAACTTTATGTTGAAGTAGTTTAACATTTTTCACGAACAAGTCTGTTCTTTAAATCCATAGTCTGCTAACAGCAGCAGACGTTCCTTTGAACTCTAGTGATAAATGGGCTTTTACTTGGGGGTTGTGAGGAAACAAAATTGTAGTCTGGATAAGCTGCCTTAGCAGTAAAGAGCTCTTAAATAACGTCTGCCAGGTGTTTCCACTGTTCTCTGCCAGACATTGCTCTGCATTGTATTGGGGAGTAAGAGCTGTAGTTAATGCAAGAGCTTCTTAATGAAAGCTTAGAAAATAGCCTTATGTTTCTATTTCTAGGTCCCTTCAAGGTACAGTACTTTACACTGTTTAACCAATATGCCTTCTGTTCAGTAAGGGAAACTTGCTGTTGCTTTTATTAATGACCAGTATAATCCAGTTATAGTCCATAATGTGTGACTAAGACAGATACCTGGCCACTGCTTCTGCTGCTGGTGATAAAATAGTTCTTTCAAGCTGTAAAAGCAAACCTGTCCCAGTCTTTGAAATAGCTGAAGGAGTAAGTATGGCTACTGCTGTTCCCAGGTTGTCATTTTTTTGGGAGTTTGTTTTTTTTTCCTGCCGTTCTACCCTGTGTACTGTTTGTGTCACGCTTGTTAGGCATATTGGGATCAATTTAATTTTAGTATTGTTAGGGTTATGACATATATGTTAAAACATTTCCTTGTGTATAGTTAAATAAAGAGGAGGGAGGATAGTGTTTCTAAAATAGTTATATCAGTACGAAAATACAAATGTGGTCATAGCAGCATCTGATGCTGATGGCTTTCTGCTAGGGGAACGTGCCTATTGAGCCTAATGTGATGGGCAGAGGCATCAAACTTGTGGTTCAAACTTGGTCTGATCTCGGGGTGACACAACATGCTCAGTTTTGGGCTTCATTTTCTGACTTGAATTGTCAGTATTGTGCATGCCTGTGAATTGCACGTTGAAAAACTTAAGAGTCTGTATAAAGGTTGTTCTGGTTGGCTTTTTTTTTCCCCCCACTGTTAGATTGTTGCATGTCCCTATAAACTCTTCAGAAAGCTGGACTCTAGTTTTAGAAGGATGTCTTGATATGGTTACTTGAATGACTTGTTAGTCTTCTAGATCATTCTAATTATTTTCCTTGGATAGCTATTGCAATGCTCATTTGGACTGGAAATTTTCTGAACCAGTGTTTGTACCTGTCTTGTAGGTGGCCAAAGCAAACACTTTCAAAGGTGGAGTGTTTGTCCTGGAGACTTCATGAAATCTGATTTATAACTCATGCAATCATTTCCAGTTTTACCTTGTCAATAACTAGAGGGACTTGTTTTTTTCCTCAATTCAAATCTGAGGAACTTAAAAGTGAATTTTCAACATGATAGAACTGAATAATAATTTGTCCTCGATATAAGATTGACATTTTTTTTTTCAAAAGCTGTACTTCAATGATTATTTTAAAAAGAATCACTTTACTGAATTTTGTGGTTTGCTGCTATAATATTCTTTGTAATGTTTAGGGAATGTGAAGTACATGACTTGGGCAACTTTTTGATTTTCTTTTAAGGAGTTTCTTTTCTAAACTTAGTGTTTTCTTTTTAAAACTCGGTGCTAGAGTAGAAGTTCATGATTGCACTTTAGGGAGCTATAATTTAAAGGGAAAAGGCATAATGAAGGAAAAGATGCTAAAAAAAGTTGAAATGGGAAACGGTAGGCATTTGAGAGTTTATTAATTAATGTATTTAGATCTTAAAGTACATTAATCTTCTGTCCAAACTGGACTGGATTTTAGATTCTTTTGGGAAATGACTGTAGTGCACTAATAGTTCAGTCAGTGGGACTGTGTGTGTTAATGGAAATGAAAACACACATCAATATTCTCTTAAGTAGATTTGAATAAATCCCTTAATTATTTTTAACATACTTTTGTTTCATTTCTCAATTAGGCAAAACAGACCTATGTGAGCTTGAATTCTAGCTCTTCATATATTGTGAGTGGAGGTCTTGATAACACAGTAAATATCTGGGATCTGAAATCCAGAAAGCTTTACCGGAGCCTTAAGGTAAGTTTATCTGAGGAGGAACCAGGGCTTTCGTGACTTCCTGGTTTTGCTGCCAACAGTAAGAAATGCTCTTTATCTGTGTTGTGTATCTGTAGAGTCAAACTCACAGAGAAGAGCTAGAACGCATGTGTCTTGTTCAAGTTTGTGTTCCTTGTGCTATAAATAGCAAATTGAATTTAACAAGCATACTTAACTTGATGTCTTCAGAGTACTCTTCTATAATAATTGTCTAAATTTTCAGAATAGGTTTCTTATTTTGCAAGTTTGTATTGATATTCTCTGATGGGGATTATTTTTTTTTTTCCCAAGGGCAGCATTTCGGATAATTGCTGTTTCTGATTTTGTCAAACAAGAAAAAACTTTTGTGTTTATAGAATACTGTAGTACAACTAATGTTATGTTGTCTTCTAACTGATTTAGTATGGATTATCTAAAACCTTGTTTTGATGTACAACATTTAGGATGGGCTGGTATATTTCCATGATACCTTCAGCAGATGATTTGCCCTGATTTAGAACCACTATTAAAGAGGCTTTCAAGTTTCAGTTTTGAGTCATTCTATTTTTCTTGGACTTCTAAAGTTACAGTTGGAAACAAAACTACTAAGTAGCTAATACAATACTTTAAATATCTTTTTTCCCCCTTTTGGGCTAGAAGTACTTGAATATTTTCCCCTATATATTCAGAAAAGTACAGTGTCATCATTGCAGGTGACTATGCTAAAAAGCTATTTGGTAAATACATGTGTTAATACTAAAAGTGCCAGAAGGGGAAGTTGGCAGTAGTACATCAGATTAAAAGAAAGTGTATTCAAGGGTCACTTGCTTCTGGAAGGCTTTACTTTTAAAATAACATTAATGATACCTGCAGTAGGTACCGCTCTAGTTGTTTTATTAAAGTATTGAATATACTTGCAGCATCATCTTTATTAAAACAACCTTCTGAAAACAATCAGATAGTGGTTAAAATGCAATGGCTGGTCTTCAGTATTTTCTGCTGCTGTTTTCTGCACTATTCTGTAATAACTCTTAAATAATCTTTTTACATGTTAACAGATGGTCAGAAAAAAACATCAAGCTGAAGTTTTTCTGCAAAAGCACAGATTAAGAAGGAATATGGTTATCCTGAATGCCTTTAACCTTCTCCCTCTAACACCCATTCCCCACAGGATCATAAAGATGAAGTCACGTGTGTTACATATAATTGGAATGATTGCTACGTTGCTTCTGGATCTTTGAGTGGTGAAATTATCCTACACAGCATTACCACCAATTTATCAAGTACTCCCTTTGGTTATAGCAGCCATCAGGTAGGCTATCTGTTTAAGTTCCTTTTCAGTACGAAGCTTTAATTCACAGTGTTTAGAAGTTGAAAGTACATATCAAGAGCTTTTAAGTTTTGTTAATGTTTCCTTTTAATCTTTAAGAGTTCACTTACAGAAAGGGACAAACAGATGATTGTGTTTATTCTAGTCTTAAATAGTAGGTAACATTGAAACGCAGATTTCTCAAGTATCTTTACTTATATACAGGTTACAGGAAATTTTACTTTGTAGACTCTGGTTCCTCAGGAACAAATAACTACACATCTTGGAACTGAACAAAAAACATTTGCCTTTAAAACCAAAGCAGGATTTCAGTGCACGACTCGATGTGTATTGTTGAAAGAACAAAGATCATTAGCGTGTGTTCTGACTTATCCAAATTAATCAGATTTACAACTGAACAGACCAAATGTATGGTACAGGTGAATATAAGCCTGAATTTGGAAATAACAAATGTATTTAATCTGGAGATTAAAATTGCACAGCTGCTCAAAGAGAAAAGCAATGCGATTTTTTTTTTTTTTTTTTTTTTTTTTTTTATTACGTACTTAGGTATTTAGGTAAGATTTTGGATAACTAGTTTGAAGGAAAACTATACAAAAGACAAACACAAAGCATCTGTGGTACCTAAGGTCTTGGGTAGGGTTTTCCACTGCAGTTCCTTTTTGCAGACTCAAAAGATATTGGTGAATTAGAAGATACTATTAGGGGAATTCCCTTGTTCTAAGGGCATCTGCAGTAGTAAATGAGCTGTGTTGTCCCATCAGAAGTAGCAGTATGTGTTCTTAAAGTGAACGTTGACTTAGACAAGTGTTTTTGTTCTAGGCATTCTTTTATTTTTTTTTAACTGAGCAATTTTTACTGAGGTAGATGCTGCGAAGGGGATGCAGAACCATTACTTTGGTCCTAAATCTGACCTTTAATGTTGCAGGGAACACTGGAGTTGTGATTTGGTAATTTTCTGTTACTGCAACAGCTTTTTCAGTGCTAGATTGCAGATAGAGTGTGAAGTTAAATTTTTCTCCGGTCTAGCGTGAACAATATAACTTGATGAAGAATCTTATGACTTTATAATGTCATGGGAATTGTGGTATACTTTCTGTTGAAAAAAATCTCTATTAAATTCAAACTATCTCTGCTCTTAGGTGCTGCAGTGTCTTTGATCCATCACCGTAGTCTCATACTCATATTGAAGCAAAATTGTACTTCATATTTGGTTTGATCTTAAAAACCCATCTATGTAGTCAGTCCATTTTTTCTGATTTGATTGTTATGATCTTATAAAAAATATGGCTGTGAGGCAGTAGATACAGGGATATCCATGGCTGGATCACATATCTGAGGTGAATATCCAGAGTGGGGACTATGTTGCTACTTAAATGGAAAATGAAAAATGAAAAAATTCTTACGAGGATGATTTGCATCATCCTGTTTGATATATTCAACTCTTTTCAGCAAAAAGTGATTAGGAGTAAGTGGTGCAGTGAATAGCTATTTTGGCAGATGAAATCAAGAGGCCTACTGGAAAGCTGAGTGACCTTTAAGATGGATAAAGATATTTTAAGTGTTAAATTAAAGTAATTGCTAGCACAGAACTACTGTTCACTTTCTAAAGGGTCTACAATGTTTTCTAAAGGGAGGCAGTTATTTGATTGCAGCCCTAATTTAAGATGGAATCAAGCTATAATTGTATAATGGGATGACTACATGGATGTCCCAGTTTGCCAGCTTATCTTATATCCTAAAAATTATCTATGCACTTACGTGCAAAAATAGCTCTATTTTTGATATGTGTTTTAATTGGTATTTGTTGAGAATTGCAGGATTAATTGTGCAGTGAAGCAAATATCTGAAGACTTGCGTAATTTTGTTAAATTTTGGAAGCTTTTACTTGATTTATAGTTCAGGGGCCCAGTTTTCTAAGAGCAAGCTTGAATAGATACACAGTGTATTGTCCTGCTTGGTCCTGGCTCTAGCTGTCTGGCTTAGTAAGGGTCACCACTCCCTAGTAACCTTTTTTACAGTTGGGGAACGTGAAGTCAAACTAACCTTATAAAATTTGCCTTGGCTCTGTTTGATTCAGTGTGATGGAATGTCGTTTCTTTGCCAATTAATTTCTGATATTGTATAGACTCTACAAGTAGTAGAATAGCCCAGTGTTGCAGTGCTTTCTGTGACTTTAAACATTTTTTTTTCATATGAGTTTTGGCTTATATTCTATTAATTGATTTTGATTTAGAAACACCTATGTGCTTTATTAGAGTTGAGTTCTTGCACAGAGTTGTTTGCAGATCCCATAATTTGTCTCTGCTGTTGGTATTCAATTAGACTACCAGATTCTTATCTGCTTGCTGTTGTGAGGATGAATTGAAGTTTGTTTCGAAACATAATGTTTGTTCAAGTCTTCACTGCCTGGTGCTGTTCTCCTAGCAACAGGATTTAGTTTAGTTGTTTGAACAGCTGTCTCATTTGTAAAGAAGGTTGATGAGTTCTGGTCATTCCATATAGTGAAATAGCTTTAAAAAGCTGAAGGCTATCAACTGTGTTTGCATCCACCTTCTCACTTATAAGGCTCGCTAAGGTATAAAGGAGATTATGAAACTGTGCTATCTTTAAATAAGGTAATCAATGATACTAGACTACTTTTTGCTTAATTTTCACAGAGAAAAACTCTTAAGTGTAACAAGACCTTCTGTGTGGTGGACCAATCATTTTCTGAAGTGCCCTGTTCCTTGTTTGGCTGTTTTACTGTGAAGCCAAAGATAAAATATACTTTTATTTTCTACAGTAAATGCACTCCAATCACAGATAGGGCAAAAATATATATATGGCTTTTTGACTGGTATAATGTTAAAAAATGTAGTGCAGAGGACATAGTTTCCTCTTTGCAGGTTCAGCATCCTGTGCTAAATGTGTTTCTGGGAATTCTGTGTATGCAGGATTTCCAGAGATCATGAGGAGTTGTTCTTACTAAGATGTAGTGAAATTTGCTTCAAATTTGCGGCTTTTTTTTTTTTAAAAAGTCTTGAGAGGTTAGTTCCAAAAACATGATTCTTTTCAAATAATTCCTAATAATCTTGAAATGATTTTAGTATTAGTGACTAAAATCACTAGAAGACAGATGACCCCTTCCCACTTCAATTCAGACATTTAGTTAAGCCTATTTGAGTTTCACTTAGTGAAGAGCTATGCTGACTTAAAATAAAGCTATCTTAAATACCCTCTTAGATCCAACTCAGATAAGCTTAAGTATCTTACCTAGCCAGGTTTTCCCCAATAAATCATGTCTCACACTTTTGCTGTTTGATTTTGTGGATGAAACTGTAATCTGTAAACATTCCCATCCTTCCTTTCAGAAAAGTACCAACATTTAACTTGTCTCCTGCATTCTTAGCTAATTTTTTTTCTTGTAACTACTAAACCTTGCAGTTAAATTATGAGTTGTGTGCCTTTTTTAGGCTTGGAATTCTTGTTGCTGGTAGTACAAAGGAAGAGGAACAGGCCAAGGAACTAGCTCTAGTGGGGCTGTTCTCACCTAGACTGAATTGGAGGCCCTAGCGCTCAAAATCCAAGTAACAGAACTCTTGTTTCTAAAACAGAACTGAAGGGACAGAAGATAACAAATGAAGTTCAGCTGCTTTGGGCAAAAACTTGAGTAGGAGTATACTGAAGTTCTGTGTGACTTCATCATGCCAAGCCAAAATCATTGGGTTTTTTTAAGACTAATTGGTGAAGACTGTGTCTATGTGTTAGTTTTTTGTCACTAGCATAGACAAGAAGATTAGAAAGTATGAGAAATAAGATGAAGAAACATGTATTGAAATTTAAAAATAGATGATAGACTCTGATCTAGAATAGGATGTGTGACAGCTCAAAAAAAATTTAGAGGTACAGAGGGATTAGAAGTAGAGATGTCTGATAAAGAGAAAAGAAAGAAACGGAAGAAAAGAGACTCTTCTTAAATAACACTTAACATAAAAGGATACACAGTTAAACAATAATGTTAAATTCAGTGACATAAAAGATAACATTCTCTCTGTGAACACACGGTTGATCCTGATGATTTTTGACTATAACATCCTCTTTGGCAATAAGTGTAATCAAAGGGAGAGGTTGGAAAAGTAACTCGAGAATTACAGCAAAAGGGATATTATAAAGGGATAAGTTTTGGTTTTAGCTCATTGTAACAGACTTATACCTAGCATTAGATTGTCCTGGATCTGTCTCCTGTCATGGGTGGGGATCTTTGTTCATGAATGGGGTGGGAAATGAACAAAATGTAGCTAGGACTTATTGTAAGTGATGTTGTTTGACCACCTGCATCTTAATACTTGATGCTTTCCCGTATGAGGCCTGGTTGTCTGTTCTTTCTAACGGAGCTAAGCTTAAAGCTACATTTTTTTTTCACCCAGATGTTTCTCAGATGAAGTTGTTTGGTTTGTGGGTGGGTTTTTTGTTAGGTGGTGTTTTTTTTAATTGTCAAAATAAGTGACTCACTTCTGGAATTAGGTGCTTCCATGCCTCCAGCTGTCTGGGCAAGAGCTTGAAACTTGGACATGCAACATACCGTTGGGGATGCCAATATGTTGAATTTGATTGTCTTGTAAAAGTGTGCACAAGTTTAAGCACCTCTGTTTCTTGAGCCTGGTCTAGCAGTTCCATTGTTGCTAGTGAAGTTTGTTCCTAACCTATTTCAGTGAAAGTCAGAAGTGAATAGGAGCTTTCTTACACCTCATTTATCAGCAACATGAAATTAAACTTAAGTTGCTCTGATGAAACACCATGACTTCAATGAGAAGTGAGGACAGAGGTAATATGGGGAAGGTACATATATGAAAGAAAATAGAGAACTCGCCTTGGGCCTGTGAGATTAGAAGGAAAAATGAGAAAAGGAAATGGGAGGTTTGAGGAGAGCTAGGAGAGAGTAATTTTGGTGGGCAGGAGGACACAGGAGGGAGAAAATAGAGGATGAGCAGATGCCAAGGCAGTAAGGAAGGCATTTGGAGGTGAAGAATTGAGAGAACTGTGAGGCACAAGCATATTCATCATGTAGATCATGTATGTAATTGAAGCTGTTATTTCTGAGTCTCAATATTTATTTCTTTAGTGTAAATAAACTGAAATATGCTGATTAAAAATGTCTCCACACCCAATGGAGAACCATATTAATTAATAACAGTCATCTTCTGTCCTATTTGAATATGCAGTTGAGGGTGCCACAACTTTGCGGAGCAATTAGGCTTCCAGCAAGACATGCAATACAGGTGCTAGAAATTATGTTGGAGGCATATAAACCAACACATATCTCCATTAAAATGAAGTTACAGGGAGAAATGGGTTAAAATCCAATGCAGTGCATTGCAGTGGGGTCTATATAATAGCTTTTTGAGAGCATTTTCAGAACAAATAAAATGTAATAGCTTTTATCTGCCTGGACTTGAGTAAAGCTCTTGATTCAGTGCCTTGTGAGAAAATATTAGAGAGGATGGAGGTTAGAAAGGAAATTAAGATGGATAAAAAATTGGTTATAGGAAAGAAGACAGTAGGTAATATCAGAAGAAACTATTTGTTTGGCTCATCAGCAGCAAACTTTGTTTAATATTTTCAGAAATGGTTATGATATGAGAAATAGACCTATGATAAGACACAGGTGGAATACATTGCCCATAAGAGCATAAGAGAGAGGATTGGGTCCGTATGCAAAAATGATTGAAATAATATACAGGGGAACAACTATGACAGTATTGAAATCAAGATACCAGACTCGGGTCACTTTCTTATTATACTAGGATTTGAAAATTCCCAAGGGAAAGAAGGACTTGTGCTTTTTGGGCATAAAATGGCAATGAGCAGCCCAAACAGGTTGGTTCACAAAACTGAAAATGCAATCTAGGATATGTCAGGATGAGTATTTACAGTAAAAAAACAGAGGAAGTATCACTGCCTTTGCAAAGGCAGTGGCAAAATGTTTTGAGGATCATAAAATATTTTGGTTGTCTGTATTCAAAAAAGATTAAAACAGGGAGATTTGCAAAGAGACTGTGATGGTACTGAAAAACCATTCTTAGGAGACTGAATCTCACCTATTGTTTACAGCAAAATAAAGCCTGAAAGCAGGTGATGTGGCTGTTTTAATGAACAGGGAAAAGTAGCACTGGGGAGTTAGGAAACAGTTTTGAATGTAAGGGTTTTATTGTTACAGGAGTGAGTTTTTCTGCAAATGGGTCATATAGAAAATAAAGTTAATCTAGAAATTGAATATTGTAATTTAGTGAGGCGTGAGATTCTGAAACAATATGGTGGTAACAAAATACTTGCTTCTGAGAGGGAAATTAAGTTCCTGTATTACATGGCTGTGTGATAGCAAGGCTGCATGTGATAAATAGGCACATAATCCTCTTCTGTGGCCCTAGCTCACAGGGTGATGTCTGTTCCTCTAAAGGGCTTACAGACACAGGCTCCAGAGTTTTGCTGGTGTCTTATCAAATTGGCTTATATCCAAGTACTGCAGATCAGTGAAGGGGAATTAAGTTTAACATTCTTGGTAGGACACCAGTCAATGAAATAATGCAGCTTTTCACTCCTTTGTTTTTTTTAGATGTGGTATGGTGTTTGTTTGGTATGGGGCTTTTTTTTTTTTAAGTGTATATGGTGTCATGATACTTGCTGAAAAATCAATACACTTGTCTAGAAGTTTTCATTTTTCTTTTTTTTTTTTTTCCTCCTTATCTTTCATTTTGCTGATTGGCTCATATGATACCCCATACCAGTAGACACACACAAAACCAAGTCTCCCTCCTTGACAGCAAAAATGGCATTGTGATGCAAAATTAATGTATGTGTTTTCTTTTTTTTAGAGTGGCCAGCCTTTGTAAACTACTATAACTTAAAGTAATGTCTGTATTCCTAATGCGTTTGTGTGTTTATGAAATAATTTGATATGTTGTTTAATAGTGGTATTACAATTCATTTTTTTATGTCTGTTTTACAGCCTATTCGACACTTGAAATATTCATCCTTTAAGAAATCCTTGCTGGGCAGTGTTTCTGACAGTGGTATTGTAACTCTGTGGGATGTAAATAGCCAGAACCCATATCACAATTTTGAAAATACTCATAAAGCACCTGCTTCAGAAATCTGCTTTTCTCCGGTCAATAAGCTGCTGCTTGTAACTGTAGGTTTGGATAAAAGAATTATTCTCTATGACACCTCAAGTAAAAAGTGAGTACATTAAAGACCTTTGCTTTTATAGGATCCTTATTTGATTTTTATAAAGTGAAAAAGCACGCCTAACTGTGATATGAAATATTTAATTTAGATCCCATTCAGAATGGCTGAAGTGGTTGGCATATTGCTACTGGGGAACATAGTCCATTTTGCTTTTTTATTAAAAAAACCCAGCCAGACAAAAAACCCTCAATCAATCAAAAAAAAAAAACCCAAGGTATGTAGGGACTAATTGAGGTGCAGTGTATGAGTGATGAGTGACCACTTCCAAGTGCTTGTGTGTGGGCTTTTCTTGTTGACACAGAGCAATTAGCTGCTGTGAGGGGATGTACAGCCACCCCAGTTCAGCTTTCCTCCTTTCTAGTTGAAGATACAAGACATAACTGTGGTGCAGGGAGTTGCTCAGATAGTAAGCCTTAAATATGGGAGGATGTTGGTTGAAAAAGCAAGTAAGGTGATGGGCCTGTGCAGTCGGAGGGGAGGATTGCAAGTGGTTTTATGGGACTGGTGTTCTTCCATTCTAGCTGAATAAAATTCTGGCTGTAGTTTGGAGGGGTGTAGCAGAACGATGCAAACTAGGACGTGAAGCTCTTCCTAGAGTTGTGGGAAGGTTAGAGTTGATAGGTTTGGGAAGCTAGAGGATATAAGTAGTAGGATTCCTGCTGGAAAGGGTGATACTGGTAAATAAGGGTGTCAGAACTGCTGTTATGAAGGCAATTTGGTCCTGTCCTGGTGAAATTTTTGGGGACAGATACAGTCTTTAATTTGTTAAGCGTGTGCACTTAGTATAAGCCTAATCCACTGTTCTGTAAGATATTTCACTGAATTTACTTGTCACTGGAGAAGTGGAACTACTGCCCTGTAGCTGAATTATGAAAGCTTTTATACTTTTTTTTTTTTGGATGTTCTGTTTAAAAAAGTCTAACTTTTGAACTCTAAAAGCTTCTTTATCCCGTCCTTCCTCCTGTTTGAAGGTTACTGACAACAATAGTAGCTGATTTTCCTCTCACAACGGTAGACTTCATGCCTGATGGTACTACTTTGGCTATAGGATGTTCCCGGGGAAAAATCTGCCAGTATGACTTGAGACAACTGACGTCACCAGTGAAAACAGTTATTGCTCACAAAGGCTGTGTGAAATGCATACGTCTTCAGTTCAGTAGCACTTTTTCCAAGGTAAAAACCCTTCCTTTTTATCACTTAATAGGTGGATTAATGAAAGCAAAGCATAAGTTGAAGTTCTAAAAAAAAAAAAAGGTTAGCATTCAGTTTCTAAGCATTATAGATGCCAACAAAAGTGGCTCATGTTAATGTAGAAATTATAAAATTTCTTAATGCCAGTCTTAAATGCCATTTTAGGGGTTTTTAATGTGGAATTCCCCCAACTCCTAGCCTCAGTGTAGAAATGAGTAAAACTTTAGACTTCAATATCCTGGTGTGAATCTGCTGGCATTGCAGATCAGTTTGTGGTATCTTAGATTCATATCAAGGCAGTAGCAGAAAGGTCTGTTATGGCCCTTCTACTTAAGGTGAAGACACAGAGCTGCCCATCTTGAAGTATTTTGCATGATCTTATATATGGTGTCTTTCATGCACATCTAGACAGTGGAAAAATTGATTAAATAATAGAGAAGGCTTAAGAGGTTCTTCTAAGACTTAATTAGGCTCTACTCTATCTGGAAACCCCAGGCATCCATTCAGTGGAGACTGAGAGAGCCGTTGAAGTGGATTCTTTAATTCTCTGAGACTTTCCTTCTCTTCCAGCACACTTGTTGCTGGTGGTTGACTGTTCTTTACAGCTTGGAGTCCCTAATAATGTAATCTCTTATTTTTCCTATGCCTAAACCTAGGATCAAAGTTGGCTCATGCTAGGTCACTCCAATGTTGCCCAGAGTTCTATTACTATTCTTTTGCAGGTCCACACAGTATTCATATAATAATACATATGTTTCCCATATTCTTTGAAGTTACTTTTTTTATATTTGTAAAGGCGTATCTCCTAGGCAACCTTTGCAAGTTGAACTGATTTTTTTTTTTTTTTTTTTAGTATTTTGAAACAGAAAGAATATTGGCTTACATTTTTACTCATAGATGAAGGAATTATAACTTCTCTTGTTCTATTTTTACCTTCAGTCTAACCTTACAGGTACTTCAAATAAACATGTATCCAAAAGAGTAGAAGTCAAAGCTGGTAGTAATCTTGGAGGACTTCAAAATCCTGGCATCAAAAACGTTGCCTCTCAAGCACCAGCAACAGTTTCATCTCATTTGACACTGCCAAATGAGAATAAGGGAGGAGAGGTTCTTCAGGAGAAAACAGGTAGTATATTCTTTCTACTTGTATAATCACATTTACTGTAACATAGAAGATGAAAGGGATATTTCATGCCTTGAGCATTACAGTGTAAAAATTTCACTGAGAGAAGGGCATTTTTTTGGAAGAACTGTGTGTATGTGTATACGCATCTGCACCTTCTTTCCCCCCCCTCTCCTGCATTAGGCATACTGTGAGAACGTGGGAAGTGGATGGGGTCCTACTCCAAGCTTTAGATGTGTAGAGTCTAAAATTCTGGACTTGGAGTAAAAGTATGGTTTTAAACTTTAAAGGAGAAAACTCTATGGTGATATTGTGGGGCTGTCTCTTGCATTCTGACTTCCTGTAGATTATCCTTATGTACATAATATATTTTCTGATGCAATGTCTGTATGGAATGAAGAGCTAATGGTTTGTAAATTTGTTGATAAACAGGAGTAAGAGACCTCATCTAAAAAAACTAACCAAACAAAACACGCTGGAGGGGTGGGGGAGAGAAACCACACTAGTCCAAAAACCCAAGTGAGAACTGAACTGTATTTTTGAGCGAGGCATGATTCCAATATCACATGGTAGGAAAGATGTTAAATTTAGTTGCACGTATGATTAGTTGTATAACTGTACTTGCTATTTATGCTTCTGAAATTAGCAAGTTCTTTATAAGAATTCTGAGCATTATTCTAAAATTCTGCCACTGTGTGAAACATACTCTTAAAATTTTATTTAATTCAAGAGCTCTGAAAATGTGGCCAAATCAGTAGCGGTATTTGTCTGATTCTTGGAAAAAAAATAATAAAAGTCCTCGAGCCATTTTAATGCAACAGCACTTTTTCCCTCCCTTTCTAAATAAGGAGAAATACATTTAGCAACAGTAATTAGGCAATAAGCCACTGCAGTCTATAGGGATGTGTATTAATGATCTCCCTTGGGTATGCACTGAAGAACAAGGTGAAGTAGAATGCATCCTACGTATGCAGGAAGCGTTCATTACTAATCAACATTACTGAATGGTGTGGAAAATTTTATTTAATTTAAAATACATGATTTATTATCTTTATTTGAAGATGTAATGGCTGTTATTCCTTAAACAAGACCATGCATAATAAATAGATGTTTTAAGAAAATGAAGGCTTACCAAGTAAAATAAATAGAATGATAGAATCGTTTGAGTTGGACGCGACCTTAAAGATCATCAAGTGCCAACCCCCCTGCCATGGGCAGGGACACCTCCCACTGGAGCAGGTTGCTCAAAGCCCCATCCAGCCTGGCCT
>BJBW01000267.1:31266-127082 GCA_004320125.1 Scolopax mira | reverse complement strand
TGATAGGCTGTTATAAACTGAGTGTTCACTCCAGAAGTAAAGACCTCTGTATACATCATAAGATACAGTCTTTAAAGTTAGAAATCGGAATGAATGAGAGACCAAAACCTTCATTTGTTCTGTGAAAACTCTTCTGGACCCTGATTATGTGGGTTAACTTTGGAGAAATAAGAGATATTCAATAAAGTGATCTGACACTACATTTAAAAAAAAACAACAACCACCAAACAAAAACAAAACACCAAAAAGTGTGTTATTACAGTTTATAAATGGACTGGGGCTTTTTGTCACAGGTATTTTAAAGTACAAAAGTGCAAATGAAGTCAGTTGTCAGATGTTTTGCTCTGGTTTATGTTATGCTTTTTCCATGTAGATCTTCTGTAGATTCTGGCACAACTTGATACTCCATTTCTACTTTGACTCAGTATGCCAAGTATTTACTTAATTAACAAGCATGTGCAATCCTATGTATGTGTCACAAGTGACACATCTGAAGGAGTGTAAAATGTGATATATTAATACATTTTTAAAGTGAAATCTTAAACCTGAGTCAAGTTCCAGTTGGTGTAAGTACTTGAACATGATTAATTATAGTCATCCACGCAGTCACATTTGGATCACTTGAAGTAATCCCACGCAGAGCAGTAGTTGCAGGTTTTATGAACAGTGGTTTGTTTATATTTTTTTTCTAATTAGGGAGGCATGAAGTAAAGCTTTTGTATGTGCAAGTGATTTATTGGTAAGAGACTTATTAGTGCTGTGCAATGGATAAATACTCTTTGCCTAAATCTTAGCTTCTACGAACAAAACATAAGCACTAACCATAAGAGTTAGGAGGTTGTGAGGGAAGAGCAGGGCTTGCTTACAGTCCTGGTCTGGTCTTCAAACAGACTAAATTGTGAAAGTTAAGTGGTTATCTCAGCAGTCCAGTCCACTTCTCCATCCATTCCCTATCCAAAAACTGTAGTTTGAATAATTACTGGGGTTTTTTTTTGGACTTAAGGTATTCTTCCATTCTTCAGACAACTGTCCCTGCTACCATGCATAGAAAAGCTAGCTCTTTTACCCTGGGTTGGGTAAGGGATGGGGCTGGAGGGTAGAGGGGGGGAAAGGTCTAGGAACAAGTTTCTTTTATTGCAACTGCAACCCTACTCTGATTTCCTTATACTGGAAATAAGCAGAGAATATCTTCACATCAGGTAGGCTTTAAAATAAATGTTTAATAGATTTTTCCTATAGAATTCTTAATATCCCCAGTGAAGCAGATTTCTCTTCTCATGGACTAGATCTAAATTTTGATCATCTGAATGTGGTTATCTTCTCAGCAGAAGGTACATTCAGTAGTTTTCATTTCACCTGATGCACCATAAATTTGCTGCACCCATCATGTATTTTTATATGAAAATTAGCGCATTCTTCAGTTTGACAACTTTTTAAAAAAGAGGAAATGAATCCAGCTATATCTTTTTTGTTAATAAGCATCTTAGCTTTTAGTTATATTCACCTGCATTGACAGCCCAAATGAGGAAGTTAGAGTTGACTCTAACTGTTGATCTGTAGAAGGTTCTAAAGTGTTTGCTGGATTTAGCAGGCATCATGCTTACTGTGAGACTGTTTAGGGATAACGTATATTATTTTTGGAAAATATCAATTACTGACTGAATGTTATCGTCCTTTTAAGGCTTTCCCCATAGTTGTAGCTTGGATGTGATTCCATCTAAAGAAACAGATCATGGGAAAAGTGCTGATTTAAAGAATGTTGAAGATTTGGGTCGAAGTAGTTTAGGAGATATGTTTTCTCCAGTCAGAGATGGTAAGTTGCTAATACTAAAATTTGTAAAGCATTATTTGTGTGCGTATAGCATGGCTTTTAAACATTTGTGTTTTACTGACTACTGTACCTACTTGGTATTTTAGTTTGTCTTTGATTTATGAACTCAATGCAGTGATATAAATATTTATGTAGATTTCATTTAATAAACAACTTGTCTGTGTTCTGCTACTTTGTAGATATAATTACAAGTAAAGCGAACGAAGATCCTCAAGCAAAAGGAGATGGTAAACATACTTTCAGTGTATTTTTCTTTGTCAGTGCTAGGCCTTTGGAGGGCCAGGCTGGTTCTTGTATGCTAATTTTTGTTGTGCTATGAAAGCAGACACTGAAACAAAATGAATGTTCCTGGGAATTATGTAACACATTGAGGTGCTAAGACACAACATGGTGACGGGAACTTCAAGAGCGTGGTCCTGAAGTGATTTTATTTTTCCCTTATGCAATTTATAGTGATATATGGAGGCTTTTCATGTTTTATTACTTTCACAAGGACAGTGACAGCGTAAGTTGGATTTAAGCATTTAGTTTTTGTGGAGTGCATTTTTGGGTGATTTTTGCTATTTATCTGTTTTGTGTGAGTGTGCAGGTATTTTACTGGTGGGTTTAATTTAGTGCATGTGTGTTTGTTGTCCTCTGTGTTTCATCCTTCCCTTTTCCTTCTTAGGTTCAGATTTTCAGTCCTACCTTTTGGGTCTGGATTTTCTCCCACAGCTCCCCACTTCCTTACCAGTAAAAAGAAACCCAGTGGGCAGCAGCGTGCAAGGGATACGGTCTAGCCCATTAAATGCACTTCTGGCATCTCCTGTTAAAGAGGAGGAAGAACATTTAGAGACTGACACTAAGAAAATGTATCTTGGAAAACAAGAATCTAAAGAAGTCTTAAAGCAGGTACACCGTACTAATTCTTGCTATGAGTGGTCTTTTTAGAATCTTAACAGAATATTACTACTTTAAGAAAAAATCTTTAACATTGTCCTAGCTAGTCTTGGTGTAAACAGAGTTGTAAAATATTGACTCAAATCTGTAAAATGTTATTCAGTTTAACTGCATTGGCCTTCAGCAATGCAAGATAAATATATGTTTATCTTTAAGCTCAAGTTACAAAAGTTCACATGAAACTAAAATTGGGCTAGCCTGAAGAATATTTTTATTTTTCTAGAAAATCAAGAATGATCATTAGTTGGTTGCACCAGTATGATTGTTTGTCATTTATTAGGTCAGTTCCACCCTGTCTTGTTTCCCTATTCTGGATCTCCCTCTTCTTCCTTCTTGAACTATCTTTGATATGCTTCTGCTGAGACCTTGGCTCCTTTTGTATTGCTTTTGAAAAGTCTGAGTTTGCTAGAATTTATGTTTATACCTTCACCACAAAATGTTTGATCTGAAAATTAAGAGGTCCCTGCCTTTTGCACTCTTTTCTGTGTGTGTGTGCACTTTAGGCAATTTTGAATATTTTTAACAATCAATTTTTAAGATGTCTTGCTAGAAAATGAAAAACGTAATCTGTGAGTAGATTCCTGCGACCAAAAATGTTTGACAGAGCATTCCTGAAACTTAGTCTTCAAGTGCAATTATGTTCACCACCTTTTTTTTTTTAATTATTATTTTTGTCAGCTTTCAAAATCAAGCTCATCAAGCGCAGAATCTGTAACTTTAAGTCCTCCACAATCATCCGCTGCTGTAAAGGCTCCTGATACAGATGAGAGACTAGTGAAGAATATTCAGATACATCCTGCATATGATCTACCAGTAAATGGTACTACCTCAATAAGTAAGTTGATAATTTTGTCTCTGTTTTAGGCATGTTTGATTGCAAACTGATGTGAAACCTGATAAATAGCCTTAAAACAGAACATCCAGTTTCAATTCTTCTGTAAATCCAGTTACCTGTTCTAGAATATATCTATTTGTCTCTGAAAAATCTTACCCTAAATCAAGAATTTTCTTTAACTAGGTAATATTTGAGATACAATATTGACAAGCCTCAAGACAAATAATAATAAAAAAAAAACAACCCACCTTTTGGTACTCCATTATGCTGTTTTTTTTTTTTTTTTTTTAAATTTGTAAAGGTCCAAAGATAACATCACCTGTCACTGCTGGAGTCGCCAGTTCATTGTCAGAAAAAATAGCAGAAACGATCGGGAGTAGCAGACCAAATGCACCTCTGACATCAATCCAAATAAACTTCATTCAGAATATGATACAAGAAACAATGGATGACTTCAGGTACTGGTATTCATGCAAAACACTTTTGTTTTCAGTGAATGCTTTCTTAGTAAGGAGTTTCAGCATCTGCTTTAACGTATTTGCTACTTGCATTAGAAGTGACACCATTTATAGCCCTAATCTCAGTAATCTATGAAATTTTATGTATTTTGGATAGCTCCAATGACTGATTAGACTGATATCTGAGGATTTTTAATGCATGGCTTTGCTACTGTGTTTTCAGAATGAGTGCTTGAATACTTCTCAGATGATAAATTTATCTGCATAATGAGGTCCTTACTGCTTTCATGAAGCTTTGTGCTGATTTCTTTCCTTCCCTGCTCATCCCTTGTCCCAGCAGGAGAAATTTTCTTAAAGTTGACACTGTGGAGAGTTTGATCTAGATAGTTGATTTGTATTGGCTTTGATTGTTGTTAACTTGGTGTGCGTAAGGTAAAAAAATAAAAGGTGTGGATTTCTACTGGTGAAGCTTGTTATTAAAATAATATCTGTTCTGTAAGTGATGGTTGGTGTCAGATTATTTTGTGTTTGGTGGTACTTCTTTCATGATAAGTAGAATGTTAGTTAGGTAAGTCACATTGGCATGGATTTAGAATGGAGTTTGAGGGAGATATGGAGCATTTGAGAGGAGAGTTTTATCTAGGGGTATGTATGTTCTTCAAAATCTGTGTTCAGGCATCCCGGTGTTGGAAGGTATGCTTATCAGTCTTGTACATCTGAGGTCTGGAGCCTCAGAGGTTGTATTTCTCTTCAAAACTATGCTTCCTGGAGTGGCTAGAAGGCTTTCCTGGCCCTCTGCCCAGTTGTCAACTGTGGGTACATTGAAACTGAGTGGAAAAGATTGTACTGAGATTAGTAAGAAGGAAGGGAACCATTTCAGTTTCTCATCGATACTGCTTTCACCCTCTGGAATCTGAGGAAAAGATATTTATTAGTCTTGCCTAAAATCCATTTCTCTTCCAGTAATGGGGGAAAAAAACAAGGATCTTAGAAGAGGACCAGGAAGAATATATAACTCATTTGTTTCCAAAAAGCTGCGTATTTCTGAACTTTCTAAGCTTCTAAGCTAAGGGTTTCTAAGCTGCCAGCTGGCATCTATGCTGTAAAGCACAATAACCTCTGGAAATGGAACATGAAGAATATGTTCCCTTTTGGGTTTGTTGTATGTTTTAGGAAAGGAGAATGAAATAAGATCTGTGTGTGTCTACTTCAGAAATGCCTTACTTCCTCAGGCTGTTGGTACCCATAGCAGAGTACTTGGCTTTGGACAATTGCAGTGTGATGCTCTGTTCAGGAAGAGCATATGAGCTTGCCTGATTTTTTTTTTTTTTTTTTTTTGTGAGCTGTTCTTTCTCAGTGTGTGGAATGCTGGTGTAGTCTTCAGACGCTATTGCAAGCTTGGTTCTTGTACTGTGGAATAGCTGTCCATGAACTGACAAATTCATGCCAATTCATGGACAACACTGCTCCTACTTCTTATGTAGGTTAACCTGGAGCATTCTGTGGGCTCCAGGATAATGTATCACTTATCACTGTTGATATTTTGGCCCCTCTTACAAAGAGTGAAAAGCTGAAAGAGATGTACTGAAAAACTGTGTCTTCAGTTACAGGTAAATATCTTTCTCTGTGATACTTGTGATTGAGGGTTTAGAAATCAGCTTTGGATTGTAAAAATGAGAGAAGTTTACCACTTGCAAGTGGGAAGAAAAAAGTCGGTATCACCACATACCTTTTTTTTTTTATATTTCTAAACAGAAAATATCCCCAATCTTTCATATACCAAAAACGTAGTACTTATGAAAGTCAGTGTCATAAAAAGGTATTCCAGAAAACAAGCAATAGAAGAGTATGTTTCATGGCTCTAAGGTTTTTAGACTCGTGTTTCACAGTGACAATGTCATGATGGTGAAGAAGCATGGAGTTCTGGGTGCTGAGGACTGGCAAGAATTACTGTTTCGTAAATAAAACTAAGCATTGTCCTTTTGAAATTCTTTCCTCAGAGAAGCGTGTCATCGAGATATTGTGAATCTGCAAGTGGAGATGATCAAGCAGTTCCATATGCAATTGGTATGTCCCAAAAGCATGGTGGGAAGTATATTTGGTTTTCATTTTGAGTAATACCAAGGCACGCCAACAACTTCTCTCAAAACAAAATCAATTTTCCTTATTAAGAGCAAGAAATGGAGGATTGGATGTGAAGGAAGGGGAAACTATGAATTGGAATCTGTTAAATTCGTTTATGCTTGATAAATAAAGGGAATATATGCATTGAATAGGTATCAAGAATTTAATATTTCAAGAGTTATAAAAAGACAAAAGGGAAACAATCTAAGGAGGGGATAAATGGAATTCAAATAGAAAACTTCATTTATAGGTAGTGCATGCATACTGACCTGTGTCCTGTGTTCTTTGACTCCGTCTTTTTATGAATCTTTGTTCTTTTGATCTGCATTAAAAGACCCTGTCTCCGTACTGAACATTTTAATGGAACCTGCATTAGTAGATTGTCATCCCGAAGAAGTGCAAAATATCCTTTGATAAAATATTCACTAATGTATTAATGATCAAAATACTGTATGTCAGCATAAAAATAATTCTTACTTTTGATGAAAGTTTCTAAAAACAGTATTATCTAGGTTATTTAATTTTCAAAAGGGGTATGAAAATCGGTAGTCTAAAACTGGAATAATTAACTTTATAGCTGCTGATTGGAGCTTTTTTCTTTTCTCTAGAATGAAATGCACGCTTTACTTGAAAGGTATTCTGTAAATGAAAGCTTAGTAGCTGAAATTGAGAGACTACGAGAGGAAAACAAAAGACTGAGGACTCACTTCTGAAAGACTTACACTGCTAATTTTATTACCATGAACTCACTACAGGTGGTGTATTGCTTATGACAGATCATCCATCATCACTGAAGTATTGTATGGAGACCTGCTATTACTTTGAATGTCAATCTTGTCTTCTAAATAAATAATGTAAGATACTAGATGTAATTATAAAATTTGTAACCGCTAAACACTGTATAAAGAACGTTTGCATACTCATGCTGAAATACATCCTAACAGAAAAACTAAAAGGACTAGTACATTTTCAGAGTTTTAGCAATATGTGAAGTGCCTTTTTATAAGAAAATCAAACTGGGACGGATGTCTTTTCTGTAAGAATTCTGTAAGAAATTTTTTTTATGTACCTACTTTTCTATTTGCTTCTTTATCTTACTGCTGTTGGAAACAATCACTGTAGCTTGCCTTTCAGATCATTTTCTTGGAGAAAAAGGGGAGAGAAAGCTCATCTGCATGACAAGATGAGCAAACCTACTCATCTTGTTTGTAAGGAGCTGGCAAGTATGGTATTCAGTTAACTTTGATCAGCTGGCAACCCTGCTATCCTGAGTAAAACTAGAGCTTGAACATATTCCCAAATTCAGTGCCATGATCTTTCTTATTGTAAGTCTGGATCTTGTGCTTGTCTGCTGTGAACTCTGAAGTTGCAAATGCTACTTTAACTTCACAATGAGATTTTTTTGTTACAACTTTAGTTATGAAAGTGGAATTCTCTTTATTTACACATATTTGAATGTTGTCATAGCTTATCCAATTTGAACGCAACTTTAGACTTCAAAATGTAAGTATACTCAGCCATTAATAATATAGCGTTGTGTAAATGCAGTCTTCCAGTCTTTGACTCAACTCCCCCCTTTCCTTTTTATTCATAGTGGCCAACACTTAATACTAAGCAGTTGTGTTTTAGTTTTGAACCTTGTTGGTTTAGCACTATTGTAGCCTTTTTGACATAGCTCCATACCAAAACTAACTAGTATCTTCCTTGTATGATTAACATAACGCACATTAAAGATAAATCATTACTTCAGTAACATAATGGTATCATACTTGAGTGTACTAAAATGAATCTCAGTATGAAACCCTGACTCTGCTGAAGTTCATGGGAGGTTTGGCTTGGCCTTCATTAGTGCCAAGAGATTAATTTAAAACTTAATTTAAAAATTAAAATAACATTTTAAATGAAAATTTTTGCTGAAAGACTTATTCTGCAAGTGCATCTTGCTATTTAAATTGTTCTGGAGGCTTCTTAATTTTCCCACTAATATTTCATTGTTTCTTTTCACACAATGATTAAAACTCCAACACAGAAAGTCTGACAACATGGTGAGTTAATTAGTTATAACATCCAGTGTTTAAATCCATGATGGCACTCTTCTGCTAAATGAGAAAGCCATAATATATAGTGTAACTTATTTTTATATATTGTAAAACTAAAAAAACCCAACCCCTATCTATACTTTTTCCTTATCTAACTTCTTTTTTTAAAAAAAAAACTGTTCTTTTTTTTTATTGGTAATGACAAATACAATCTTGTAGCAAAATGAGGTGTTCAAGTAGCCTTTAGTATTAGGGATAAGACTTTAAATGTCTGCAGTTCTGTTGCTTTTATAAGCTTTTAAAAATATTTCTATATCACATATAACTTTGTGGTAAAAGGAAGCAAAGTAAAGTGGGTTTTTTTTGTAGTAACTTAACACACAGTGTAGAGAACTTTTTAGTAAGTTCACAGAATGTCTGAGCTTGACCCTGACCACAGTTTGTGAAGATGATAGTAGTCGAAGGTAACAAAAATATCTTACAGTTCTTCTACTGTAGTGTTCTTCTCTTTGCAGTGTTAATGAGGTAACTTTGCATATTTGCATCTCTTGATTCGTTCCCCAAGTGCTCTTGCTGGTATACCCAGATGACAGCAGGGAATTAGACAAGTATCTTGGGCATTTGGCTTGTAGATACTTTGTTATCTTGACTCAGAACTGCATAATGTTTTTCTTAATTCCCAAATGGAGGTGATTATAGCAAGAGCGATTAAAAGAAGACATTTTGGCCTTTTTTAAAAAAGATTTTTAGGGCTTTTTTCCATATCTCAGGGCTACAGTAGCACAAGCGGCTATACATGCTGTGTGGAGACCCAATATGCCTACCACTATAGGGGTGTGTTTTGCCTTGTACACAAATCTAATTTGTACATTAAAATAAAGCTTGTTTTGACCTTTCAAAGAAAAAAATAAATAAATGCTGTGCTTATCTACTTATTAAAGAGAATAATCTATGTTAGAAATGTTCTACCTTAGCAGGCAAGAGTCTGATCTGAAGAATAGGTAGAGGTCCACCTAAAATTCTTCATAAATCTCTTTTCTGCCTCTCTGGTTTCATGTAAACCATCGAATCATTTTCACAGAAATGTTTGCATTACCTCATGCTTTTGGAGTAAAGAACAGATGTACAGTTCCCCTTCCAACTTGGAAGCTGTTACAAACATGATAGAGAGATCATGTTCACAGTTAAAAATAATGTTCAAGCAGATGTTTTAGGTAGGGGGAATAATCATGTCACCTAAGCTTCTGGTGAGCTGGAGATCCTGCATCTTCCTAATACTTAACTTATGTGTGCTGCTTTTTTTTATTATTATTATTTCCCTTCTCTCTTATGTACATATTGGATTTTCTGTAATTCAAAATTTCTTCACAGTTTCAAGGTATGTAGGGTTTGAAAACTGATGTTGACTAAAGTTGCTTGCTGCCCCTTTCTATACAAGGAAAAGGAAGAAAATGTTTTACAGGCTCTATCGACAAACAGAGTTCCTTTATAGAAGATATACCCCAGATACAGAAAATAGTTTTGGATTATTTCACAGTCCCTCTTGCAGCCCATCTGGGGGATGATGATTACCAAATAGTTGAAGATGACACTGTGGAAAGAATCTCATGCTCTTTCTTAAGTATCCTGTGCCAGGCACTGGCAAAGATAAGATACAAGGCCAAAGGAACAAGAATAAAAAATTTAGAAGTGTTTTCTGTGAAAGTAGCTGTGCGTCGGATGTCTCTCTGTAGGCAAGGAAGTACAGACAGTACCTGTGTTTCTGACTTCATGTTTTCATATTTGGAGCTGGCACAGCTGTAGTACAAAGAAGCAAGAGAGTGGAATCATCCTCACTGAAGATTTCAAAAGTCATTGTAAACACTTCCTTTTTTGTTCATTTTGGCAGAACAAACAGTATATATAGTTGAGGGGCTAAGAGCCATGAGGAACAATCATTCAGGTCTGGACAATAGCTGTAGTACCTAGTATCCTGTCTGCACCAGTTGCCAATAACACTTCCTGCTAAATTATCATTTTTACTGAACTTATGGGCTCCTATAAGATGTTTGTGTTTCTTCCTGTGGAAAGCTAATCTAAGGTTTTCAAAATAAATTAACAGAAGATTTTTTTGGGGGTAGTGCATGTAGTGAATTTTCAAAAATGTCTTTAGGAGATGGGGGGTGATGACACAAGAAAAATTGAGAGCGAGCTTTGAAGCCTCCACTAAGTCTGCAGAAAATTACAGGTTGTTTTCTCTTGACCTGGATTTAGACAACTGGTGACTAAAGCAAGGGGAAGAGAAGTGTAGACTGCTGATATTTTTGTATCTGGCCTGGGGCTCTAAAGTCAGCTGGTTCGTGTCTTAAGCCACCTACTCTCCATCACGTGCTAGCACTCGCAGGTCTTGGAAACAGCTTCCCAGCTTTCTGTTGCATAGTCACTGGCCTTGCTGTAGGTGTGACCGCCTTTGGAGGGAGCTTAAAACCATCATTATACCTCTGAGGATCCTGTGAAATCTGTTCCAGCCATAGAAACTTCTGTGGTTCTTATTAGCAGCATATTTTTCTCCCTTAGTTCTAACGGGGAGAGTTGCAGCACAAATGGTCAAGCTTTGAGCTCTACATCTCTCTGGAATTCATCATTTCTCCTCTCATTCTAGATAAAAATACCAAACCTCATGTAATTGAAAGTTATTATGGTTCCTGTCCAATTTCTTACACTACAAAGTTCTGTCTCTATATGGAAATTAGTGAGAGACAATGCTTTTTCAGCCTATTATTTTGCTAGAACGATAATTCTGATTTGTTCTTTTCATTCCTACTTGTCCTCTGAGTAATGGAGAAGGAAAGAAATTACACAGAGAAAAGGACACATGAGAAAATAACACAATTTCCTCTACAGGTTATTTACATATCCATGCCTTTACAGGTTACAAAAATACATATTAGCAAACACAGGGCAGCAGTGTTTCAGAATTCATTTTTAAAAATTAGTGCTATAAATAAATGCTAGTGCTTGGTTGCGTTACTGAAGCACTGCTTTCCAGAATGGCTGAATACCCAGAGGCGTCCAGCTGGAGATGTTTTGTGTAATAACTGAGTTGCAGAGGGTGAGATGGATTTTCTGAGTACTATGTTCATCAGACTGGCCAATCAAAAATTAGGGCAAACAAGCCCAATTAATTTTTTTTTTTTTTAAAGTTTAGGGCTAAGTAGATGGAACTGTCCCCCTAATTTCATAGCTTCTCATCTCGGGCAGTTCTGGGTTTATGCTTATCCAGTTCTCATCACTGAACTTCCTTATCAGTCCAAAGGCTGATCACAATTTTTTACCAGTTCTATTTATTCTATTCCAGTTTTAAATTTCCAACATTACACAAGCGTCTGCAGCTTTGTCCTGTAGTTATTTTATTACTGAAGTTGCTCCTCTTGACAAGAAAAGTCAGCAAGTCTTAAAACTTAAGGCAAATTTAAATTAAATAGACTCTGCAACCTCCAACCGTGATACACAAAATTCTTCCCATGCCACGCTGGCCTTAAAGGAATCATGTGTGGTGCTGGAGCTCACGCTCCCCATCTTTTTCCCCACAGTGTGGGGAAGGAATGTCACTGTACTGCATCCAAAATATTTGTCCCCTGAGTCCGATGTCTTATCAGCTCCTCCAGCTGTGGGAAAGCTGATCACTCCTTTCCTCTCAGCAACAGCAGAAGCAATGACGAGTCTCCTTCCTCTCAGAGATGTTTGGTCCCACTTCTAGACCCCCTTTCTGAGTCCCCTCCCTCAGCCTCATTCTGCCAGGACCTCTTCTGCAGCTCTTCCTTCCACGTGGATGTGCTCCACCAGATGTAGGTCACACCATGAATGGAAGTTCACTTTGCATGGCATGTATGGGTGGGGCTCAGGAACATCTACACAAATGCCATTGCTCGTTTCCATAGTAACTTTGATGTTTTGGAAAGGAAAAGGTAAAAAAGCCAGGAGCAACAGGAGCCGATTCATGGAGCTAATGGCACTTTGGTGACATGTACTGTTCTGAAGCAACAGAAAACCCAGCTGTGACAGACAAGTCTTCTCCAATGATGATTTACGCTTTCTGTAATCGCCCATCCCATAGTTGATTTTGCTATTTATTTTTGTTTAGCTTAGGTTTTTTTTAAAGATTCCTTTCTACACCAGCTATGAGGCAAGCAGTGATGGCACCGGTGACTGCTTGGTATCTCCGCCGGCAGTGTAGAGGCCAGTGGTACCACTGCTTTGAAAGCTACACCATGCTTTCCAGAAACACGAGGCTTTAAGTCTAAAACCCGTATGGTTTAGTAGGGGACTGGGCAAGATAAGCACCGTTCTACCTTTTAAAACAATATCTTTGTAAAATTGAAATTACTTAAATTTCATGTAGTTCATAAAAAGTACCTTATTGCTGCTGATCTCTGACATATTTAATGTCAAGACGTGTAGCATATGCTTTTATTTCACTGTTTAAAGCAGCTGACTTCTGTTTCTGCCTTATTTAAGTAAGTGGCAGTTGTGAAGCAAACTTCATGGGAATGGTGACCTCATGCTGAGGGAGGGGACTGGTACCTTGTCAGTATTTCAATGCCAACAAAGACCAAGGCTTTTATACTTGCAGAAACGACAAAAGTCTTTTCAGCACCCAATCATCATCTCTGTCGAGAGGTCTCACTCAGCGCAAGGTGAAGAAACTGAAATATTTCACATCTAGTCCTTGGATGTCACCAACGATTTCATCTGCGAGTGACTTTTGCCTATTGCCATCAGTTTAGTCTCTGTGTAGATAGTACCAGGGTGGTTAGGAAGAGCATTGAAGAGGGACATGGAGGTTTGTCTTTCTGAAGGCTTCAGTGCTGGTTACGATGCTGTCCATCCCTTTCTGGACGGAGAGTATGGCTTCAGGGGAGGGCTCACCTCTCCGATTCCCGCTTTGTGCCTACCTTGCCCTCCTTTCCCAGGAACTGATGCTGGGCTGGAGACACCCGACTGTGCTTGTTGATCATAGACAGCAAACTCAGCGAGGAGGGAGAAGGAGAGACAGACTTAATGACGACTGAGCAATTAACCTGGTTCACCTGCTAATCTGCTTTGAAGATGGGAACTTGGAAGCTGATCTGCAATTGAAGAGAAAACCCCAACAACTGGTGCAACAGCTCCTCTCAACTGAGATGCTTAAAAATAATTCCTCTAACATCTCCCTTACGCAGCACATCAGCTATTTCATATTTTTCTACACTGAAGCTGCTTTTTCTGGCCTTTGCTCTTCCCAGTACATTGCTCGGTAGCAACCTGTCTGTCCCAGGGACTGTAAGGCTGGGCTAACAGAAGCCAGCTCCCACTGCAGAGGAAAAGATGGAGACATTTCTTGCCTCGGTTGCCGTGGGTTAAGAGCATCTGGGAATGAAAACAACTCTCCGAGGATTTACAGCCGTTTCCACACACAGAGTCACAGCACTGAGGGTTCAGTAACAGGCGCCCTCCAGGTCCTTGAAATGCTTCTTTCAATGAGCATCCACTCCATCACACCCAGGCTAAGCGTAAACAAAGTTTTCTATCCATACACTTATCTCAGCCACCTATTGGGTTTTCCTGATATTGCCATGGCGAGCTCGGGAGGAGAAAGCAGAACAGTCAGCTGCTCCCGGTAGTATTTCAGCATCAGGGATCAAATTAACTTCCCTGAGGGTGCGATACCTTAAGTGATCGACATTCAGAGGGCTTTAAATTAAAAAAAGAAACAAAAAGCAAAAAGACGACAAAGAAAATAAATTAGTACCTGTGGGGTTGTGTGAGGAACAGAGACAGGGGGAGAGGTGGAGGGAAGGATGGAGCTAAATGAGCCAGGGAGGGATGAGCGGGACATCTGCTCACGGTGGGGGCCCTGAGAGGGCCAGGCTGTGGCCACGGGGGAGACAGGGGACGGGGTCGGGGTCCGGGCCCCCTTTCAGAGCACCCTCCGCTGGCATCTCGGCCCCCTCTCCCCGCCGCGCAGCTCCCGAGGCCGCACGCCCGGAACCTTTCCCTTCCCCGGCGACGCTCTCCCGCCGCTGCCCCGGGAGCCGCCGGTGAGCGCGGGGCGGGACGGGCTGCGGGGCGTGGGACACGCGTGGGGCGGCGGCATCTCCCCGCCGTGCTGGGGGGGGGTTCTGGGGCGGGCTCCGCGCTGCCAGGCCGTACCCGGTTTGGCCTCTGCTCCCCCCGGGTGGGTTATGAGCTGGCGGGGGTGAGACCTGTTACCGCTGAGAAGGAGCCCCCGGTTCCCCGGGGCCGCGCTTCCTGCGCAACATCCTACGTTCCGGTTAGACCCGCTGTGACAGAAACTCGGTGGGAGGCACCGGCCGCCCGGTGCCGGCACCGCACCCCGGGCAGGCGGGAGGGTAGAAGAAGTGCGGGCAGGAGGCCGGCAGTACCTCCCGGTCCCCGCAGAGGGCAGGGCCGCCCCGCACGTCCGAGCCCCGGCTGGCGGCGGCTGCCGCCCCCCCCCGACCCCACGGGTGGGTCCGGGGCTTCGCGTGTCCTCCCCGCTCCAGACCGGGCCGGTGGGTAAATCCCGGGCGAGGGGGTTTGCCGGGGGAAGGGGTGGCGGCGGTTCGGTGTGGGGCAGCGGGGTCGGTAAGCGATTAATCAGAGGGGCTGATTCTGAAATGGGCAGCTGGTTTCGTGTAGCAGGTGAAGTCCTGTCTGAAGCAGCCCCTCAAGTACATTGTCGTTCCAGCACTTTCTGTTGAAGAGAGGCAAAATAGTTTAGATTTCATTTGGGAGTTACATAAAAGCGATCTCGTGCTATTCCACGCATTGCAAAGAGCTTGAATGACATTATGTTGTTGGTGGTAGTTGTTGGTAATTAATATATGACACATTCACCGGGACATATGTTATTTTCTAGGGATGGAAGGAAGAAGTGAAAGAAGAAATATGATGCTACTAGGTGATCTCTTTTGCCTTGGCTCATTTCCTTCCACTGTGAAAACAGTAAACTTCCTAAAGCTAAGTAAGGGTGATGGAGCAAGGAAAAAGTAGTTTAAACTATTTTAGTGAGTTTTTCGACTCTTGGCTGCAATGGATGGTTCCATAGTGGAGTTCAAGTGAGTCAAGAAGTATTTCTTTTCAAATCGCGTAGGGCAGGGAATAGAACTAAAATTCTTATTCATGAGAAGTACCCTAAGAACACGTATCCTTTCTTGTAACATTTTGGTAATTATCGAATCCCCTCGCATTCGCCAGAGAAGTTAAATCTTAAGTCTTGAAATAGTCCCAGGATGGGAGAGCTAGTCCCTGCTTAACGTGAGGCCCTACAGCTGTTGGAGAACAGCCATCCTTGTTAATGCCACATCTGTGTGAGATAACCAAGAGAAAGTGCTCGACGTGACTCTGGGGTGGCTGGGCTGCTTCAGGCTGCGTGGGAGTGCACACGCCGGTGGGATTAGGGCTCAGTCTGTCCTTCTAAAGGAGTGGAAATGTACAGACTCATCTTCTCATTCCATTTGACGTGGGCTCTGAATGGATTTCAGGACAGCATCTCTCAGCTCCAGAAGGAGAAGTCTTGCTTGCAGAATCTATGCTCTCTCAGTGGTCCCTGTTATGTGGTGCATATGTGTAAATATACATATATATATATACATACACATGCACCCAATCTTCATCTTTCTGGTCCTGAGAATGAGCCCAGTTATGGGACAGTCTTATTTAGTGCCTTCCTGAGTATGGATGGAAACCACAGCATAAGGTTGCTCAGTGTTGTCAGGATTTTAGTAGCTTTTCATGTACCTTGCAGCAGACAGAGGGTGTCTTTCAGGTATTTATGGGGGCTGGTTGGCAACTTTAGCACTTACCTTTTTGACTTAAATGCATAAAGGGGCATTTAAGTACCTTTGGAATCTTGGATCTTCAGCACAGATTCATACACTTGTTTTCACTTGTTGAAAATTTGTTCAGGCTATTCCTTACAGGTTAAAGGAGTTACTGATGTGATAGAAAAAAAAATAAATCTACAGAGGTGATGATAACCAGAATAAGGCCAGATGACCTTCAAACTAATTATACTGGGTGAGAAATTGTGATTGGAAGTGTTATATGTGTCCACAATTTAAGGTATCGATTGGATTCTGAGCTATTTTCAACTGTCTTGTTTATATCTTTTAACAATAACAAAATTTCCTATCAGCTTCTGGTCAGTAGGAGAGGAAATAGAAGTGAAAGCCACAGTGAGTTTTTCAAGCCTGTCTCGCTAGTTTCCACTCTTTTAGGCTTCAGTGCTTATTAGAGCACAGCAGAGCATGTCCTCAGAGCTGAATCACCTTTTTTCTTGTTTTGTAGCCTGTTTCAACTTGACAAGAGTTTTCTTCTGAGACTGTGTTTATGTGTGAAATGGCTGTGGTGCAGGAAGGGAGAGGAAATTTGTGTTCATTTCTGAAGACATTGGATTCTGTGGTCATTTACCCCCCTCCTCAGGAGTGAGTTGCATGGCTTTGTGGATGCCATAGAGGGGACAGGCTTCTCCTGGGGCAGTCTGTTAGTTTTGATGGCATGCAACTGTGACAGGAGCTGTGGTCCTAGGGTGAAAAGAAATCTCAGTAGATGGTATAGGTATTACAAAGGTCTTTGTTCCTCTGTTTTTTATCGAAAGAGAGACTTCAAACTAAGCTCTGTGTTCAGTGAAGAGCCGAGAGGGAGAGGGCAACACGCCTGAGTAACATGTTCAAGAGGATTTTGGCTGATGAGCCTTTGGATTGCTGTCTCAAAACAGCACTCTGGCTAGGAGAAGGTACTTGGAGACGTTGTGTCATTGGTAGCATATTGCTGTTTAATAGTATGCCTAAAGGAATGAGGACAAAGAAAGAGCAAGGTGCCTGCAAAGTCATAGAATCATTTCCACACAACTTAAAGACTACCTTCTCCCATTTTCTGATTCTTCCCTACAGCCTATGGACTGGTTTTATCTTTTGGTTGTTTATTAATGGTGATACCCATTGGCATTTAAAACAGAAACAAGAGAATGCCCACATTTTATATGATGTTAAGCAAAAGCAATGATTCAGAGTTCATATATTGTTTGTTAACAACAAATGTTTGCTAAAGCAGTGTATATGCAAATTTCTTTATATGCTATTGTGAATATTTATTTTTAACACATTTTCCTTCATCCTGGCTACTTTATGATGGCCTTTATTCATTCTTCATCACTGTACTGGTGTTGAACTTCTGCTTTTATTTCTAGAAAAAACAATGCTATTCTGTTTACTTGGAGAAAAGCAGTGCATTTCTGACTAATAGTCTGAAATAAAGGAATAAAGAGTCAGTGTCACAAATCTTCATAAAAGCAAGGTTTGTCAGCTGGAGAAAAAGGTACTGCTGCTTTACTCCGTGTTTCTGAATTATTAGGGTTAAGTCCTGGTTTAAGCACTGTGGTTTGGATGAATACTGTGTTTCTGGTGTTAGCTGGAATCTGGTGCCTCAGAAAGGTGTGAGACACAAGGTGTTTTGACTAATTACTGAATAACCCTCTCAGAAGAATGGTTTTCCCTGGGTCTGCTCAACAAAGATTTGCTTTTTATATTTTTTTCATTGGAAAAAAAAGTGTCTTCTACTTTAAAGCAGTAAAATGGGGAGTGTTTCACATTCAATGCAAACTATTTTCTGTTTTTACTCTTTAAACTGGTCATCATGTTTTGTGACAATTTAGTCGGAGTTCAGTGATTTTTTTATTTTTTTCTCTTAGAACAAGATCCTTCTCATTTTATGGTAGTCTCACTGTATGTATTTTCTGTTAAAACAGAGTAGATTGGCATCTTCTTTAGCTTCCCTGTAGCTTTTCTTAATGTATGTTTCTAGTGTGTGCCCCTTATTTGTTTGTTTCCTTTCACTTTGGCCGGAGTGAAATTAAAATGGCTTCAAGAGACCGTTTCTTAATGTGAAGACTCTCCAGGGCTGTCAGAAATAACTAATAATTAATGCAAGTGCTGTTCTAATGCTCGTTTGGAGTTGAGTCACACGGATGCTTGTAGCAGGAATTTGTCGTAGGGGGAAAACAGGCGCCGTGTGCTTGGCGCTCTACAGCTTCGGGTCTGAAGAACCATAAGGGAGATCTTAAGTGGGTGAAAGCCAGGAGGAGGTAGTAAACAAAACAAGACTGAATGCTAATGGGTGTTTGGTATGAGAGAATTAAGCTGAGTAATCTGAGGAGGTGTTGAAGCAGAGGAAAACAAAAACAAAGTCAAATGTATGCTTCAGACCATATGCGACGGCTGATGGTTATTTGGTTTGAAACGAATTACGGAAGCAAGATGAGATGAACCCTGGGTTTCACTTGAAAATAAAGCACCTAAAGTGTGGCTGAGGCAGGGCAGAATAATGAACCTCTAATTTTCTTAAGCTGCATAAAATAGATAAAGAACTTGTAAATAAATTTAAAACAAGTTAGGATATTAGCCCATTCTAAGGAATGGTACCTTTTTGAAGTGAAAATAATTATGTTCACCTTATTTCTTGATTGCTTGGCTGAAGATGAATTGCTCTCTGAGATCGTAAAGCTGCATTATGTGAGGAGTTGGTTATCGTGAAATTAGGAGAAAGACATAACCAACTGGTACAAAGCATAAGAGTTTCATAGTCTGAGAACAACTGTGCTAATGGAAATACTCAGGAAATAGCTTTAACTTCTAGAAAGTGTTTTCAGAGACAGGTATAGTCTCACTGCTACAACAGTGGAAACCATGAAAACCACCAAGGCTGAGACAGAAAACCTGTGATTAATTTTGTTATCTTAATAGACATGTGGTGATGATCCACACAAAGCACTAGAGAATTTTACTTTCAAATGGATTGTTATTTTACTTGCATACTTTCTAAGTAATAAAGCTGATTTTATTTGTAACGGAGCTCAACTGAAGTAGATGGATCTAAACCAGCAGAGGATTTGTTCTTCAGGTTTCCTGTTCTGTATTCATTAGAACAATTGGGAAACCGTTATTTCCATATTATAATGCACTGCTGTTTTGAGAGCTCGCTCCCAAACAAGGTGCTAATTGGGACTGAAATTGTGTGGTGCATGTGGTACTCCTTGTGATTTGGAGTTACAGATGATCATATTTATTAGTGGCTTCAGAAATTAAGCCTCCCGTGCAGTTTTAACTGTGCTTCTGTAAGGACTCAGTGAATAAATGCATCATATTTTGAGACATGGAGTTCAGAGAGATTGTTCTGTGTTCCAGGATTGCTGGGCAAATCTGACTTGCAGTGAAGCTTTCCTTGCAGGCTCCTGTGCTATAGTTTTTAGAGCATTAGGGTAGGGTTCCCAAGATGCAACAGAAGGTACAGTATATATCCTGGTTTAATTTTGCAGTTAACTAGAAAAAGTTTAGCAAGTTCTAACTGAAAAGCAAGATGGATACTTAGAAAGAGGAGTGTAGCATGTAAACAGATGTCTGGAACTTATGAACTAAGTTCCATTTCATGTAGTTTTTCTGCATATTCTGCTGCCAAGATGCTATGCTTTTATGTTGACACTGCTTAACTACATTGTTGAATTTTGGAAGAAGAGCTGGAAAGAGTTTGGACTTTTTATAGCTTAGTAAAGGACAGCGAGCACTTCAGCAGTTTGGAATTTTGACTGAAATTTTTAATGGGATGTTCCTGAGAAGCTCATCAGGGACACAAAATTGATTAAGACCTTCCTCCCTCCCCTGCTGCCCACCCCCCACTTTAGGTTTTTGAATCAACTTGATTAGATGAACAACTCTGTTTTTAAGTTTCTAGATTTGCTCAGACTGTCTCCAGAGTAAGGAAGATGATATTGCCCTGGGTTTAATTTGGGTCATGTTAGCAATTTCATGACTGTGAGAAAGGGGACTATGTTTTTTTTTTTTCAAATTTTGGTGAGGTCCCACACTCAAGGAGCAATTTCTCCAGCAACTTCTACAGTGAAAGCCTAATGTGTGGTTGTGTGCCAAGATTGACGGTTGTATTCTGGCTGCTGAAACTCTCCTGCCTTGTGGGATTCACATCATCTCTGGGCTGACTCTAACATGAGAGGTATAAAACTGGTGGGTAATTAGATGTTTTACTGATGAATATTGATTCAATTATATAATTTAACTATAATATCTGCAAATGGGAGTGAAGTGTGGAGTGAAAGAGGCATTGTAGGCCTGTATCTGTGAAATGTGAATTAATTCAAAATATGTAGAGAACATTGAAGACTTCGGCAGTATTTCTGTGAGTGGTTTATGTGCCTCATTTTAATTGCTTGATGCTATTCTGCCAAGCTGCATGAAATTAAATAAAAGGAAACTTGCAATGGAACAAACAGGAAATGAAATAATAAGTGGAGTAAGATGCCTCTGGAGAGAACGGTGAGGGATTTGCAGTAATATTTGAGAAGTTATTAGATGTGAGAGTCCCACCTGTGTGCTCCAGAAGCCTTGTTTTTCCTCACACCCTTATAAAACTTCCTCCTGGAGAGGAGTGAAGGTGGGAAAGGCTGTATGCATGAGGAGTGGGAGCTAGAAGCACAGGCTTTCAGAGTGGGATACTGAACGAGTGTTGTGTTATACCTCTTCCTTCTCTCTTTCTGTATCTCTCACCACACACATTTGGATTGCACGGGACATATCCACAACCATGAAGAAACAATAATTTGTGCATACCTGAGTCAACAAAGTCTGGTTTCCTATAGCATTAATCTGCCTTGAGCTATCCACCCAAGTTTATATCCATCATCCCCCACTCCCCCGTTGCCCTTATACTTCAGTACCTCTCCTTTTCCTCCAGTTCCCTACCATCACTTGCAGTCTCCCTGAAACCAGTGAGCAGTAGGCCAGTTCTTTCCCCCTCTGTGCTTTGATCCCTGTGCTGTGGATGGTTGAGACTTTTTCAGATTCAGAATTTATTAGAGGAGCACGAAATGAAGGGTTCATCCTGTATTTTCAGCTGTCTTACATTAGTCCAGAAGGATGGCCAGTTTTGGCTACCTTGGTAAGTGGCGGGTAAACTCTTCATACTTTGGAAACATCATCAATAAGACTTACCTGGGTTCCCTCTTCTATAAGATGCAGGTGTTGCTATTGTCATTAAGGCTTCTTAAGCTGCTTCCTCTAATAGTTCTTTGCTTCTAGCCTTGCCATCACAAATGCCATCACTTGCATGGGCTGGTCATTATCACTTTTACTGTTACACTGCCTAACCCTGGTCAAATGGGAGAAATTTGTCCCTTCATAAATGGAATTTTAGCATAAGCTGGAATTTTAGTGTAAGTTTGTCTGCGTTGTGCCACTGTGCCACTGCAAGAATGCAGTGCCACAGTTTGGTTAAGGTGGTGCGTTCAGTATGATACCAGGATTTGGAATATACAGAAAGAACCGTCCTGATGGATACCAGGCTGGCAGATACTGTTAGTCAGTTGTCTAAACACAATTGTATTTTAAACCCTTATGTTTCTTTCTTAGTCAATGTGCCTCTTTTTTATTTTTCTTCTTTTTTTTTCCCCCCTAATACAATGCAGTTAGAATTTCTGCTGAAGGCAGCTCCCACTGGAGCTGATTGAGCTGGTATTTCTGTTCTATAAGCCTCCCCTTTGTGGTTTCCATAAAGCTGAAAGTATTTCTTGGTGCTGATCGTGGTTTATTTTCCTGGCCTAAAATTGCATCCCAATTTCATCTGTACCAGATAACCCTTCTTGAGTTTATCTAGTCTCTTCTGAAATTAAAAAGAAAGCCCTATCTGTAAAGTTCTCTTAATTCTAAATGGTCTCTGATATTTCTGCTGGAGTAAACATCTTTTGCACTATGTGTAGTCTACTTTCTGGAATGAGTTTAATATGGGACTCAAGGCATCAAAAACATTTGGTTTATTGAACTGTAAGATGCAAATACTCTTTTTCCATCGGGCCTGCAAGTTCCCTCCTGGTAAGCTGTAGTAAACTCTTAAGCGTTGGGATTGAAGTTTTTCATGCCAGCTGCCTTTTTTGTTTGTTGTCTCATCAAAATGTTTAGGGTTCTTTTTGAGCATGAATTTCTGGGGAAAAAATGTTTTGTCACTTGCAACCACAGTGTCATGGGCTTTGCAGGGTAGGTTTGGCAGAAGCCTGGATTTTCAGAGGAAAATGGTTCTTTTGCTGCTTCTATTGAATTCTTGCCAAATTTAGAAAAGTCTCTGAAAAATATGTGCCAATAATAAAATGCTGAAAGCTCACCTGTCATTTCCCTGCAATTAAGCAGCATATGTCCCATCCTTGCTGAGAAAGCAAGAATGTTGCATCTCAGGATTATTGGGAGCTCAAACAGACCTTCCTAAGCAGTTCCTGTTGCTGCAGGGTGAGGTTAAATTGCCTCCTAAAACAGAAGAGGGGGCTTCTGTTTCCAAAGCATCAAGTGACCATCAGGTTGCCTAAATGGAGAAGAAACATGAGCCAGGCTGTGTCAGGAGGTGGGAAGAGGGAAGGAATGAGAGCCTCCTAAAACAGAAGAGGGGGCTTCTGTTTCCAAAGCACCAAGTGACCATCAGGTTGCCTAAATGGAGAAGAAACGTGAGCCAGGCTGTGTCAGGAGGTGGGAAGAGGGAAGGAATGAGAGGGTAGGGATTCGCCCATGAGCCCTGGTGACTCAGGATGGGAAAGGGAAGGGGATTGCCTTGGAAGACTGGAGCTTGATGCTGTGGCTCCTCAGAGGTGTCTCCCCTCTCTTGTTTCTATAAGGAGCTGCACAAGTGTGAGAGAGGGATCCCTGTGAGAGCCTAAAATCTGTCTTTGGAGCAGGGGTTGAGTACCAGATCTTGCACGTGATTTTTGCCTGACTGCATAGCGTGAGAGCTGCCACTGCATTTGCACTCTGAGTTCCCTGACTCTGAGATAAGTGTCTGCTGGCACGGAGATGGAGAGGGTGTTTATACTTTTTGTCTGGTAAAGTGTTCATGTGTAACATATTTGAGCTCTTATATATATATATTTTTTTTTTTATTCCATTCTTGTGTTGTTTTGGGAAAACATGTTCTTATTAGTAGATGTGCGCTTGAGACATGATCTAAATAGGATGAAAGTTATCCAAAACAAGGATTGTTTTGAGTTTATTGTTGGTGGTTTGTTTTTTTTTTTAATATGTCTTCAAAGGGTTTTGAGTAATGTTTTATGCGATTGAGTTTGTAGTGTGGGTTTTACTAGCTCTGTACAGGAGGCAGCACGTACAAATGGTGTTGTCTAAAAGCTCAGCCAGTCTCCCTTCCCACTGAACTGCCGTGTTAAGACACCAGTTTCTCCAGTCATGCTCATGGATCCTGCTGACCTGTTAAGCTCCACTGTTTGGCCCATGGCTGCATCATTTTTAAGTATGATTAGTAAAGCCTTGAGACTTTGCTGGGATTTCTGTCAGGAACCATATGTATACCTAGCAAGTGACAGTCACAGTCCTGGAGGGTTTACCATCTGAACTGAGAAAGGCACAGCAAGTAAGTGACACACATCAGTGGAGGGAAAAAGGCAAGGCAGGACGGAATGGCATGGTCGGATGTGGCTTCATTTGGTGTTGGTGGGCAGGGCCACCCCATCACCAGGGTCAGTCTCTGCAAATGTAGTCAGGCAAGCCTCTACAGGTGAATCTTCTCCTAAGAAAAACAATTTAGCTCCATCCCGGAATCAGTCAAACATTTTTCCCTGGTTCTTTTTACTGAAAAGCTGCTCTAGAATCAAACCCTTTCACAGCCAAACACCGGTAATTTTGAATTTACATTTATTTGTTCCCTTATTAACAAATGTCCATATATTCCTCTTTATCCTCTGGTTTGAAGAATTGTTCTTTCTCATCTGGGCTTAGACAAATCACGGTGGTTTTTTACATGAAAAAGCAAGGCTTTTAACTCCTCTGTGCCTCTGTAGATGTACCTGAAATACCTTTGAGCTCTCTAGTTGGCAGACTGTTAGCAGCACAGTCACTGTGGTGTGAAAGTCAGAGCCATGTAACCAGTTTAATGCTCAAGAAGCTTGTATGAGCTTGCTATTTGTGCCATGTGCTGTGCTGCAAGCTGCACAGAGGATTTTGAGGAGGCTTTTGCCCTGAATATCCCCTATGCTTCTGTGAGTATCCTATGGGTTTTCTGCACTTGCCTGAATTTGTTTTTCTGTGGTGGGCTGACCAGAATCGTTCATGCTGTTCGTAGTTAAAGCACTCCACATGCCTGGATGATGTTGCTGATGGTGTTCTATCATTGCCTGTGATGGTACGGTGTTTCTGGTTCCTCTGCTTGCTTTGTTCTTAAATAGCTTTAAGAAGCCTGGATGAAGATCCCAACCTGTAGAAGGAAGGGGGAGGCTGCTCCTTTGTGGGGAGCTGTGGTGGTGCCCAAGCAGAGGCGCTTCTCTATGAGCAGGGAGGGGACTCCACAGCTGAAGCAGAAATAGGCTGTAGTGGGGATCACAGACCATCCTGACATCCAAGACAACTGTGTAGAGTTTGTTACGATTCAGAAAGCTACTGAATAACCAAGTCAGGAAGCAGAAACCTGCCCTTAGAGGTGTTTAGTAGACAAGGGAAGCCCAGGGTATTGTCCCTTCTTGGGGAGGAAAATGGCCTCAAGTTGTGCCAGAGGAGGTTCAGATTGGATATTAGGAAAGATTTTTACTCTGAAAGGGTTATTAAGCCTTGGAATGGACTGTCCAGGGAAGTGGCTGAAGCACCGTACCTGGAGGTTTTCAAAAGATGGGTTGACATAGTGCTGAGAGACATGGTTTAGGATTGTGAGGGGTTCTTTTGTATGTCTTTCTCTTTCTCTTTCTCTTTCTCTTTCTCTTTCTCTTTCTCTTTCTCTTTCTCTTTCTCTTTCTCTTTCTCTGACTTAGATTGATGCTTGGACTAGATGATCTTAAAGGTCCCTTCCAATCCAGATGCTATGATTCTTACTTCTGTTATCTTCCCTATTCAAATTGAGTATTCTAGATTTTTCTGATAGAACCTAATTTTCTTGAGCTTGAAGACCTGTTTGCTGAGGAAATCTTGTCGTCTTCTGTAGAAGGTTCAGTATAATGTGATCCACCTCAAAGTTCTGGTCCTTCTCCAAAGCTGCTCTGAAAGCATCATGAGTTGTTCTTGTGGCTGCACTTTCCTGATCTCGTGATTGTGCCACACTTATAGTTTGGGATCATCCTGCGCTGCCTCAATACTTACAGGCGCTGCATCTTGCACTGTTAAACCTTGTCTTTTGTTCATGGTCACACTTTTCTTCCTTTCTGATGCTCAACTCCATATCCTTGCAGATAAGTCTGAAGGAACTTCCTCAGTAAGGAGCTTTCTGCCTGGTACTTTCCACTTACTCTTGTTTGTCCTGTAAGTAGTTTATCTGATTTATACATCTTATACCTTTATTGACTTCTTCCAGTTTAGCCTATGTAGTGCTTTAGCAAATGATTTATTAAAATCCAGATAGATTACATTCACAACATTTTTTGTGTGAATAAAATAGAAAAGAAAGATTTTTGTCTGGTGTGATGTGATCTGTCTTCTGTAATTCATTTGATTTCCTTTGTTTTCCATTCT
Organism: Scolopax mira; assembly: GCA_004320125.1. NCBI lineage: Eukaryota > Metazoa > Chordata > Aves > Charadriiformes > Scolopacidae > Scolopax > Scolopax mira. Next base: position 101,346 of record BJBW01000267.1, on the reverse strand, counting down.
TTCCTCAGGATTTGTGTGCTATCTGTAAATGACTGATCTGTCTGTACTACCAAAATGACTTTTTTCCCCTCTGTCTTTTCTCTCAAGTATAAGCACCATATTTGGTTTTCTTCAGTCATGTGGTACTCCCTCATTTGATGGATTTATTTAATATCCATGCTATCAGACTTGCAATTTCATGTACCAGTTCTTTTGGTGTTCTGTGATTAAGATTGTTCTGCCACCCAGACTTGACAGCAATAAACTCTTTGGATTTTGCTTCCCTCTCAGTAATTTCTGTCTCTGAGAACTCATTCTTACTAGCTGTCATGTGTCTGGCCCACTGTTCAGTGTGAGTTCACTTTTTTTTTTAAAAAAAAATGAGTGGAGATAGTAATTTGTTTCAGGAGCTGTGCATACACTTCACGTGAAATCTGCCCTTCCAGTTAAGAACTTTATGCTTCTTCCATGAGCTGGGTGGTGGGTTTTGTGGGCATGGTTTTGGTTTTTTTTGGTGAGTTAGTTGGTTTTTTTTAATTAAAAGGTGGCTAAGGACTCTCTCTGTGTTCTCTTTACAGTCGGTCCGGTTCATTTTCAGCACTAGTGCCATCATCTGAATATCTCCTGAACTCTGAAGATGTAGGTGGTTGTGAGTCTTAGGACAGCAGAAGGAATTCAGCAGTTACCCTTTTCCATGTGTGAGATCTCTTCACTGTTTCTCTTCTCTTGGAGAAAGTACTCAGCTGGGGCTGGACACCTGTCTTGCAAGACTTTAGGGTAAAGGCTGATTTAGTAGCTTTGGCGCTGCGCCCTTCAAGAAATGCAGCTTCACTGCACACACTTCACAGAGGGTCTCTGCTTTTTTAATGTATTTGTGGAATTAATGAAAATGATGGTGGGAGAGCAGAAGGATGATGTGGGTTGCCTTGCAAATAACAAAGCAGACAATGAGAGCAAGTGCATGCACTTCTGTAACCAGATCTGCCGACAGATCTTTTCATTAATCTGAAGCTTGATACTCCTCTTAGTGTTGGGCCTTTGTGACCTACTGATGACAAGGCCGAATATTTCTGAAATGCTCCAGAACATCTCCGTTGCCAGTGGAGCATATAGCAAAATAAACCCCAGAATTTTAAAGCATTTCTGAGGAAGAATTTGTCAGCTTTTTCTTTCTGAAGAAAGTTTGCACCCAAAGGATGATCCTATCATGGAGCGGGTGTGGAAGCAGCATGCTTTTCAAAAATTTTAGCCAGCTCTAATTGCTCCATGCCAAGGACTGAGCTCTACAGTGAGTCCTGAATTAATCTAAACTGCAGCAGACTAATTCTGTGTGGACAATTCATGGATGCTCTGTTGCTTTTGCAAGCAAATGAAAACTGCAAAGCAGCACCCAAATGTTTTTAGTTTTCCTCTGGTGTTTCTGTGGAAATGCAGAAATTAAGAAAGGGTGCCCTGCTTAATAGGGCACAGAAACATATTCAAGTGGGGTGCTGCAGCTGCTAGCTTTACTCAAAGGTCCGTGTCTGCTCCTGTAAGTTATGTTTGTACACATTATCCACCCAACAAACTGCAACACTATGGAAGCTGAAGTAATTTGTGACCTGAGGAAGCAGATGAGGACTTTACCGTTCTAGCCCGATCATAGGTCAGCTCTCTAGCCTGGCTTGGTGTTTCCATGCAGTATCTACCAGTTGGCCTTTATCTTCCTCTGGATGGGGACAAAGGAGGATGCAGAAGTGGAGATGAGCAGTTATTCATTGTGGGAAGAGGTTGGGAAAGTAGGAATAAGGAGATAGTGCTGAGCAGTGGGAAGAAGATGATCACATCTTGTGTTGCAGCACAGAAATACAATGAGATTCCAGCTATCAGTGCGTGGTCAGACTACAAAAGAAGATGGCACTGCTGGTCTTGTGAAGAATCTGCTGTTCTGGGAGGGTTTGGTAGGTCTACTGCCACACAGTTCAGACAACTATGCTGTTGTCAAGTCATCTCAGCAGTATTATGGTTTCTAGACATTGCCTGACCTTGTGAGCCCTAGTAGGCCTAGGTCAGGTTTGGGCCAAACAAAAAGCTGCTTGAGTTTCTAGAGAGTTTGTCAGGTTGGAGCAGTAGACCTGAAATGAATCCAGATTATCATGCTATGCTAATGCCGAGTTTCCCATCTTCCCAAACTAGAGCAGTGAAGGATTCGGTGCAGATTCACCTGTCTTTTCAGGCATCAGGACAGGTCTGTTAGGGGCAAATCAGGGCAAGAGGTGATTCCCTGTGAACCTGAGCTGAATCCATGTGGATTATGGTTTTGCTCAGAAAGCCGCACCTTTTCCCATAATACCTCATGATAAAGGTTCAGGTACTCATTATCCAATTTTATTGGATTAAAAAAAAAAACCCAAACCACCAAAAAACCCACCTCAACCCCCCAAACAAACAAAAAAACACCCCCCAAAAGTGCAAGCTGGATTACCTAGAGCTACATCTGCAGTAGGTGGCTCTTTTTTGTCTTACTGAGACTAGTTCTCTGTGTGTGTGTGAGCTTGTATATGATGGTTTTTTTAGATGACATTCAACATGTTCATGGAAGAAGTCTTCTGATAGGTAGAGGTGAGCCTATAGGAAGACCTTTAGGTTCATGTTTTTAGCTATGTGTTTTCTTAGTATTCAGGAAAGGATAAATTTTTGATTATGTGTGTATTATGTACTATGATATGTTATATAAATGCTAGGCAGGCTATAAGTGTTCTGTGGCTTACTTGTCAGGATTCAGCAGAACCTAATGGGATTTTTCTTTTTTTCCCTATAGATACAATCTACCTTTTTTCTACTTCCAGGGTTATCTGAGCAAGCACATCTAACTAGCTCCCTACTATTTAAGGTTCCCTCTGCCCATTGACAATCCCCTTGATCTCTAACTCTCTGTTTCACACCAGATTTATGTCTCCTGTTGTTCTGCTCCACAACTAAAGATTGTTTTAGGATGTTGGGAAGTTTTACATCTGTGTAAAATTTACATCTGTGATTAAAAAAAAAAAGTTTTACATGCTCTGTCATAAGCATGAAGAATAGACGATTTTGTATGCCTAAATAACATAGTTACTTGTTTTCTATTTGACTATCAAAACACCATTTGAGCATGTTGTGCACACTGGAGACATACTCCTTGAAGCATGAGTTGAAGTCCCTGCTAAAAGTTTTATGTTTGTTTTCTTCTGCCCTGCCCACATTGCCTCTGCTTCATGTGGACTGAATTTCAGCCACTCTGCTTAGCCAAAACGATAGAAGCAATTCCCTGTTCCTCTGCGTGGTCAGGCATGTAGGAGAGAGCATGATGAGAAATTGCTGCCAAGGGTGTTGTAACACATCATCTTTGTGTGTGCATTGACAGAAACGGATGCCCAGGAAGAACTCTCCCTGGAAGAGCTCTCAGCTGAAAATGTTTCCTTTACAGGTGCCTGCCTGTATCTGTCTCTTGCTGTGAAAGGAGAGATGTGGCAACTCTGACAATTTTAGAGACTTAAAGTATGGAAGACAACAACTAGATTTTTATAATCTGAATCTGTATAGTTGGCTTATTCCCTCCCCGTTGGTTGGAGGAAATGGTGGAGCAGTTTTGTAAACACTATTAATGCTCAGTTTCTGGAGTGTCACTGGCTTTGATAAAAACCTTATCAGAAATCCTGCAGTTTAACTCTACAGGATTCAATGGAACTATGAGGTTGATTACATAAATGTTATTTGGAAGGCTGGAGAGGATGACCAGCAATGTTTGCTCTCTTTAATGAAAGAAAAATCAACAACAGGATTCAGAACTTACTGTTTTGCAATTCAGAAGTTCCAGGCTATGGTAACAAATTAGAAGATCAAATTACAGCAGTATTTTGATTTAAAAAACAAAGGGAAAAAGCCACCCAAAAACATAGGGAAAGACAATACTGTAGGGTATTTCCTTTGTCTGAAAATATCACCTTGATGTGTAAATGGTATCATTTATGAATGAGAAGGTGCCGAGTTTTATTTATATTAGTGTGAGAATTTAATTTCTCTTCCAGTTTTGTTTACTGGAGGCCATCACAGTTTGTACAAGCAGCTGAGTGTGTGTGATCATGACTAATAGGATGGCCGTTATTGGTATATGTATATTGAATCTCTTAAAGCTATTAGTTTAAATGCTTTAGGTTTATTATTAAAACTGTAGAATTAGATTCTTGCTTAAATAGATAACAAACATAACCTCAAGGAAATAAAATATTTTATAACATATTAGAATCTTATGGATGCTTAAACTAAAACTGTGTTTGCAAATAAGTTTTGGGTTTTTTTGTCTTTTTTTATAAAATCTGATTAGCTCTTAGTTGAAGTTTGTGTTCTGTAATATTAGGATTGCCAAAGACCACAGGGAATAGCTCTTCCCATTGTAATTAGAATTGAACAGGGGCATGTTTATATTACCTCTTTGAAAGCATGCAAGAGAGCCCCCTTCAACAAGGGAATGTTGTAGGGAAATGTAGCATGCGTTGATAAAATAATGTATTTTTAATGAAGACCAAAGTTTGACAACAACAGAGAAAACTGAAAAGACAATTTCTTAGGCAAATGCCCTAACCTACAATCTATATAATTGATCACAACATGAGCACAATAAAATAAAGGTTAAGAATCACAAAATCTCATCAACCAAAAGCTCTGAAGTGATTGGAGGGAAAGGGGTTGTGTGGAGCAGAGTGGGTAATTGCTCAGATGCCTGTGATCTCTCCAGCACCAACTCTGTTCTGTGCTGCCACTGAGGTCAGCATTGCTTAGCCTTACTGCTGTAAATGCACTTGAGAAATGGTGTTTATATTGTGAAGGTGACCAGGTTTTAAGTTCAGTAAACCATGTCCCCAAACCCAAGAGCTAAAACAAAGCGTTTTTCTTTCTGGTCCTGTTTTGAGAGAGCAGATTGTGTTCTGCTGCTCTTAACATCCTAAAGCTCTGTGTTGCAGTCACAAAGGTTGTTTTCCTCTCTTGCCCCACTCTTATCTGTAATTCCTTGTGGGTGATGCCACGATGTTTAACTTCTGCCCAGGATTTGACACTCTGGGTATACTGCTCAGTCTCTGTTTCTTTCCAGAAACTTTGTGGTATATACCTGGATGCTGTTCAGGTGTGCCAGGAGGGTTTTGAGGGTGGGAGGCTACAGTGGTGGTCTCTGTGAGAAGAAGCCAGGGGCTGCACTATGCTGGACATGCCCAGCTCCAGTGGACCCCCCCATAGGACACAGCTGGGCCACCAACCATGGATATTGCACCTCTATAAAAAAAAACTCTTTAAAAAGGGGCAAAAAATGCCAGACAGAGAGAGGGGGAGGGAAGAAGGGTGACAAACAGCAGAGGGAAACAGAGGTCAGAGAAGAAGGAGAAGGAGGAGATACTTAATGGTGCCTGAGCAGATACTCACTGCAGCCTGAGGAGCAGCCATGCTGGAGATGAAATTTTTCCTGAAGGACAACGGCCTTTAGGAAGAACCCCTGCCACAGCTGGGGAAAAAAGTGAGAAGGAAGGGGTGGCAGAGAGGAATGACTGGGACTGACTGTAATGTCCCGTGCCCCTATTCCCCCTGCACCACGCAGGGGTGGAGGGGCTGAGTCTGGAGGAGTGAAGTGGAATCTGGGAGGGGAGGGAGGAAGGGTATTGCTTTAATGTTTGTCTATATTTCTCTTGGCAATAAATTGAATTCATTTTCCCCATGCTGAGTCTGCCTTACCCGTGAAGGTAATGGGTAAGCAGTATCTTTGCCTTTACTTCTACCCACAAGTTGCCTCATCCTATTTTCTCCCCTCGACCCACTGAGGAGGAGGAGTGAGCAAATGGTTGGGTGGGGGATCTGGCTGTTTGCCAGGGTTAACCCACCACAAACATAAAATTCTGGAGGAAGAGGCATGTTAGGAACAAATATTCTATGAAAAGTAACAGCAGCAGAGATCTGGTTTGATTCTTTAAAAATGACAGTATGAAATAGCCTTGTACCATTTTTAATGTAAATATATTTTTGTTTTATCTAGTTTGCTGAATCTGGATTTTCTCTCATCTTTCCCCATTATTGTTGGCATTTGAGAATTCAGCCCCATGGCAGGGCAGGGCTGTGGGGAGCTGGAGACTGGCTTGGCTGCCACATCGCAAGGGCAAGGACTGATGGCTCTGGAGATGCTGACATGGGTTCCTGGGACCTGGACAGGCTGGTGGGAGTTCCAGGGGGACTGGGCAGGGGCAGTCAGGGCTGGGGGTGCCCTTGGGGTCCTGAGAAAACCTGTCTAATATTTTGTTGAAGTTTGTGACAAAAGACTTACAGCAGTTTTAAAAAAATAATTCTACTGTAAGGTTGCACTGAATTCAATGAGCTTATGGATGGCATTAACTCTGCAAGTAACTGTTGGCATGATTTGGGCTTTGATTTTAAGAGATATTTCTCATAAGTTTGCTGTAAAGCAGGATGAGACATTAGAGATGTTTGCAACATGAAACAGATGGCTGTTTCTTTGGAGGAAGCTAGTCAGATAATTGCAACTCTGTCTAATTAAGGAGTTGACAGGTTGAGTCTCTCATCTGTTCTAGCAGTCTGCAGCAAAATTTAAAACCCTAATCCTGGAAATAGTTAATTATAAGCATCATTTTGGCCTTGCAAGTTGATTCATGGAGCTGAATGGGATCTCTCTAGTGATCAGTCATGTGTGCTGAAGTGTTTCCAGGATTTGCATGTTTAAACTGTAAAGATCTGAAGTTTTTCAAGCTCAGGCATCTCAAAGCTTGGGGACTCTAATTTCTGTTGACTTTCTGTGATATTGAAGGCCCTGAAGCCACAGTCCTGGAAAATATGCAGACACTGAGTTCACCTCCACAAACTTCAACAGCCTTATCCCACTTTAAAGCACTCATCTGTTGAGGTTCTACCCTTAAGTGCTGAACACGCAGGTTTTCCAAAATTATTTATATTTCTGGCAGGGCTTTCAGAGGCACCAGGACAGGTGAGTTATCTATCTACCAGGTATGTGAAAGGAGGATATACGTTTCAATTACTAAAAATTCTTTTATTGACCAGGTATCTCTATGTCTTGTGAGCTCAGAAGTTTGAAATGAGACCAAGTACAAGGAACTTCCAGCATCTTGGGGAGATTTGGCTTTGGTAAAGATTTTGAAATATCCCTGAAATGTTTAGGCAGGAAAAGTGTTACTTCACTTTTGGGCAAGGGAAGGTGTTTTGCTCATAGCAGAAAGCAGTTATGGTATAGAAGAAGGATGAAAAAAGCACATGAACTTATCTTTTCTGTTCTTCTTTGCCTTAGAAAAGCATAGGTGTATCCATTAAAATACATCAGGTTTTATCTTCCTCACTTTGAAATCTGCAAATTTAAAGTAGCGGCACTTAAACCTTTGGCTTCTAGTTTCAATTCTAGAAATACTTGTTTGAAGGACCATGTACTTGAATCTCTTACTCCTTCATGTTTCTGAGGATAGAATGACAGTAACACTTAACGTTTTCCATCCACATGAGGAAACTTCAGCATTTCTCTCTCTGATCGTAATGAGTAAAGTGGAGGTTGAGGTTTGCTGAATTATAAAACGTATCTCTTTGATCTTGTGGGAGTTTGTTGATCTGATTTGTAGTGGATAGGAAAAGGGCCATTTCTCATTATTTTGTGCTTTCCTAGGTGACATATTTGGGTATAGTTGAAGCATGCTATTACTATGAAAAGTATGGAGAAAGCTATAGAATTCTGTCCTCTGGCAGTATGTGTAAAATAAAAATGAACCAGTAAAATTAGCATGTAGTGATATATATTCTAATCTATGTAAAGGTTTTGCTTTGAATAGTGCATTTCAAATTGTCTCTAAGAACAGAAAAGCTTTTAATACATGGCTTTTACTCACCTGTGTTGATGTGTTGATTTTTGTTTTTAATTAACAATTGTTGCTTAATGTTATAATTCATGGCTCATTGATATAACACTGTTGTATGTTCTGCAGTGCTTTCTTCAGTTTAGCAAAACAAAACTTAAGATATTGCTAAAGGACTGGTATCTGTCTCTAGAGCAACTAGGTGAGAATTACTGCAGAGATGTATCTCTTCAAAGTATCCAGCCTTCTTGGTGTAGTGCAGATATATTTGATAGAATTGTACATTTCTTCGCCTTAGTTTTGTTTTTATAGATGTCTGTGTCTTGCTGCTTAGTTCTTCTAAATGTGAGATGTAGGAAATAGAACAGATGTTTGAATAACTCCTTATCTAGCTCACGGAAGAAATGCGTAAAGTGGCATTTTCATTGTTATAATGAAACTATCATTACACTTGCTTGTGAGGTTTGAATTGGGTTCTTAACAGGAGCATGTTCAACAGGCAAAAAAAAATTAAATAGCATAAAACATCATGTGATGTTCAGATAATGAAAAATGTATCACTTAACAGTGTTTGCATTATTCAGAGTTATACACATACAAGTGTCTGCTCTAATCCCTTGCCAGTATGTTGTCTTGGTAACCAGCTACCTGCACACCTGCTCAGCTTCTGCAAGTGAGGGAAAATGGATGGTTATTGGCCACAAATATATTGAAACGGAATATAAAAATCTAGCAGAATATTAATATTTAATAAGGCTGTGCCTTCTAACTTCAGTGTTTAGTCTCTAGCAGCAAGTTTTATACCTGAACAAAAAGAGATTTGACATCATTTGCATTACTTCTTTCTGCAAAGCAGGGGGAAGTCAAATTCAAATTTGTACCTCAAGATCCTGTAACATAAAGAAAGAGTATCAGTGGTGTATATATTAAAATAATACTGGTTTATGCTAGTGACGGTCTAGTGGGTGAATGTTTTGGAGTAATTAATAATAAGTAATCACTTTTCAAAGCAGTTCCTGTTTGTCAGTGAACGAAATTGTCTGTTCCATGAAGGTACTGACCTACTGACCTGAGAACCAGAAACTGAGGAGGAAGATAAAATGCTGGTAGGATTCACCCTGAGAATATCTTTTGCTTTAGCCAAACTTAATTGGCAAATCTTTATCTTAACTTGAAATAATTTCTTCTGGTATAAATACAACCTTCTGCTGAATCCCAAGAATTTAACACTGGGACTTTAGGAGGCGGTAAAGGTGGCATAGAGGCTTATGTGACATTTTTGTTCTTTAAAATATGACTTTATGAATAACTTCTAGAGAAATGGGATTTTTTTGACTGGCTAGTATTTCATAACTAGATCTGGAATATTCTGAATAAAGCAAAAAGGTGAACAAAATACATAGACAGGTGAGAATAGGTACTTAAACAGTCTTTTAATGCAGAGGCACCTGATGCATAGTAGCATCCAGAAATAAGCCAGAGAAGCAATGGGATTGTGCTATGTATGATGCTGTGTGCAAACTGATTGTACCCCACTAAGAAATGTCTTTCTAATGCATGACCAGAGTGAGTTTGCACTTACTGACTCCTGTAGTTGTAAACCTTTGCTGATAAATATATATATATGTACATATGGGTGTGGAGTCACAGATGACAAATAAAAAAGTTATAATGCTGAAAAGGACAACTACTTGAAGTTAATCAGATGCTTATTTAGATTACAGATTGTCTACTGGCTATGATAATGCATGATACTCCAGTATTTCTTAAGTCAAGAATATTCTAGACATCCATTCATATGGTATTACATACAGTTCTGAAGGTGTAGAGGAGGTCTGGGCAAGAATTTGAATCACAGGACCTCATTACATTAGTATTTCCCCTCATAGTACAAAACAGGGTTGCCTTCATGCCTTTGTATATTCTTTCAGTTCTGTTCTAGAATATTAAGCATTAGGAAATGAAATTTACATGGAGTTAGAGAACCAGTATTTTTTAAGAGGCAGCCTGAACCTGTATGTGTGTTAAAGCACAAGTAGCTTGTTGTAACTACCCTGGTGCTCCTTTAAAAATGCCTGTTATGTCATTTGGTTTTGTAATGCGGTGTCTTACATAAAATTCTGGTACAAAGAGTTGAACTGTGTGATCTGGCAAGGTGGAATTCAAGGCTTCCACAAAAAGGGCAGGAAATTTATTTTCTAAATTACATGTAAACATCTCTTCCATTCAAAAGCTGGTTTTAGTCTTACTGTTTCTGTTCATATTTCAGTAGCCTGGACAGCACATGAGGTACTGCCCACGCAGAGGAAGACAGTTTCATTGCTGTAATGTATAGATCCCATTGTTTTTGCCATGTGTCTTGTGCAAGTGAATCATCGCAGGAAGAGCTTCAAACTTCATCTGTATTTACTCCGGTGTTTGCTCAGAAGTTTTTAGAAGATTTGTGACCTAAGATGATCTGGGTCTTTGTTTTTTAAGGATTGTATGTGTAGGTATGCATTTAATTTATATACATATACAAGTATAAAAATGGAGTCCTGTAGATTTTACACGGCTTAGGAAGCTATTAATATAAGTCTCTAAGGGTAAATCTAATGTTATTGTATTGGCAGTTCTGAAGGCTGGAGGCAAAAATAGTTTTATATGAATTACAATTTTCTTTCCTTTTGTAATTCTCTGATACTGTAGAAATATACTTGTTCAGGTGTACTGCTTTTGGCATTAGCTTGACGGGCTTGGACAAGCAAAAGGACAATTTTGATTGCATTGTACTTTAGGGGTTACAAGCACAAAGATTTTGTTAACTTTCAGGTTTACACCTCAGGATAAGCAGATTGAAGTGGTTTTGCTCTCACAGGAAAGCGAACTAGATAAAATGACAGCATTTTGAAATATAAATTGGAACCCCGTAGTTCAGAAATATGAGAAAGCATTGCTCTCACTTGTGGATTAGTTAGTCCATCTCAGTCATGTAGGAAAGGTGTGTGCCGTGTGCCACACTGAATCTAGTTAAAATTTCACTCTTACTCATCCTACTCCCATCTCCTCAGCCCGGGTGAGACACAACTGGAGGGCTGGGTCCAGTGGTGTCTTTCCTAGTATGGGATATGGACTTACTGGAGTGACTCCAGCAAAGGGCCAGGAAGATGATGGAAGGGCTTGGAGCATCTGAGATACGAGAAGAGGCTGAGGGAGCTGGGAGTGTTTAGCCTGGAGAAGGGAAGCTCAGGAAGATCTTACCCATGTGTGTAAGCCGTAAGCACCTGCTGATGGAGGGCAATAAAGAAAATGGAGACACCCTCTTCTCTGTGGTGCCCAGTGACAGCATGAGAGGCAACGGGCACTAACTGAAATACAGGAAATTCGGTTTAAATGCAATAAAAATTTATTCTTTAAGGGTGATTGAACACTGGACCAGACTGCCCAGAGAATTTGTGGCATCTCCATCCTTGCAGATATTCAAAACCTGACTGGACTCAGCCCTGAGCAACCTCCTGTAGTTGACACTGTTTTGAGCAGTGGGTTTAGACAAGGTGACTGTCACAGATGCCTTCCAACATGAATGATTTTGTTAAATTACTACACTTGATCTTAGCCAAAATTGTTTGTATCAGTTCTGTTTACTCTTTCATCCTGTTGAAACATAAGCAGTTTCTCTGTTCTGTTAATGAACGGATGGTGGTCACCATTAATGTGACACCGTCATCCAAAAGTTATGTTTAAAGACAAGAGTGTACACTAAACAAATGCCTGTTTCCAAAATGTATGTGGATGATGTGCTTAAACTCGAAGGTCCTTTCATTCCTAAAATTACCTTGCTTCATTGCTAGGTAGGGGCTCAGGAAATCAGATTCTCCGGCACGCTGAAATGAATTCCCTCACACGGGCACCCGCAGTGTGCAAAAAGCTGAGGAGTGCTGCACGTGGCAGCTTTGGGCACAGGTGTGTGTTCAGCTCCCTCGGCTTTGGGAAATTCTAGTTATCATCACCAGAGGACATTATAAAGTCTTTTCTAACAGCATTCTGCCTGTCTGCTGGGTGAAGTAGGCAGTCAGGGTTTCAGAGACAGCCAGCCCGAAGATGGGTCCAAAGGTCTCTTTTTCCAAATTCTGCTGGACTATTTCTGCCTCTGTCTTTGGTTAAAATGTGAAAGCTTTTAAAAGTGTTTGTCGATTATAAGCTGTGGATGTCAAGAGTCAGATCAAAAGGAAAACAGTGAAATAAAAGGGTGATATGTAAGGGCTATATTTTCAGAACCAGCCTCTCTCATATGTTCCATCTCCAGTCTGTAATCATCAGCAGCTGTGAGGGAGAAGCGATATGAACATTATTATTTTAGTGTACAAACCTAGTTCTGAATAAACCCTTTCTTGCAGATGTTTTTTCTGGGCACCGACAGAAAATCTCATTGTGAAGTGTTAGCACCATCTTATTATGCAGGATTATTGTTGACAGTGCACAATGGAAAGGAGCAATTTGCTTGTATAAGAGTAGAACAAAGTGCCTTCAATTTAAAAACAACCCCAAAACCCCCTCAAAACAACAAACCCAAACTCAAGTCATAACAAAAGCCAAAAGTACGCTGTCCAGTATGTTGTTCATGATGGAAGCTAGGTGTGCAGCTTCAACAGCACGTTTTCATGCCAGTACACTTTGAAGTATACCACTGCAAATGCAGAAGTGACTATCACCTCTAGGTGGGCAGTTTTGGCAAATCAAGATTAATTTGCTTCCAGCATCTCATTGCATTGATGAGTATGACTTCCTGTGCATGGAAGTATTGCTCAGATTTTAGAGCACACTGATTATTTGATCATTTTGCTGGATTCGTTTCTGCACTTCTGAGCACAGAACCTCTATAAGTAACTTCAGAGGCACTTTGGCCCAGAAGAGAACATCTGAGGTGATGTATAGCGAGGACAAATATATGGGTGTTACTTTTGCTTCTTGTTACATCTTTGGTCTATGGTTGTTCCAGAAGCATGATGGAGGTACTAGCAATTTTTCATAGGTTTGGTATATGCTGTGTAGAGGCAGCTTTACCTGTAAAGAAGTTGCTAATCATGCTCTAACATAAAGTCTTCCTGAAACATTTAATTAAGTCTAAACTAGCTTACTTAATTACGTTTTAATCCATATGATAATATTTCTATTAGTCAAAACTGTAAAGATGAAATTTGATGACTGTACATGGAAAATTGAGATGTGGGAAGGGGAGGGACATTGTGTGTGCAATAATTTTGGTCAGCGGTTGCAGCTGTGAAGGTCAGATTCAACAGAACCGCCTCCGTACCTATTTTCCATTGGAGTAATTGATGTGAAGGAAGTGAGATTAGCTGTTAACTTTTGTATGATATCAGCAGCATATTTAAGCACATATTTATGTTTTTTCCTGTTACGGAGACATTAGAGAGATAGGTGGGGACCACCAAATTAAAGCGGTTTTTCAGTGTTGGCTGCACATCAGCCGATTCCTTCACTGGGTGCTGGAGCCACATGTCCCGTTAGCTGTGCAGCTGCCTTCTGACCGAATACTCCTCTGGTTTTGAGACCTGCCACCCCAAACCCAGACAAGTAAGGGTGAGGCTGATTTGGATGTTGTTAATCTCATAGTCTAAGGGATGGTAAATATGTATGCAAAAGGCCAGGACATCCGATCCCTTCTTTATTTCCAGTGACTTAAATTTGACATTGCTGCCTGAAAAGAGTTTCTTTTCTTCAAGGAGAAATGTATTTGAAAAAGTTTGTTTTTCAAAGATGAGATCATAAGTGAAAATATAGCACTGCAGGTATTTTACCACTGATTATACTGATAAGCTTTCTGTCTTTTCTTTGATCATCACTGTGGTAAATTTGTTAGGATTAAAAATGAAATAATCAGCATGATCTGTAAAAGAAAAAGGACAGTTATGGGTTCGTTTGAGTCTATAAGCAAATCCCAAGTGAAATGTTGAAGGAGAATAAGTTTCATGCTGTTAATTGTAGAAGATCTTTGTTTTGATTTTAAGACCAAGTTTGATTTTAATGATGCATCTTGAAAGACAGCAAAGATGAAGCCTTTATGAGTTGATCTGCTTCTTTTACTGTAGTTGTGCTCTCTGCACTGCTCCCCCTTTGGTGTCCATTTTGAAAATGTTTGTTATGAATCAGTGGTCATCATTTGAAAGAAGGAAAAATTGCTTTTTCAAATGAAATGTAAGCGTTTCAAATTGTTCATAATTTTGAAATTTGTGCACTTTACTCTACAGACATATAATCCACTATAAATATCTGTTTTATTGATCTGATTTAGTATTTTTACTAAATAAGACCGCATATGCAGTCTTTATTTGCAGACTAGCATGAGAAAGCATGAGCTCCCTCACCCCCATTCAGATTAGCATACAGTTAAAATCTAATTACGGCAGTACCCATTATAGAGGGTTATAATTTACAATTTAAAACAATTGCCTTGTAAATCAACTTAAAGCAAATGCATTAAAACAAACAAAAAAACTTCAGCGATTCTTGACCTTTTAAAACCAGAGTAATCAATCCAGGCTTGTTTTCTGCTTTAATGCATCCTGGCACCTCAAGTTTAAATGCCAAATGGTGTTTCTTTTCTCTCATGTGGGTCTGAGGACATTCCTTGTAGAAGTTAAGCAGAATGACAGCTGGCTTTGTCTGACTGGTAGAGCTCTTGACTGTGCTGTTTTTACTTTCCTCCATAATAAGTTGTTAATAGAAATTCACTGGCCTGCAGGGCCGAGTTAATTTGTCACAAATATTGGGTTGGTATAACAGGAATGGAATGCAGTAGAACAATAGTGAGGGATTTTTTGGATGTGGGCTCTTTTTTGACTTGGTGATGTCAAACATTTTCCAATAAAGAAGTGTTCTGTCTTAACATAGTGAAATTTCCTTGCTTTTAAGAAGTCGTGCTGTGTTTGAAAAAGTAGGTTTGCTGCTGTATATTTGAACAAAAAGAAGATTTGGAAATTTTTTTTTTTCCTTATTAATATGTATTGCATAGTCAAATATTTCAATGCTGTTGGAAGTATTTTTGCATATAAATCAGTGTTTCATAAGAGTTGCTGTTAATTAAGTATATATTCTGAGAGGAAGTATCTTTACTTACTTGGGTTTTTATGTTGTTATTGTTTCCCAGTTAGAAAATGTGATTTTCTTTTTCAGGATTTAAATTACTGAGGTTTCACACTTCAGGTGCTTTTTCCTCAATTTGGATACTCTAATAGTATCATTTTCAAAACCAGAAAATGCTCCTAACAGGAATAATTGTTGAAGAAAAGGTAAAAGATGTAAATACCATAATGCAAAAATTGCATGTTAGTTTCTAAAAAAAGTTTATGCAGGTCTTACATGTAATAGTTAAGTAGTTCCAAACCCACTCTCCTGATTCAGTAAGTAGTTTTTTAGATCCTAGATAATTTTTTATTTGGTTAAGTGAAGAAATCCTAATTATTTTCTTTGTTGCTAAATTAACGTAAGCTGTCAGAGCTGTGGTGTTGATATACTGTTATTTAAATTGATGTTCCATATAAGATTTATATTTGTCATGCTGATGAGATAGACATTTTTTAACTTTTTTATGTATAAAAAATTTAATACATTTTTTGTTGTTCTTTGGAGAGTTGTCATTTTTCATCTCATGCTTCTGTGATTTAAATACTTAAGATTGTTGAAAAACTTCTTATATACCTTGGAAAATATGTTTAGTTGTGATGTGTGGTGAGAAAGCAAGTCTGGTCTAACATGGCAGACGTGTCTTCGTTTAGTGCTCAGATTGTCTCACATAAAAAGTTATATCTTCAGTGTTTGTCAAGGAGATGGCAGCATGTTTCCTGCCTTCTTCATTCCATGCTGTTTGCATTGATAGGAAGTAGGAGTGCAGTTGTAGTTTTTAGGGCTGTGTGTGAGGTAGAAATGTAATCTTATCTAAAATGAGGTGCAAGTTCCTTTGATAAAGGCATAGACTGTCTGTTGTAAAATTAAGCTTGGATTTACTGCTTGTAGTTAGCATTTGACAGACTTTCCAGCCTTCCTAGAATGAAGATGAAATGAAAAATAAGATCAGGTAGGAAAACCTCGGAACTGTTGTTGATCTGACTGAAGTTAATTCAATGGAGGTGAAAGGTTGTTGCAGGATAGTTATTTGCATTGCTTGTAAAAGAAAGAAGCAATCTTGGTCATTCAAATATAAATTTCAAGGAGAAAGTACCTATTTCAGGGGGGGGAAGAATTGTGAATAAAAAAATTGTGCTTTCTTCATAATACCTAAGATTTCCATGCCAATGGCATGGGGGTCAGACTAGGTGACATTCAGATGTCCCTTCCAACTGAAACCATTCTAAGATATGAGAGATAAGTAAGAACATGGTATGTACCAAGCTTCAGTTTAAATAGGAGATCATTAAAATGCCCTTGTGAATGTCTGCAGTTGTCACTGCCTTACATCTTTTGGGATCTCAGCCTAAGGTAGGAACAAAAGGACAAACGAACAGTAAATTTTACTTCAGAATGGCATAGGACAAAGCAAATTATGTAGCTTGCTACTGGATTGTATGCATATAAAACTCCACTACACTATCCACTTCAATTTTAAGAGAAAAGAAAATGTTTCATTTCAAGAAGTATCTCCAAGAGCAAAATGTTTATGAAATACCTCAAGCACCAGAGTAATCTTTATAAGTTTTGATAGCACTTGAAATATTCCCCTAACTATGCTTTTATTTGTTCCTTATTATAACCTGTGTTCTTGATGGTAATTCTGTAAGACAGACCCAGAAGATGATGTGACTTCCCACTGTTTGATATAAATCTTCTCTGATGCAAAATGAGTTGAGCTGCAGTGAGCTTAAATGCTAATGCTGAAGACATCAGGTAACCTGCTGTTTAGTCTCAGAAAGTTTTAACTTTGGCTGACTCCAGCATCTTCTTTATTTCAGAGTAAGTTAAATGGCACCTCACCATGACTAATGACAAAAAGCTGTTCCTGTTTGCAAATGAGGAAGTTGTTTGATTAAGAAAGTCACTAATAACAGGCATTGCACCAAGTGCATGCAATGTAGTACATCTTCAGTCAAGTAATAAATAATCCCACTCCTACTACAAGAAAAATGTAAACGTTATCAAATACTTTTGGCTATACAGATGTGGTATTCTCTTTAGGAGAAACAGTCAGTATTTTTCTAAGGTTCTTAACCTGTATAATGTCAGAATGTATTCTATATATAATACAGAATATTATATTATGTAATTATTTTCTACAATACATATTCATCCTTTCATGAATTACTTTTCCTTTTCCTTTCATTCGTTGATAAGGTATCACAGCTTCGTTCCTTTCTCCACTCTATGAACTTTTATGTATTGAAGTGAAATAAATGATAATTAGTCTTTCATTTCAGCCTTTCAGAGGCTTAAACGGTCTAGGTTGTTCTCCCATTTTCATCTAATCAGAAGAAAATTTTGGTGTCTTTTCCTTTCTGATAGAAGTCTGATCCTACTGAATAATTCTGTTTCTTAAACTTTCCAAGATTTAAATGATTGGCTAAGTGTTGGAGGATATATGAGACATGCTTCTCAGGTTGGGCAGGTGTAGCTCATCCATAAAGAACTGCTGTGAGTCCCATCCACCTGGGAAATAAAGGGATCTAGCCCAGATCTGTCTCCACAGTAACTGAAGGAAAATACTGAGATGAGGCACTGTATCTGTCAGGGAAGTTCAGGCCTCCTAATGCAGAAGGTGAGGAAGGGCTAAGGAAACATCAATTTTTGCATTGTATCCAATGAAGTATTTTGTAGTTCTTCATTTGAAGCTGTCAATTTCTTGTTTAACTATGCAAAGCAGGTATAGCCTGGCCCTAGGAAATGTTAGCTATTTGTATGCCCTGAATGCATGTTATTTTGTCCTCTTTAACAAGATACTAACTTCATAGGAAGTCATAATACGTTGTCTTCTATTCCCTCTTTTTCACAGTCTCTTTTTCAGTGAGCTGTTGCTAAATCCCGCAGCCTAGGTTCTATGGATTTTTGTGTGAAATTGTGTGTTGGGCAGAGCCTATCACGTCATGGTCATGTGCTCAAAGGTAATGCTCAATTCTAACAATGAGCAGGATGAAGAAGGTCCAACTCTTCCAAGAAGGAGGTTCTATAAATGCATTGAGAATTCTTAGGTGTGCTTCTTGGCTCATTTGAAAGAGCTAGCTATAGTCCTGGGTGAAACTAGCTGCAAGGCTGATTTGTTTATATTTGTGTTATTAATCTGATAGGGCACTAATTTTATATTAAAACTATATCATTGATTTATAGTGGGAGATTGGGAAATTAAAACTTTTGAAAGTATAATGAGAATCTACCAGTCTGTTTCTTCTTTCCTGGGATTTTACATTAGTGACTTGTATTGACTGATAATTTTTTTTTCCTATTATTTTGACTATAATTTGGATTATAGTTTGCTGACGGTGTTCCTACATCATGCATAGTTGTAATTTTAGCTAAAGCTTTCTGCCATGTTAGTAGTTGCCTCCTAGTGAAAGTCTCAACTCAGGAAAAGCAGCTTTGCCACTTGGTTCTGATTTTAATATTTTAATAGCTACTATTCAGAAGAATTACAGAAAGAGTAAGAGAAAGCCAGTTTCTCAGTCAAAATCTCAATAAAGTAGCTTGGTTTATGCTTGACAATTTCTTGCAAAGAAGAATGAAAAGTATTTGCATGTCTTCTTATGTTCTGTATGTTAGTGTATTGTTGAAATTTTTTTTAAAGAAAGATGAGTTTTATTGTTGAAGTTTTAAATCTTTAAGTGTACTAAGCGTATAGCCAGGGTCTTGGAATGTTGACATCATAGTTTAAACAAATTACGATAGTTACTGTAGTTCAAGAAATTAATTTGAGCAAATTGGTTTGTTTGGACTTTGTGGATCTGCCTTCATCCAGTGGGATAATGAGGATCAGCTTCATGTTTTGTTGTTGCAAGCATCGGAAACACTTTCAAGAAGCAGTGATAATGTGATGAAGAACAACAAACATAATGTAAAGAAAATTATTTGTACAGCTTTATAAATGCAAATGTAAGGGTTTTGCTAATCTGCACAGATTAATAGACTGGATGGCTGGAAAGGAGCTATTGTCTAGCTTAGCTTTTTCTTTGGTATTATCTGCAAAACAAAGTATAGTAAACCTTTTGTTTTGTTAAGAAATGTTTCTTTGGCCTTTGTCTGGCAAAGTTCAGTACTAGTTGTTAATGTGACAAGTAAGCTATTTTAAAACAGTTTTACTTGTGATGGAATGGATGGATATATGGTGCATATGAATATTCAAACTGGTATTTTCTTTCTATTTATAACCTTTCTTTGGTCATTGGATCCTTGATCTGAATATATTTATTTATTTTTGAGATGTTTGTAAAGAACACCTCCAGAGATTGTTAACATTTGTCAGCTCTTGGAATGACAGCTCCAGTCACTATAGAAGACAAGTAATTTTCCTCTTGAAGAAAAGGGATGCTAATCTCCACCTACAGTAACATGTTTTGAGAAACATAATGCACTAAGAAAATGTACCAATTACTTGGCTGAAAATTGCTTCCCTTCTGCAAGACAGACAATCATAACATTTTTGGACTTTTTTTATTTAACTAGTTTCATAACATAACTCCTTCTTTTGCAAAGTAAAACTTCATGTTTCTAAGAACAGATGAATGTTCTGTCAACTATTGTAGTGGCGTTGTATTGTGGTGTGGCATTTCGCATTTCAGTCCAGGTTATGACCCTTGTCCCGGCTCTGTAACTAGAAAACAAATAGGCTCTGCTTTATTAAGATAATGAGTAAGTAGTGAGTCAGTATAGTACATAAGTGCTCCCCTGTGTTTATCTTGCAGAGCTGTGACTTCTTACACTGTTGCCCACAATGGGCACCTTTTACTGGTGGGAAGCTGGTTTTTTAGGTGTAGTTTCTTAATTGGTTTTCAGAAGCCCATTACTGGTTTCTACCTACACATAATATAGGGATAGTAGGTGGAAAATATAAGTATGTGCTTGTTTGCATGTATATCTCAATATAATTATTTGCATATACTAAATATATTAAGCTAAAAGAGTGAGGAAAATGGCAATTATATTAATGAAGTTGCTTAATTGCGTATAATGAAATTTTTAATTTACTGAAACTATCATTGACCTAATAAAGATTATACCCTTTTGCTTGTATTGTTTCCTATTTAAATCAGCAGGAGTATATTAAAACAAACTGCTTAATTGTTGAGAAATTAGATTGTTTGAGATGCAGAAGGAAAACAAAAACATAGTAATATAAAAATTGATTCTATTTAATAAGCAGTTAGACAAAACTATCTTTTTTAAGATGTTTTGTGCCACAGGCTTATGACATTAGCAAATGAGTCATATCAAATCACTTGAAAAGATTTCTAACATTTCAGCTGGAAGCCATTTGCAGTCATGTCTTCTAATCATGTCTTCTAAAAATAACAAACTGTTGCTTTCATCCCCAGCCTCATGGGCCTCTTAAGAGGAAGAAAGATGTGCAGTAAATGGTCTTTAAGGGCAAGGAGGAGTAAAGGAGAGAAAAAGCTTAATTACAGTTAATTCTACAGACCTCTTCTGTGATTAACAGGCCATTAGCCTATGCCAACCAGCAGCCTTCCCAGGGTAATTTTTGTTGTGGGTCTAAACATAAACAGAATAGTTGGAGTTGTCTAGCCCTTTTCTGCTATGCTTTTCAGTGGTCATCACCACTGTGCTTTCCTGGTGCTCAGACCCACTTGTGAAAGGTGTTCCTTCTTCCTCTGCAGCTGTGGCTTCTGCAGCTTTGTCCCTTGATCTCCTTGTGAGACCCCGCTTCGTTAGCAGCGTAGCTGTTGGCTGCTGTTGCCCTTTATGAGGGACAAAAGGAACTGCAGAGGTGGAAGGAGATGAGAAAAGTTTCAGCTGAAGTTCGAGTCCTGCGCTGAGTTGTGGGAACAACAGGCTCCTGGTAGGATGTAATTGAGGCAATTAGAAAAAAAGTCATGCTAGCATAAAGGCTGGAACATCTGTTTAATGGTTTAGAAGAAGTTTAACGTTCGACTTCACTAATGGCTCTGAAACTTTTTATCATTAATGTTCACTAAAGAATGACTCACTCTCTGATGTCTAACGACTTTTTGAGAAGGACTCTTCCAGCTGGAGCTCTGCAACTGTTGCATTTGAAGTTGTAACACTCCTGGAGAATTCCAGCAGGACAAAAACTATTTTGGGGCAGTTTGTTACGCATATTTTTGGTGTCTGACTAATCCAGTTCTATTTCTTATTACTGGTCCTGATTATTGTCTGTATTGGTACTGTGTGCTAGTGCATAACTCCATCACACATCTCAACATCTCAAATGCTAAAGAAAAGTTTGATTTAAATTATTTTTGTACTTGGGGAAATACATAGCTGAAGTAAAGACTTTGTATAAGGAGGATTTCTGTATTAACTGTAAGCTGGCAATCCAATTAACTGTTTAACAATCTGAATATTTTTTCCAGAAACACTCATTTTCCTTTCCCCTTAGAGATTTTCATCACCCCTCTGTTACTTTTAAGCTAGCTGTATCTTTGGAAAAGTAATAAAAGCTTATTTCCTTTGTAACTTGGTTTGTATACTCGTGGCTGTCACATTAATCTGGTGTTAGTATTAGATTTTAATAAAAGGCTACACAGCAAGAAGAAAAAGGCTTGCTGATAGTACAGACTATTCCATATAATTTAGTTTTTTATTTTTAATATTTATGCTTTTGGTTTATTGTGAATGTTATTGGACTTTGCCAAATATATAAAAACCCAAACAAACACTGAAATACAGTAGCTACATTAAGGCAATATTAAGGCAGTGACACAAGAAAAAGCCGAAAGGGTAAATATTTGAAAAAGCTCATCTTCTATCTGGCTTTGGAATTCAGAGGAAAGAAGAGGGTATTAACAGTGAAGTTACATTGCTTACTGGCAGTTGAACGTTCCATTTTAAATTTTGATGGAAGCTTTGCGTATTTTGGGGATTTAATGTAAAACAGCATTTGAGAGTGGATTTGGGGGCGTGTGTGTTAGAATTCTCCTGGAAGGTTTATATAGGGCATGCTTGTGTAATTGGTTGCCACCACAGGCAGCCAGGTCCCCTCTCTCTGTGTCCATGTCTGTCGGGGTAGAGGCAAGCTGATGGCATTTCACTTCTTGGGAAACAAGGTTGAGGGTGCTTCCTACTTAAGGGGCTAAGGTCTGGATGGTCTTGTGTTTAAGATGACAAATACATCTTGTTAGGGGAGGCAGCCATAGGAAAGAATTTGTCTGAAACAGTACTACTTTAAACAAACCAGCAATTCACATATGCCCTGCTTTTGCACAGGAGCAGGATCTGACCACTAGTAATTCCTAAAATTTATTGCCATTGCCTTATTTGGCATCCTTCATGTAAGCTGTCATGCCTTTCTTTCCAAATTACAATATTATAGTTTTAATGAAAATAAGGGGGAACAGTTCCTTCCTTCCTCCCTCCCAAATGAACTGTTAAAATTAGTACCTTCATATGTAAATTCAATTTAGTAACTGCTGTTGCAGAAGGAGAGGAAGGAAGGGAGAGACAAGACGAAATTCGGTTTTCTGTTAAATTTCCTATGTCTATCAGCTACCAAATCTTCAAAACCTGCCTGTACTGGATGTTCAAAGTTAACATTGCTCCTGAAGATCCTTGTTTTAAGAGCGCCTGTTGTACTGGCCACCCCAAATTCCACTGAAGCCAGTTGTTTTTGTGTATCCCAGAACCTCTGAGAGTTGAGATACAGATAACAGACTATGTGCAGAAATTATGGGCTTGTGATACCCTGAAACTGGAGACTGCAATCTGTGACATGCGCTACAGATACACAATATCACAGATATAAGATACACGCAGGTGAGAACAATAACTTTTGCTATGAATTCCCAACAATTTAGTTCATTAGTAAGAAAATGAGATGGAGATCTCTGTGTGCACGTCCATATGCATAGTCTCACTCTTTCCAGCTAGTCTGGTTTTTGTAGATCCTTGTAAACTGTATATATGCTTTTTCTATTAGAAAATAATGATTCTTTGGTAGCTCTTACTGTGTACAGGTTCTTGTTATCATCTGTACGTGCATTGGTTTCAGCTCTTAGGAGAATTCACTGTAACTTATTCTGCAAATGTAGTGTGTGAAGAAGTGCAGAGAAATAACGCTGTCATAATGAAGTACAGCTATAATAAGCTCTACATGTTTCTAAAAGTCAATAGTAACAGTAAAGACTAGGGCTGTGACACACTTCTTCTTTCGATAGATTTAAACTAACTTGAACAAGATTCCTTGGAATCTGGTTCCTTGAAGGTGTCAAGGTTAAAAAAAACCTAACAAAACAGCAAAGCTCTACTTTTCTTTCTTTCCTTGTATCTTTTTCTAACAGCAAGCATAGAAGACACACAGTTTAGATTTTATAACATACTTTCACCAAACTTCAAATCAATATACAATTGATTATATTCTTGAGGGAGATTTACTTTAGAAGTATATTTTGAGTTTTGGAGGTCTCAATACTCTTTGCAAAAAAGCCTATTGCTAATGTGTTCCACTTTCAATGGAAAATTTTTTTGTCCACTTACGTTTGAGAGAGTGCATCAAATGTAGTCTGTTTGCCTGGGAGCCTTAAAAGTAAAGCGGTGTTCTTGTATGTCAGGGAGGCAAGGCAGAGTCAAAGCATCACAGATATGATTTGTGCATGTCCTTTTTTGGAGGTGATAACCTTTTTTTGTTTATCAGAGGCAACTCCTGTGGTTGGGAGGACTCTGCTTTTATAGACAAGATTCACACTTGCATTGTCCAAGTGGGCTTTTTGTTTCTGAGGTTGCTGTTGTTAAAATCTGGTTTGGTAGGTGAACGAGAATGATGCTATTTATGGATTATTTTGAGTTAGTGGTGGTTAGGATTGGAATGTGGCTTTTATCTGTTTTGGAAAACTTGATATCGGAGTCAATGAAGTGTTGTGAAAATGTCATAATGATGTTAAAGCGGTATATCTAGTTGGTAACATCAGGATACCTTGATATCTAGTTCATGATTGATGAGCTTATAGAGGAGAGGAGAGGAAAATGCAGCACTGTGCTGCCCATCTTGAATTTCTAAATGCCATATAAGATATGCAAGAAATAAAGAGGAAGAACTGAAATCCTTATTAGGTAGTCAGATATATACTATAACAAATTTGGTAAAGTGATTCAAAGGCTTGACTATTTACACTGCATTATTAGGAGGAGTCACATCTGTTTATTGAGGTTGTTCTGAGATCCAAACTACAGTTGAATTTGAGCATGGAAGCCTATGGGTCGTGATTAAAAGGGATTTAATGGTGGTCTTCCTTTGTAGCTATCACGATTGTTGTAAATGACAGAGGGGTAGAAAGAAGAAAAGACTGCCATTGTATTGTCTGATCCTGATGAATGTCATCCTTAAGCATTTAGGGATATGGCTGGAATATTTATTTTAAAAAATTCATTGAGGGAGGATGATTTTTCAGGAAGATGTAAAAAGGTAAGAGAATGGAAGTGACAGAGGAGAATTGGAGAACTGCAGACAGTTTACCTTAAATTTAAGCAAAGTGCTGGAAAAAGAAAAGTGTTCACAATCTTTGGCAAATACTTTGTAAAAAGACGTAATGCAAGGTGTATTGATTGAGAGCAACTCTTGTCAAACTGGTATAATTTAATTTTATGAAAGAGGCAGGCCTTGTGGGTGGCAGAGAAGCTGTAGACAAGATGCATCTTTCCTTAAACACCTTTTTACTTTTTTTTTTGGCATGCTGCATTTATAAGCAAGCAACAGAAATACATGGTAGATGAGGCAGCTGCAAGCTGAATCAACCAGTAGTTAGGAAACTGGGTAGACTAATTGTGTGAAGCATCTGCTATTGAATAGGGGGCTGAATGTATTTCTGGAGGATTTAGTTTGGGTCTGCTTAGAATACTTGCTTAATTTGCAGGTGACTGTGAGGAAGAAGCAGCAAGAAGAACTTTGGAGAACAGAATTAGGATAAACGTGCAGGAGCAACAGTCTATAAAAAGTTGGCTGAAATTTAGTAAGGCCTACTGCTACGCTTTGGAATAATTAACTGTGCAAATACAAGATGGAGGAACACCTGCTTAGACAAAACTGAAGAAAGTGTTGTAATAGCTGTATTGGATATTACAGTAATGTGAATCAACACTGTTCTGATGCTTAAAAAGAATTATAGCATTACATTACATTATGCATAAGAGGATTTGGCTGAACTGATGTATCAAGTTTGGGGCACTGAATTTCAGGAAAGATGGGATAAACAGCAGAATCTTGAAGGAAAAAAGGGGGGAAATAGTTGCACAGCCTATTGGGACTAGGAGAACCAGTGAGTTAAATTGCAATGAGAGAAATTTAGGTTGGGCATTAGGAAAGGACTTCTGTGAAAGTGAGGGAGGGAAGTAACCTTATCTAACACCCAGGGCAGGATCGGGGCGGGTCTCTGCTGCTGTAAGTCTTAGTTGGAGAAGTTACATGGATGTCTGAGCAGAAGTGATTGATCCTACCAGCAGCAGGGGCTGGGTTAAATGATGTTTTGAGACCTTCTTAATGTGTCAACTTGTTTTCTGGAAAGTTTTCTTTAAAAAAAAATAAAAAGGCAACATAAACATCTATGACTCAACCAAAAATGTTATAGAGCGGTGTTCCTCAGTGATATCTGGTGTGGGCTTTTAATATGAGATTGCTTCTGGGACTTCTCACTCATCTGTTTACCAATTACTATCATTATCATGATTGTTTTTTCCCTAAGGAAAAAAAGAACAAAAACCCACCCTAAGTCATGAAGTTTCTTAAGGGAAGAGAAATGTCAAAGATGTCATTCATTTGGGAAATTTAATTGCCAAGTCCTTTTCTTGGTCTTCCCTGCAGTGTGTCATACTGAAAGAGTAAAGTAAAATAACAAAGTGTATAAGGTGTCAGTTTTCCATTATCCCTATTGTTAACTGCATATTCTGTTTATAGGGACTTGCGGTAGCATAGCATGGTCCAAATATTTTAATATTCAGGAAGCAGCGTTTTAGCTCATTTACATGACAGGGAACATTTTTTAAAAATCATTTCTGTTGAGTTACTGCCAGGCAGCAAAGCATATAGCTGGTAACTTAATTGCTGTTATCTAGCTATATATTACTGATATTATTTAAGTATTTATTTTAACTAGCCTCATATTGTTGGGATGTGTATTGCTGTGTTTAAGAACTCTTGTGGGCTATTTGCATATTATTCCTTTGTCTGCCGTTTTCAAATGGATGTGCATTAGGGGACAAAAGTTACAAGTTTAAAAATGTTGGATGGCACACAGCCGTGACATGAGCGTTTTTCTGTAAAATGCATCCTTTTATCTAATTTGTTGCCTGCCTGCTTAAGGAAATGAGGCATATGCCATTACTCCATCTCTAACTGTGCTCTAATAGCTTATGGAACTTTTGGGCAATTTAAAGCAAGATCTTAAAACTGGTGAGGTCTTAGAGGTTGTATGAAAATTGATGTTGACGTGGAGTAGAGACCCGTGTTAATGTCCCCATATGTCCCCATTGTGAAGAAGGAAGGTTCTGTTCTTATCACCTTTATTTTCAGTATGCATTGTTGGGAGCTAGATGCATCACTTTTTTGGGAGAAAAGGGAATGAGTAAGAGGAATCCAGGAATATATACATATAGGATGTGTAGTGGCATGGCTCTGGGGGAATATTGGGCGGATACGGGCTATTATAACCATAAATGTTAGAAGTATGAAGGAAGACAGGGAAGTGCAAGGGACACAGGAGACACCAAGCGAATTAGTTTAGCTGCTCAAAGAACAGTAAGTTTAAGGTCCTTTACTTGTTCTTCTGTTCCTGAAATTGTTCCTGCTGTTGACTGAAATTCAGTCACAGATGACCAGGCATTGACTACACTTTAATCCAAGAGGACTACGGTAATGTTTATGAGCTTCTGCTAATGCTTTGGTTGTACTGAAGAGACTTTCAGTAGAGAAAATTGTGTCCTGTGTTCCATTTCCCTTCCAAATTATTCCAACCCACTATTGCACTTTTGTAGCTGCATTTCCCATTTCTTCTAGCTTTTTCTTTAAGAAATGTTAGTTATCACTTACTCCATAACAAGCACTGAAGATCACCTCGGGGGGGGTGGGGGGGAAGCTAAGGTTTGCAATCACATCACTCATAGAAGAGTCCATCCTTGCAAATCCACAGACAAAATTAAAACTAGAAATAAGACATAACATGTTATTATCTATATCTAGCACCTGGTATTAGGCAGATTGCACATCTGATCTCACTGGCTAGCAACCCTAGTATTACAGCAATTTGTATCCCTAAAAATATTTTGAGTGAAAGTAACTATTCTTACAAAAATTACTTGGAGGAAGGAAGAGGGCTTGGGTGAAAGAGGAGATCTGAGGTATGATAACTGTTATATTTGCACATTGTTTCCTTTCTACGTATTAAGTATCAGCTGCGATATTTTAAAAGCAGTAACAAGTGATCCACATTTGAAAGAGTACCTAAGATATTTTGTACATCAATATGTGAAGTGTTTAAACATCTCTATTTAATATATGACTTAATGGAACTTCATCATAAAAGTTTCTTCATCTTTCTTCAAGATCAGTATGGTTCTACCAATTTACCAGATGGAGCAACAGAAATGGAGATGTCAACTGCTATATCAAGGATTATGGATTGTTACATGCTCTGCAACTCATCTGAATCTTAAGTGTTTTTTGTAGCTGTGTGCAGAGGTGTTTTGGGCAAGAATTGAGCAAATGCTTATCAACTGTTTTAGTCTGAAAATGAAGAAATCTAACAATGTTGAGGTGTATTTGTTTTTCTTCTAATTAAAAGATGTTACTTCTCTTTTTTATTTTTTTTTTATTTTAAGAATAGAAGACAAGGAGCAAGACTAAAATCTCAGAATGCTACTGTAACGAATTCCTGAATAACGTAACTCATCTGGAAAGTACTGAACCATCTTAATTATACCAAAAATATCACCAAATCTTTTGTTTGAGAGAGCTCTGAAGATATACAGGATCTGATCTCTATTCTGTCTACCACTTAGTGTGAAACACTCACCATGTGTTATGACTAACTTTCTGGTGTTCTCAAGGTGAATTGTGTTACCATTGCTTTTCATAGAACAACCTGTCATAAAAGCATCTCTCCTGCAAAATGCATAATTCATGCTTATGATCTTATGATTTGCATAAAGGCATCAAGTCCTTAAAGATACTGCTTTCAAGACAAATCCAGGACCATGAGTAAGATAATTAGCTGTGTAGATGATGAGCATCCATGAACCCTTGAGTCTTGGTGACATAAGTCCACATTATTATCTTTTCACAATTTAGCTCTATAAATTGGTAAAGTTACGATACCTCTCTACTGGCGCAATAACATGTTATAGTTGATCAGTTGTTCACATATTTAAGGTAATTCACGGTAATTTTTGTGTCATTCCTTGATGATAGGATAGATAGAATATGTTAGTACTCTTTCTTATATGGGATATATCTTATCCTTTCAGCTTTCTCAATCACTGCTTCGAAACTTCACAGTAAAATTGAAATTAGTGAGAGAAATGAAGCCTTATCTTTTATTCCATCACAGATCATGCTGCTATTACCACAAGGTTAATCAAATTGTATTGTGAAGTAGCCATACACTAGATAAACATTTTTATGCTGGGAGGATATGACCCCTGTTTACCTTCTTATCAAAATATCCATGAAATCTATTTCCTGTGGCCATCATTCAGGACTGCAGAGAGCAAGACTCCTCAAAGAATATGAGAAGGTAGTAATCCAGTACTGTCAAAAGTCTGATTCATTGAACTCTGCAAGCCTGAAAAGAGAGTATGATATAATGATGGGTTGGTTTTTTTTTTTTTATTTCTCCGTGTTCCAGTGTGAACAACTGTGCCTCAGTCGGCTACTTTCCCTTGTGTTCCTTTTATATTTTCATCACTTCTAGAAGAAATTGTTTCTACAAAGTGCTTATACTGGGTATCTGCTCTGAATTTATTCCTGGAGAAGCCTTTCTTTTTCCGTTGAATTTCGAGGAGCCACAGGGAGTTAGCTGCCTACGTAAGTAACTAAACTTCAGTCGTGTGAATATCTACCTCTCTAGGAAGCAGACAAAGCTTTAATTTTTTCAGTGCTGCTTTTGACATTTTGTATGTGTGTGATTGTTGTTAATACCATTGTATTTTGAAGTAGTACCATCATATCAGTTTGATGCAAGGAGTAAAAAAGGACTGATAGTTATTTCCTATGGTACCATACTGAGCAATACTTATCACATGTAGCTGAATGAAGTTTGTTGCAGACAGATGACGCAAATTGCATCCAGGAGATAATGTAGAAAACAATGGTAGAAGAGAGATTCAGGACATGCTGGTAAAGTTACTGCTCAGGTTTAGTTGCTCCAGCAGACCTATGATAGATGCTGTGTTGCTTGTTGTGATCGCAATCAAAACCTGGTAATTAAAACCATGAGTGGTCCTTAATGAATTATTATTAATGCTTTGAAAAACCTGTTAATTAAGACCATGAGTGGTCCTTAATGAATTATTGTTAATACTTTGACTGTCTGATAACCCATTATTAAACTAGAAGAACTTTTCAAAGACTTGCTTATCTCCAATTAAAAAAAACCAACCCAAAAAGCTCTTATGTGCCAGGGAAGCTTAAAGTCAACAACAAAATAACCCATTGGAAAATGCATACTTGGCTTCATCGATATGCTTTACTTTGGGAATTTATTATGTGAGCAATAACAATTTCATATATAGTCCCTGAGGAACCATGATTATTGAGGAGACCTTAGCTTCATTTCCAGCTGCATGAAAAACTAGCAGGCAAAAGGATAGATAGCAAGAAGCCCAAAGTAAAATGATGCTCATCCCATAGGGAACTGGACCAGTGCCAGTCACGTAAAAGTACAGAATAAATCTGCCCCATCAGAAGGGAAATACAGGTGAATCCAAAAGAACAGATCATATAGCAAATTGATACCATAGTTATGAGCACAAACCTGTCTTTAGGCATCCAGCCTAGAGCAAAACTTGAAGAGATCATGCTGTCTCACTTTGAGTATACTTCTAGCAAGCCTGAAGGCTATTTGTGTTTTGTGTAGATCTGAGTGTTCTTTAGCATTGTCTGGTTTTACTGCATTTCAGACTATTGGCCTGACCTTTAATCCTCAGTTGGCCTGTCATTCAGCATTTAAAATACCTGAATACTTGGTTCAGCTTTATATGGAGTGATCAGTTTGATCCTAGATCAAAGATACAAGCAAAAAACTGTTTTAATTAAAATGTTGTGGTGTATTTCAGAGATAGGTTGGTAGAGTTTTCTAGCTTGCCTGATTCTGTCAGATTGTAGAAGAAAAGTCTTGAAAGCTAGTGCTCTTCTCCTCTCTTTCCCCAGACTGCTGTTTACAAGTGTTGAAAATTGTTCATGTTTTCAGTATGTGAAATGCAGCTCCCTTTGAACATATCCTAAGGGATGGAGCTGGGAAAAGGCTATCTTACTTAATGTCTAATTAAAGTCTTGTCGTTTTTCAAAGCTCTGCTCTTGCTGCAGCAGAAAACTTCCCAGGTTTCTGAATTCTGATGTTTGCAGGCAAAAGTTAAACAACTTTCTGGGAGCCTGACTTGAAGTATCAAGCCTCCATGAAGTTCAGTCCTCCTAAAATATTTTTACCCTCTGCTTGTCATATGAATTAGATAGTACAAAGAGCCTGGTTGTTCTGTGTGCTGTGGTTTCTTTAGGTTTTTTGTGTGCTGTTTTGTTGTTTTCTTCCCAGGGGCCTGCTTCTTCTGAAGATAGTATATTACCTAGCAAACAGATTTTGTTTGTGCAAGAAATGTGCCAATTGTCTTCATAAGAAAGAAGACTGATGACTTTACAGAAATAAGGGGTCCTGTCTGGAATACTGGGCACCATGGGTTAATGTCAGCCTCTGTCTAATTTGTGAATAACAACTAAGTTGTCAAGTCAATAACTCATGCAAGTGTGGTACTGAAAAGGTGTTGTTTGCACAAGTGAGGCTCAGTTTTGTATCTCAGGAGCTAGAAGGTTGTTACTCCTATAAAGGTGAGGTGTTTGTAGACATGGAACCGATAGAAGGAGATTGTGCGTTTGGTTTGGTAATTATCAGCTTCCAATGCACTCTATTGGGGTAGAATTTAATGGGAGGAATGCCTACAGTTGAAAGAAAACAATGGTCTTCACTGGAAGCCAGAAGGTGAGACTTGAGAATGACTATTCCATACTTGCCTGGTATACTATATTCTTTCTCTGAGCATAAGCTTTCTGCTGGTTGAGATGGTGTCTTGATCTGACCCAGAAGAGAATGTTGCCTCAATGGGGGTTCTTCACCTGTGCTGGGTCTGCTGTCTTGACCAGGACCTGATCTGGAGTGCTGGATCCCAAAAGCGTGGGACCTTGGTAGATCGCAGGAACACCATTGCTGCTGCTTTTCTTGGTCATGCTGTAATCTGTTATGAGGTTGGTTTTACGGCCTTTGTCATCTTGGCCTCTAGGAGAATAGCCTCTGAGATGGTTGTTGATCTCTGTAACATGCAGGCCTGTACTACCATTGGGACCTTGTCACCCTAACTTTGAGACAGCACCACTTAAAAGGTACAGTGTGACTGTGACTGCGGTCTAGGAGTTTGTTGTTAGCATTGAAGTCATCTTACATGTATTGGGTAGGTAAACTGACGGAGTGCTTTGGACTGGGCCATGCTTGCTTTCAGAGATGGCCACATAACGGGCCCACCTGGCCTGTCTGCTACTTTATTCAATCCAGCAGCACTTTTTTTAAGTATGGGGCTGGCAATATCACCCTTCTTCCCCATTCTGCCACAGTGGCAACCTGCCCAAGTGAAACTGGTGTTATTGCTCTGCTTGCTAAGCTCTGAGTTGGACAGAAATGTTTTCCAAACCTTAGGTAGGGTCGCCTTCACTGCAGACTGGTGGCTGTGCTCAGACTGCAGAAGCTGTGCTTCCAGAAGCTGTCTCAGGGCAAACTTGATAGCTGTGCCTTTTGGAATTCACAATTGCTCCACTCCAGGTGTGCAGGAGAGACCAGAAGGTCTCCTTAGCACCTTCTCACAATGGCAATTGGATAGCACAGAAAGTATTTGAATTCAAAACAAGAGCAAGACAAATGTCTCCCTTTTGATACTGTTTCACCAAAGGAGCAGGAAAAGTCAGAGGGACCTTACCTCAGGACATTGGTTCAAAGCTGCCACCTTCAAATACAATGTGTAATACTTGTACTGTAGGGCTTCCTCAAACAGGTTTCTCTTCTGAGGTAGGGGGTCTCTTAAGACATTGAGTTATTGCTGGATTATTGCTGTGTTTGGTTTGGTGGTGGTTGTGTTTTTTGTGTGTGTTGTTTTTTTTTTTTTTTTAACTGGCCTTCAGCTTGTTTTTGTAGGTAGGGAATCTATAGCTAAGTGGTTATTTATTTGAATCTTGTTGTGTTTGTCAGTTATTGTGCAAAACAGAATGTATGACACTGAAGGCAGAATTTTTCATTAACTGTCTTAAGTCCAGTGAACCTCCCTGGATAATCCCTCTCCTTCCTGACTTTGTGGGGAAAAAATAATAAGTGTGCTTTAAGTGATGTCATTTGAAATATTTCAGAATTTAAATGAAGAACTATTGAAACTCATTCTGGCTTATTTCTATGCTTATTTCTTCTAGATTTGATTTTCTGCTTTGTCTTCTGTAGCTAAAGGAATCTTTAAGCTTTGCCTCTGCTCCTTTCTCCCCAACACCTTCATGAGCCTCATCTCTCCCTCCGGGTATTTTCTTGGTAGTATATGTTTTTGTCATTTTTACTTTTGAAATGGGGTCGTAGGTTTGGTGATATTGACTGAGCATATAATTAAAATTATGTTTTTATGCTTTGCAAAACTGTCAGTGCCTAGGCTTTGTGTTTCACATTACGCAAGCAGTCTACAAAGATCACCAGCTAGCTAAAGGAGCTGTGAAATATTCCCCTAAGAGATTAAAAGGTTACTTAGAAATATGTTTGTATGATTAAGAATTTTAAATTGGTGCAGCCTCCTAGTCATAGATGATAATGGAAACAGGAGTCAGGATTGATCTGTGGATTTCCATGCTCCTCCATACCTCAACTATTTTTATTTCCAGCCTAACACATTTGAAGATCGCTTTGCAGTTATGGTATCAAGGTGCATCTTTTTCCCCTGGGTAACTTTTTGAGTAGGCTGCTGCCTGCAAAGATAAGCTATAAGCAGGAGTTGCCAAACTTTTGTTGGTGCCTTTTCCCCTCCTATTTTGTTGTTTTCATGGCAGTCTCTCAAAATATTTGCTAATTGTTCTTTGTAAACAAGTGGGTAGATACAACTTTGTAATAGTCTTCCTTTTGTATGTAATAACATATATAAAAATGTGCATTCAGTCAAAATGTATTTGAATTGTAATTACGTTCAAAGGTTTCTGTCTTTCCCCTAATGGTACTTCTTGTTAATGAGATAGATGAGTCTGCTTGGAGTCACAAATCTGTTTAGGAGCAGTGGGAAGTTTCAGACATTAAAGTAGCTTGTTCTCAGTACTCAGCAGGTTACTGTACTTGTTTTTAACAGCTTTTCCAGAAAATTCTGCATCATGCAGATATGAAGGAGTAGAAAAAGAAGCATTGTCGGAACATGTGGTGAAAGGGTAATGTACATCCTTTTCTCATTGCATAACCAAGCCACCTATAGTTGTTTTCCTGTAATTTCAGTAATTCATTGCAAGAATAGCCATGAGTCTTGTACACCTTGTAGTTCTGTAGGTTTTGTGGATCTGTTCTTCAACAATGAAGATTATGAAAATAATTTAATGTCCTTCTAATGTGAAGATCATCCTCAGGGAAGAATGTTCCACATATGATCTTAAGTTTGATCAGCTGTCTGAAAAGTTTTGAATAAGCTGCATGGGTTCTAGTATCTGTTAAAACTGTCTTTTTTGGGTCATTTGCAGATTCAAATAAGAATTGCATCGATGTGAGCTGGATTCATATTGTCCCAAGGTGTGCTTTGTGACTGTAAGAGGAGGGCAAGTGAGCAGCCTGACTTGGAGATTTTAGGGTTGTTAATCTCTAGCATGTGCAACTTTTTGGTGTGGTGTGGTTTTTTTTTTTTTATAATCTATCAGGAAGGGCTTTTACCCTGGTTTACCAGGAAATAGAGACTGAAGCCCAAAGAGAAGTGGAGGAACAAGGGTTGGAGAAGTACTTAAATTGCAGAATTCTAAGAGAGCCTTTCAGAGTTTTTTGGTGATATGTCTCAAGTACTTATACGGAAACATAGTGCATAGGAAGCAAAAAGGAGGAATAAGAAGTCTATGTATGATTACAGTACCCTTTTTTAGGGTCACAGAAATGTGGTCTGAGATAGTTCACACAAATGTTGTGCTGCAATGGATAAGTACAGAGTCTTTTGGAAGCATGGGCTGGTAAGATGAAAGAAAAGCTTGTGCTCCACACCAATTTGAATGTGTGGAGTGAAATGGCTTGAATTTGCAGAGCCACATTTGTTTTGGAAGGAGTAATAAGCTGATCAAGAGCAAAGGAGAGTCCAATGTGTATGTATCTCAGTGATCATCTACTGCAGACTGCCTTATCAAGAAAAAGAAGTCTATGAAGACTCCTGGAGAACTGGAGGAAGCTTGATAAAAAACACTGTTTCTTGAAAGCTACTTTGGCCTTCAACATCTGCTGGAAGGGTAACATAGTGTGACACAAACAATCCAGGAGATCTTGATTGGAATGTGTTGAGCATGTTTTTTGATGCAAATGCTGGACCCATCAATCAAATAATGTGATCTGTTGGATCTGCTGCTCATGAGTAAAGAGGACCTGGTGCGGAGTGTGAATGTCTGTGGTAGCCCCAGCTACACAACCATGAGGTGATGGAGTTTAATATCATGAGGGAAGCAAGGAAGGTGAATCCTAAGATTAGAACCCTAGACTTCAGGGTTCAGTCATATCATGGGGGTTAACCTAATGAGATAATCATTAGGCAGACTTCCAGGTATGCGTAAAACTAACTTGACTGCTAGATTCAAAGGCTTAGGGCCAGTGGTCTAGCTGGTCACCAGTTACTGGTGACCTAGTAGTTCTACAGATCTCAGCGCTGCAGCCAGTACTGCTTATGATCTTCTTAATAACCTGTATGATTTTCCCTCTGTTGCTCTTTTGGAGGGAAGTGGTCAAATTGCTAGAGTGCAGGGCTGCTGCTCAGAGTGCTCCCATCAGGCTGAAAAATGGGCTCAGAGGAACCTTGCCTTCAGCAAAGGGAAATGAAAATTC
The DNA here is from genome assembly GCA_004320125.1 of Scolopax mira. Classification (NCBI taxonomy): domain Eukaryota; kingdom Metazoa; phylum Chordata; class Aves; order Charadriiformes; family Scolopacidae; genus Scolopax; species Scolopax mira. Next base: position 66,071 of record BJBW01000267.1, on the reverse strand, counting down.
CTGCAGTTAAGATGGAAGAACCCCATGTAGCGCTACACACTGAGGACTGCCTGGAAAGGAGCTTTGCAGAACACCAAGATAAAAGGGGAGCTGAATCATAAAAAGCTGAGGGCTGGATTGGCTCCATATAGAGCATAGAAGACTGAAGGGGAAGTCTGAGGAGCAGCTCTAATTGCTGTCTTCAATTGTTTGAAGGTAGATTATAGACAAGTTGAAGCAAGGCTCTTCTTGGAGGTGCTTGTTAAAAGGAAAAAAGAAAACAATCAAAAGCTGCAGCAAGAGAAGTTTGATCTGGAAAAAATAAATAAAGAGATGGTGGCCAATATTGGAAAAGGCTGTTAGTTTATTGTATCTCTACTCTGGAGACGTTAAAAACTCAGTAAGACCCTCAGCAAGTTGATATAACATCTGAGTTGGCTCTTTTTGGAGTGAGTTGTGCCTTTCTGAAGTCCCTTTCAACCCAAATAATTTCATGTTTCTAGTATTGCTCAGTTCATTAACCGTGTCTTCTCCATCCAAGAACTAGTTATTTGGGGTTTGGGTTTTTTTGGTCCTTTCTGCTGTTTTTGGCAAATTGGTTTGTGTAGATATCACATCTCTGGTCTGACCTAATGTAGTTCAAGTTTAGTTTGTTGGTGACCTATAGTAGGTGTTTAGAGCAGAGTGAATATACATATGGCTGTATTTGTATTTTCCCAGGACAGTCTCGTAGCCTTCTGTGACTTGCAGCTCAGGGTTATTGAGAGGAGAGTGAGTTTTTATAATACAAATTTGTAGAAGTGCTCCACACAGACACTTCCTTTTTGTGGCTCTTAATACTTTGCCAACACCTATAAATTTAGCCTATCCAAAGAAAGGCAAAACTAAGTTGTGACAGCAAAGGCATGGATAAAATTTAGGACTGACGTTTTTGCAGACACACAATTCCTTTTAAAAACTGAAATCTGTTAAAGAAATCGAGAACATCATATTTGTTAATCAGCATTGTGTTGTCACTCTCCGTATTTATTATGAAACACATTTTTATAACCATGAAATAACTGAGTAAATGAATAAATAAAAAAGAACTTGGCTGTGGATGAGTAATCAAAGCAATTTAACCAGCTGATCCATGCCAGATGTCAGCAGATTTTTATTTTAAAACATGAGTAAGGCGTTTTGAAATTTATCTTTACTTTTCAGATACTCTAAGTGAATATTTCTACTTTTACTGCTGTTGCTTCTTTTGCCAAGGATCTGAATCAACGTTATAAAAATTGCAAAAAGGAACACAGAGGATTTCCATTTCTCTTGTGCTAGCATATTAACATGTACTGGCAGTGGGCTTAGCCAGGACTGGTGTTGAATCTGAGTTAAAGGACAGCATTGTCAGCCAATTTATTGCTCATTCTTGCATTGCTTAAAGACTTAGGATTTTCTGACATTGGATAATAGGCATCCAAATGTAATCACTATACCCTCTTCCAGAAGATGTTCTGCTTCAGAACAAGGGCTCACAGGCAGTCTGCATTTTGAAGATGCTTGAGTTGCTGTATTGTGTGCCTGGATGTCCAAAGACAGTCATTAAATAAGCAGTGCACTGCAAGTGAGGACTTGCATAGAAAGCCACTTCTCTTTTAGTTATACTCTTTTCTACATAATATGTGTACTATGGAAAAATAATTCTGTAGTCCTCAGAATTGTTTGTGTGTGATTTGTTCGTGTGTGATTATCTTGTGCCTTCATCAGTTACTTTGGCAGGTTTGAAAACAGAATAAGGTAGAGCCTTTAATTTCACAGTTGCCTGTGCTAATTTACACTGAACAAGTTGTGCTTTTAGGTAGGTTTTTTGTAAACCCTTTTAGTTAGTCGATTTGGGATAATAACACAGTCACAGTGTTTTTCCTGGGGATGCAGTGATTCCTGCTCTATCTCAAAGCACTTCAGGCATATATGGTGCTCTGAGGGCAAAAATGGCAGGTCTTCTGGCCAAGTGTGCAACTCAGCAAGTGTGCTTTCTGTGTTTTAACTCTAGTGATCACTGATGCCCATCTGCAAACTGGGGAGCCTGCTGCCTGTGAGGTGCTTACTGCGCTGTTAATATTACTGAGGGCTTCAAGGTCTTTGTGCCTGCCTGGGAACGCAGATAACCGCTTCACTGGAGCATAAGAACAGATGATAACAATACAAGTCCAGTGGCATTTAAATGATGTTGAGTTTATCTCCTTTTTATGTACGCCAAACAGGTGAATTTAGCATTTTTTTATTTTTTTTTTTCTCCACCGTTGTTCTGTGAGGTTGGACACTGCTCTCCCATGTTACGTGTTGTCTCTGACAGTCCTGGGAAGATTGATGCCATATCTTTCTGAAAGGTGGTGCCAGAGGTTTCTCCAGCCTGCTTTGTACTTCCCTCGCAGTGCCACAGGGGTGATGGCTACTAGGCTTATGGTAGAAGGGTGCTTTCAGGCAGATGAAACCACTCTTGAGGGATAATGGACCAAAAGAGAGGGAGTAGTTACAGAAGAGGATTAAAGATGATTTTTAAATGCTTCCTTCTGAGTGCTTGTAGAGAGTTGCACCACAGTTTATTTGATACAGAAGATCTCAATGTTGAATAAAATTGGGAAGTTGATCTTTTTAATAAAAAATTCTGGTTGGTTTTTTTTTTTTTTAGTCATTACTAAGCACTACAACTTGCAGGAGATCTTTACAACTTGCAGTGGAAAAGCTTTGTGGAAAATGTTTAAAATGCCATGGAAGTGAGATTTATAGGCGCTCTGAGAAAGTTCTAAAATACAGTTGGTGCAAGTAAAGGTGGTGATGGCTGCTATCTTTGAAGTTTAGTCTCGGAGAACTCAAGTTTTCCACTTCATTTATATCTCACTATTTAGATTTAAAAGGAGATTTGTGCCAAATAGGACTTCATTCAAACATCCTATCTATTTTCTGTCTTGCAAAAAAGAAATCACTTCCCAAATTAGTTGCTGAAGACCAGATATGAGCTTGATGCATTCCCAAAGATCCAGGCTTTTGTTCTGCTGAGGCAGAGCACTAAGGCATCGTTTTCTAGGGAGAAAATCTTCCTAGGCAAAAATTCTGCCTTAGCTGTCAAAACTGGTCACTTAGGCATTAATGATGGATAATGCTTAGCAGGTGTTGTCCTTTGTCTCTTTCCAGGTTTAATAATAAACATTCTCACTTATTAATTATAAATATTTAAGAGTACAATAGTTAAAGATTTTTCTTTCATCTTCTTCCTAGATTTGTACATGCTGTCACTTGTAGCTGTACTGGGAATTACTCAGATGCCATGGTCCCCTCAAATTGGATTTCCTCTTGTAAGTGCTTATGCAGGGGCTTCCCACCTTGATGTCCTTTTGACACACAACAGGAATATCAAGTGCTTGAAAATGAAAATTTTTCCTATCAACTGGAGGTACCAAAGTTGAAACATTCCCATTGAGGTAGTAGTCTCCCCAGCTCTGTTCAAAGAGTTTTGTGTTACTTCAGTACATTTTACTTTTACTAACAGTCCTAGCTATGGTGCTAATTATAGGTTTTCAAGTAAAAGCATGCTGAGAACTCCTCTGCTTAAAAAGAGAATTTTCTTGCTGAATTTTATTTGCATTTCTATTTAGCTGTTCTGGATTTTGACATATATTTTTTAAGGAGGTAGAAATCAGCATTGCCGATTCCAAAAAGTTTCAGTGAATATTTTTGTCATTATTCATGCTTCTGAACAGATACCTGCACTGCTGAATGAGAGCAGGCTGGCTCGCGCATGAATTCAAGTGAATTAGTCAAGTAGAGGTTGCAGTTCTTGTTTTTATTCAGAAAATCTTTTTGTGTGTTTTTTCTTTTCTTTTACAAAGGGTAGAAATTTTCTTTTGAGGCAGCAGTCAGCGTGTGGATAGACTTTCTATGTGTATGTATTTACACAGTACTGGTTTTAGGCTACATGCAGCTTTCCCCACTCAAAATTGCAATGTCTCGTTTTGTTAGACATGAAAACTTGCAATCCAAATATCCTCTTCTGAAATCCTTGGTACAGAACTATATTAAGAAGGAAAATTTAGTTTTTGTGATACTTTGCAAAACTAATCTTGTAACCAGAAATTAGCTAAAAATTAAGCTTTCAATAGCTTTCCTAACAAGAGCTTTTTCAAGAAGAGCTTTTGCAGTTGAATGGTTTGTTAAATTTTGTAGCAGTTCTGAAATAAAAATATCCACTGCATTTTCTTAATTGATTATGGAAATTGAGTACAACTTAATGTTATGCTCGAAAGAAAACAAATCTAGAAGCAACAGCTCACCCCAAGCAGTGGTTTGATGGAAACCAAACATTTTGAAAACAACTTAGTGTTATGGGAAGAGAAATTATGCTCAGTGCAGTTCCTTTTGCTGTGTTGACTGGCATCTGCTCTGTGGGGAGCAATTTGCCTGTCCTGCCAAGGAGAAAAAAGTATGGTAACGTGCTGGCAGTTGTTAACGGCGGTGACTCAGCTACCAGAGAGATATGGAGAGAAAACACATCTATTCTATGAGCAGAATTAAATAAGGGCTCCATTCGTTTTAGTTAGAGATCTTATCCTTTCCTGTCTTAAAGTGCTCAGAATTAGGGATATTCTGCTATTGTTTTGTTGGTATGTTCTGTGTCTGAATCTACACAGTTATTGCAAGCACAGCTGAAGAGCTGGCTCGCTGACATTTAAACAGAACATCTATTGACCACTGATTTTCCTTCTGTATCCTGGTTTCTCGGAAATATTCCTCTGCTGTGTTTTCTGAGGGAAAAGATTTAAATATCAATTCATACCATTCATGGCTTTAACTGCAAGTTTTTGAAGTCAATTGAATTGATAGTTATCTCTTGCAAACTTTTATCTCTCTGACTTGCATTTGAAAACTGCGTGGACATAATGAGGAGAAGGTGATAAGGCCATTGCCAGACAGACACCATCTCTGTGTGTTTAACAGAACTGAGACTTGATTCTGCTGCTACCCACGTTATTGTGTCAATTTTTTTTTCCTTCCTCTCTTCCTTATTGTTCCTCTATGACTCAGGTGCTGCTGGTTGCTGTTAGTGCTCAGGATTTATGAGCATGGTGGGTAGTACATTCCTGACAAGAATTAAATGTATGAAGCATCTTGGATTATCACTCAGTGCTGGTATGGTCGTGAAAAGCATGCGGTCGCATCATAAGGACTGATTATTTCTCTTCATTCCCGAGCAAGGAAACACTGAGAAAACATTAAAATTAAAAATATGAACAGTAGTGATTTTTCAGTTAAACTTCAGTGAAAGTATTACGGTATGAACCCACAACAGAAAAGTATCCACAAAATAAGTCCAGTGTTAGAAGAGAGGAAGAATTATTATTGACTGAACATTTATACAGTATGAATTGTTCCTTATTTATGCCTGGCTAATCCTGGGGATCACTTGAGTAGCGTCAAAGGAACCTGACAGAAAACAGCGTTAGTGTCTAGTTCTTAAAGTGATGTTTTTATCAGGTGTTTTAGCCTGTGTTAGATTCTTGAATAATACCATATTGTAAAAAAACCTAAAATATTCTTCTGGCTATTTATTGGTGTGTTTGTGTGTGTTTTTGATTTTTGTGACACAATAAAATAGACCATTTTCTGAGTATTTTGTGTAATGGCAGTGCAGAATGTTACGACTATCTACTTGGCAAAATGTCTTGCTGAGATATAAATAGATTTCTAATGACTGTCAGGCTCTGTGCCTAAGAAATTTCCTTGTAGATATCTCATTACAGAACTAACATCATTAATAAAATAGCTGAAATATTTTGCAAATGCAGGAATGTTTTTTACATCAGTAACTGCAAGGAAAATACCTACCATATGCATAATTTGAGGATGATTTAAAAACTGTAATTTATCATAATTATCTACATATTATAATGGCAAAACAGACTTAATTGCTTTTGACTGGACTGGTATTATGATGAGAAGGAAAGTTAACAGCAGATGGCCCTACTGTCAAAACTGTAGTCTCTTAACCCAAAATGAAGTAGCAGACTGAACATAACATGTTTCTGGCTCCTTTTTCTGATTTTCAGCAGTAAGTATGAACTAGCATTTGGTGGGGTTGTGAATGTTTACAGAGCAATAGAAATTGTCTTATATGGGGACAAAACAGCAAAAAAAAGTTTACTAGATAGATAGGATTTGTCATTGGATTATAGAAGACTTTATAAAAGAATATAAGTAATTTAAAATATTGAACTGGAATGGAAAGCAAATAATTTCCAAAATATTATAAACTATTATAATAATAGTTTCCTGCCCTTTTACCAACATATGTGCATCTTCTACTTCCGTAGAGCAATAAAAAAGGGCTTTATCTTCTATTCTGGTCTGGCTGTGAACAAATAAATTAGTTAGCAGTGGGAAAAATGGATAATTTTGCTGTGTTTCAACTAAGTTCAGCTTTGCTGCATCAATTGCAATATGCCTGAAGGATTTGTCATATATTAATCACAATGTGCGTGCACAGATGTGGTGCTGTAAAAATCACAGCTTTTCCACTCACAGAATGCCTCAGAGAATTGAAGAATTTAAGATTACATTTGTAAAAAGTTAAATTACAGAATGGTGGAGAAAAAGGACTTTTTTTTTTTTTTAATGTCTAGCCAGAGACAATCACAATAAGCAGGTGGTACATTATACTGCTGGATGGTCAATGAAAGTAAATTAGCTGCTTCAGTTGATAGAAAAGAAATGCTGGTCCGATCAGCTTAAATAAAAGTGACATATTATTTGTGAAATAATATGAATACCAAAATGTGGTTTAATCCCAAAGTTTGTATGTATATATGTACGTTTTGTATGCGCTTCGTATTACAGATTTTATAACACTTAATCTTCTAGACTAAAATAATGGCTGAATTTATTAGAAAGTAGAACTCATTATAGGGAGAGATTTATTATTTGCTTCATGTCACAATAGATCTTGTTCAGATGTTCCCATCAATGGGACGATGTAATTTGTTCATCATAGTAACAACACGTTAAAAGAAACAGGGGGACACAGACACTTTGCACTTAAGCATCTTTCCCTTTTATAAGGAGAATGATAAGAGAAAGATTGTAGAAGATACCCTATTATTTCTAAGGGCTAACTGAAATAAATTAGTAGATTTGTTAGATCTGAATTAAAAATTAAGACATAAATGAGCTAGCAAAAAGTTGTTTTAGAATAGTTGTTAACACTGAGATGATAGACGTTTTGGAGCAGATCAATTTGGACCAATTTTCTATATGTTAATGTTCTAATTTTTTTGTAATACAGCATCATTTGGTATTGTTCTTTCTGAAAACTGATAGACATTTGCTAGTGACAATCTATCTTATGCCTATTTCAGGAGGCAGTTAGTGTTTTAATGTTTACATTTGTCCCTTAGGCTGTATAATCTAGATTCTCTAGCTAATGTAGATACACAGCATAATAACATCTTTTACAGTGTCATTTTGGAATACAGGGAGGAGTTGCTTAGACTTTCTATGCTCTTCCAAAACCTAAGAAGGCTACAGAATATACTTTCAATAATTTGCTACACATACTAATAACTTGTATGCAATAAATATATAATTTTTATCCAGTGTATTGTGTCCTAGTAGACACAAAGATATGTACTCTTGCTTATACTTAAAATGAGTTATATAAAATCAGTTGTATAAAAGCTTATCATAGATTTCTCATTCTTTATTTTTCCTTGGAATCATCCTTGTCTTTGTAGGAGACTCTCAAGATATGTGTTCTTTGAACTTCCAGTGCTGTGATACTTTGCTTTTACCCCATGCTGGTCTTATGAGCATCCTTTAAGAAGGTTTCTGTGATCCAAAGTAAAGTTCCAAGTTCAAATTAATTAAAATATCTCATTATTTAAATCTGATTCATGTACTGTAGAGGTTGTTTGGGAGGCTTTAATGAATAAAGTTTAAATGAAAATGAAAAACTTAATGATTCACTTATCTACTGCTAATGTTTCCCCACATTCCCTTACAAAATATTAATGCAGTACAGGGGTATTGAAAATAGGTTGAAGAGCATAATTTCAAGATTTTTCTAAGGATTTACCTGCTAAGATGCATTTTAAAATGGATGCCTTTTTCAATTCTGGTAACATTCTGGCTGCTGATGGAGAATCTTGCTTCTCATTCGTTCTTTGCAGTTTTTCTGCACTCTTTTGCATTCTCAAACCTAAACAAAAAGGCAAAATACATTTGCAAATATTCGTTAATTTCAATGGTTTAAAATTTTGATTGAATACTATTATTTTTCCTGTGCCTTAATTTTTTGTATTCCTTTTTTAAGTCTCTATTGAATGTCTAATTCACTTTTATTTATTGTTCATCATAACCCTTTGCTCTCTAATGACAAAGACTACATACATACATTTTATGCAGAGGGGTGAATTGGGGAATACATAGTAGCTATCAAACTTCAAAAACCTTTCTATAAAAAAACCCAGTTTTTTGTTTGTAGCAGGTTGACAATTTAATGCTTGAGGACTGAAAGAGTGAAAGCAGAGCAGAAAAATCAGGAAAGGAATGAAAGGTTAGATATAAAAAACTTTAAACATTCTGAATGTGACAATGAAACAATGAATAGAATCCTTATAGTAAAATTAAAATAGTAAGTAGAGAAGTCACTTTAAAATTATGGCTTGTCATTTTTAGTCGACTAAAATGTCCCAGTGTGGGTTAAACAGCTTGATCTTACAATGATGGCTTAGGTCTAGAGCAAATGAGTAATAATCTCCATCAGTCTACTTTTATTGGGAAGTCTTTCTTCTTCATATCATTAATTTGAATTAAATATCCTTGTGTTTAGTTTCTTAAACTATGTATAGTCACATTCCTCTGTTTCAGCCCTGAATAGTACTCTGCTCTCTTGCTCTATAGAATCATTGTTCTTGCTTCCAATACAAAATCATGGTTTTTCTCTGAAAGAACTAGCTGGCTGCTTTTTACTGCTGCAAAATGATTAAGTTGGGTATTATTTTTTTTTTCTGTTGCTTACACCTGAAAACAAGTGTAGGGCAAAAATTAAAATAATATGTATTTGAAATGAGTCTTAAGTTCTTAAAGGCTAGTGCACATGGCAGAAAACCAGCAGATTTTGGCAATACATACACAACATAATGCCTCTAACATTTTTCTTTTTCCTGCTGGAACAGGCAGGCTCCGAAGTCCTGTGTTGACAGGTAATGAGATATAATAAGCAAGGGGAAAAAGGGGTGGGTGGGAATGAAAGAATAAGGGAATATCCATATTCATTATTTAATCAAATAAAATTCTTCTGGAGGATTCTGGGAATACTCAATCCTTGCTTCAAAAGCTTCTCTGTGATAGCTGTAAACAAATTACCTTACGAATAACTTCTTAATCAGGGAAGACTGGAGCTGTTCTCTACTTGATCTCTCCCTTTGGGTGGTCCCAGTCAGAGAGCAGCAGCCTTCCTCCTGATGGCTTGGCTTCAGAAAAGCTATATGGTATTATGCTGACAGCTGTAGACCTCTTTTTGTTAGGGATAAAAAACATCCTGTGCTGAGGACAGCATCAAGCCCAGCTTGCAGTATGCCCAATTAGAGAAGCTAAAATCTCATTTGTTTCACCATGGGAGTCTCTGAAAGCACACCGTTTTGGCCTCATTACAGTATTTTTAACTTTACAAAAACAATTTCATTATGGAAATTAAAGAAGCTCATTTAGTCTTCACATTTATGCTGAACTTAATAAATTCCGCAAGTATCAGCTGCCCTAGTGTGAAGGCTTTTTCTTTTTAATCTCAGTAAAAAGTTTAATCTCAGTAAAAAACTATTTGCAGAGACTGTTCATTTCAATAGTAATAACCACTGTATCAAAATGGCACATTCCTTTCTGAAACAAATTTTTGGACTCCATTGTAGGTGATTTTCCTTTGCTAAACATCTGAGCAGTGACCAGCATTTGCTGTGCTGACTCCCATGTAAAAGGGACTGCCGAGTCTGCAGTCTTCCACCAGGTAATTGAGATATTTTTATAGTTGTGATGATCTAAAAATCTAATTTCTCTTACATGAATCTCTAAATCTTTCATGGTTCAATGCAAAAGACAAGAAGTAGAGTGGTGCTTTCCTAGGATTGTGCTAAAAGTAAAGATCTCTCTTCAAAGTTGTGCAGGAAAATCCTACCAAGGATTTTAAATTAGTTATGGATATATCTTCTGTATGTACCTTGAGAGACTGTGTATGCTTTTCTGAAATCTGAAGAAGGAAAGAAGACAACTATTTTCCCATAATGTGTTATAGGAAGAAAAGTGAAATGGAGATGCTGACAAGCTTTTATCTTGTCTAAAAAAGTTTACTGATGAAAAAGGGAAGAGTACACAGAGACCATTTTTTGAGTCCACTGTCAAAAGTATTTGCAAACAATACTGGTAAATAAATAACTAAACCAGGAGCATGTTATGTAAATAATTTAATTTGTCATAAGTAGGAAGCCAAGATTCATCACTGTTAGGCTGAGTTCTTTATTTTTCTTTTTAATTACCCTTTTTGATTTTGAGTCTTCGCAACAGAAAGAGGAGAGCTAAATATATGGTTATGGTTTTCTTAATAGTGTTTTACCTTCATTGAAGTAGTAGTAGTGTAGGACATATTCAGCAGAAAATCCCAACAAATCCAGGATCATGGGATCTAATACTCTACCTAAGATTGCTTTATTATAGCAATTCACAAATTCAAATATACCTTACATCAAATGAGCAGAGGTGCAGGTGCGGCAAGAGTTGTCTGGAGGGGTGGTTACAGTACACAACATTTTCAGGAGCAGAGCAGTTGTGTGCTTTTGAGTAGAATGAATGTATGAATGGGAATTTAAACCTGAGTGAAGGGTATGGTCAGAGTAGTTAGTAGAAAGGAGGATACATATGTATGCATGTATCATGAGTATGTGAGCACGCTCAACGTATTTATGTGCCGAGCTGGTCAAGTAATGTTGCCAAACATGCCAGCAGGGTGAGGAGGAGGGAGGCTAATGTGAAAGCTTATTGCATGCAAGAGCTGTGCCGTATTGTCTGAGTACATTTTCATCAAAGTAGTGTGAGCCTTCATGAAAATCATGATAAATGTATCTTAATTAAAGTATCTTAATTAAATGGACTTAATTAGGTATCCAACTTGGAAATAATGCGCGTTTACCTGCGTGACTAGCAGAGGAGCTCCATCAGTTATTCCTGTTTTCTTTCCAAGTCAGCCTCTCAAACTATATTGTGTTTTCTACTTTTTTCAGGCTCGGGGTGTGGTAATGAAATGTATCCTCTGGAATGGAGAGGTATCTGGAAGAGTTCTTAGTATGATTGTAGTTAGGACACTCTGCTGTCCTTCTCCACATAAGTCAGTGAAATGCTGTCAGATGATAATGTTTTTTAGTCCCTAGCAATGCAGGCTAGGGATTGGATGCCTTTGAAGTACAGGTGAAAAGGCTGTTTATCCCATTAACTACATGTGAAATGCTTTAGTCTCACTGAAATATTTCTTTAAGGTGAAATAAATCAATAAAAGGAGGTTGCCATAACTGTGCAGTTACTATATAGTTCTGAAAACAAACTAAATTGATTGTAAGCATCTGGTTTTATGTATTTTTTTCTCCCTTGGAATACGTCCCAGTGGCTTGTTCTTTGTTAGAATGATCCCGTTTACTTAATAAGCTATAAATATGTTGAACTCCAGTCAACAAAGGTGTTTTCAACATACACGGCATTATAAATAAACCAAATCTTTTCTTATGTCTCTTAGGGGCAGCACTAGGAGAAGCGTAATCAGTATCAGTGGGGCACCTGAGGCTTTTCTGGTCTCAGGTGCCAAATTCTTTCTTGCTGCTGGTGCTGACACTGTTGCTACTGTTCCATTTTTTCTTGCCTTTGTAGGCAGAAGCTGAAGGAAATAGGGGTGAATGAGACAGAGGCAGCCTCATTCTGCTACTCTTCATCTTTCCTCTAGTGTCACTGGAGCTACCACATCAGCTTCCTCAAATTCCCTGTCTTAAGATTTATTTAGACTGGGGAAAGGTGTCTGCATCCGGCATAACTGGCTGAGTCATTTTTTCAGAGAAGTATCTGTCAAGCCTGCTTCAAATGTGCACGGTGTTTAGCAGCCATAATAATTTGTTTCTCCTGTAGCTTGCTTTCCAGTGAAGCTAAGTCATTTTCCATAGTTAGAAGGTGTGCTATCTTTTGTTTAACTAAGGGGAAAGGATGCAAAAGCCTGTGAGAGCGTTCTGTTTCCCTTAAAATTATTGCATTTCAGCTCTTAAAAGTTGTGGTTGGTTGCTTTTTGTTTTTTTTTTCTCTCACAAAACCCCAAATCCCAAATTTATTGAGAGCTGAGGTGGTGATTTCATCATTTTCCTCTATATTTTTGGCTCTTCAGCAATGTAGTAGAAGCTGGAACAAGAAGAAGAAGAAGAGTAGAACCAACTCTTTAGATAAGTGAGTGCAAATAAAAATATTAAAATAGAATATTGATATGAATGGTTAGCCTGCCATTGGCATGCACCAGGTGCAATTACCTTAACTGACAGATGCATGGTCTCAGTCTTTCTTTGTTTTTTTTGAGATTTTCAAAACCTGACTGAACATGGCCCTAACTGACCTCATGCAGCATAAAAGTTGGCCTGGCTTTGAGTAAGGACTTGGTCAACATGACCTCCCCAGGTCCCCTCCGAACCAAATTATCCTACAATTCAAAGTGTCAGCAGGGAAGGACTAGTTGATCCCAGACATCCAGTTCCAATGGCTTGTCTTACAGGAAGCATAATTCTTCACCAAGTCTTACTTTAAACAGCTGGAAGAAGCAGGGCCACAAATAAGCAGTCATTTGAAACTAATTCTGTGAACTCCTCATGGTCCTGAGCTCGTACTGCCACCAAAAGCACAGCAGTGTGCTATTCCTTTTTCTCTGCCTTTTGTGGTGGTTTCTTTTTCTTTTCCCCAACCAAATGTTGTGTAGCTTCATTGTGAACAGAGCAGGGAACCAATCTACCTGAACAATGTATTTTTAATGGGATGAGTTTTAGTTGGATTGTTTTGTGTTTTAACTTCTGAGACAAAACTTGTTCGAACTGCAAAAATATGTGAGGACATGGATGTCTTGGGAAAAAACTAGTCTATGAAATTTGTAATATTTTGATATTTTTTACTACATATATAATAAAACAAGCAGTACAAAGCAATGGTAGTTGTGGAGATCTTTATTTATTCATACAAATCTAAAAAAGAGGATGGGATTCCTGTTGAGGCTGAATAATGTCAGTTTTCAGTCATTTGTTGTCCTCTGAGACTTACTTTTGTTCACTATGTCAAATGTAATTTTATGTGTTAGAAAACATCAGGACTCCATCTTGTATAAGCTACATAAAAAAATGCAGTTTCTCTAGCTTTCTTTCAAAGCCAATTAAAATGTAAAGCTGAAATAATACAATGTGGTTAAATTATAGATCAAGTAGTTGTGCAGATGTATCCTTGAACTGTACTCAGTCCATTTTATGCTATTATAAACTACTGAAACAGTATGTTTACTTCCTTTATAAATCAAGCAAATCTTGTTTTTATTGCAGAGAGTGGGAGGTGAGGTAATAGTGGAGTGGGAGGATAATTTAGAATAAAGGTACCTGCAACATGCAGATACAGTGCTCCAGAGTATTAGGATATGTTATGTTCCTTTTGAAAAGTTGTTTGTAATGATAGCTAATAGCATCCCACAAGAGGAAGCAGACTGTAAGTATGCTGAAATCCAATGAAAGTTGAGATATAAAGTTCAGGATCATTTATATCAGGCGATAATCTTAATAGGAGGGCAATCAACAATTTTGTGAGGAGCTCAGTCCCTAATCCTTCAATTTCTTGGAAGATAGCAAGTGGTCCGACCTGGCTATTTTCGAGAAGAGCTGTGTATTTGGTAGTTATCAGAAACTGAAAGGGCGATAATATAGAAAAAGAGTTGGAGGAAAGATAGTAATTCTATCTGGTAATGAAGCAGTGTGTTCCAGCCAGAATTTCTTTTCCAGATGGCATATTACAAAATGAAGAAAAATGGAAAGTAAACATTTAACCTCCATCTTACTTTTCCTCCTAGTTAGGATATCCTATTGTGGTTTAACAGAGTTGCTACCCTTTACCTCTACTCTTGTCTGCTTAGTAGAGAGTGTTTCTTCTGCATCGGTTATTTCACCCTCAGGAAAAAAAAAAACAACTACTTGGAACAGATTCCTTAGTATGCACATATGCATCTGACCTGATACAGTAAATAACTACTCCTCAAAGAGTCATGTAATATCTTTTTCTAGAGCGGAACAAGCTGCTGTTTTGCTTTGAGGAGTTACCAGCTGAAGGAAGCTTTGAAAATGTGAAAGGACAGATTTTGGCAAGAGAGAGCAAATGAAAATAATAGAGCTCTATCCTCTGAAAAAAATCTCTTTGCAGGAAGTTTTTCCATAGCATTCTGGTATAAAAACTATCAATCAAAACAAATGCTACTTTTAAGAAATGGCTTCTAGACTCATCTTGGTTATTTTTGTAATTTTTGCTTTGACTGATTTTGGTTTTCATTAAGGAAAAAAGGTTAGCAGCATTGCAGCTATGTTCCTTTGGGTTGAAATGCTGACATCAAAATTGATGTGAGGTTTATCACAAGCATGTATATATACACACTTATGTGTGTATCTTTGTAAATGTACATGCCATCTGAAGGCAGCATCAATGGATGAGTGAGTAATAAAAGCTTGATTTTTAAGGAATTCTGGTATTGGTCCATCAGAGAGCATTGAAGAAGATTGGAGAGGAGAGCCTGGTTGGCTCCCAGTTAAAGAATTCTGGTGGAAAAGTGATGTTAGATATAATGACCAATATGATGGTGTTGAGATGTGGTAAATGTAGTGATTTCTTAAAACAAAAACCTTTTCTCAGAGCTGCTGTGTTCATGAACATACGGAAATTAATGGGAAAATGTTTACATGTTGTATTGAACTTAGTGAAGTTAGTTGCAACCCTGCCACTTCATCCAGTCCTTTGCTCTGGTGGAGCTCTCCTTACCCTTGCATCCCAACCCATGCAAATTCAGTATCACTTTAATGTCTGCTCTCTACCTAGAGTCATAGAAAATTGTTTCTGTTGTGGTTATACATTTAACTTATGCCAGTTTAATCACTCTTTTTCTCCTCATCACAACTCTTCATTGGCTATTATGTAACCAGATTAATATGAACCTGCCTTGAAGCAAATAGAGAAACCCAGTAATTATGTAAGGGGCTTTCATAATTACCTACGCTATGCAGAAGACAAAGTAACTTTAGAAAGATGTGTTCCTGGTGAGTCCTTTCCAACCAGTAAGATTACACTTAATACACCTTAATGTATATCAACGAGTTAAAACAATTTTACTATGTTGGTCTTTGATTAGGACACCCCAAAATATGCAAATTTCACATGATATACAAACTTCTCTTGAGATGTAGTATTAGCAAATCCAATGTCCTATCAGTGAAAGGACATTGACCAAGAAATGTAACCATCTTTTGGTTACAAGATACTGAAATCTCTTCTAAATGGAAATAAGCAAGTTCAATAGAAGCTTTGACTCAAATCGGTCATTAGTTGCAGGGTATAAATTCTTTTACAAATCATTAACTGTATCTCATGGTGTCTTGCAAACATGAGAAATTGAGGCTATTGCTTAATGAATCTTCTTTAAAATAGATCAGATGGCCTGGCTTTTTACAATTGGCCAATTTAGGAGTTAGAATATGGTTTAATTTAATTCAACCACTTAGGGCTTTGTAAATGAGTATATATGTATATAGGTGCTATATGCAGTAGAAAAATTGTCAGATGTATTAAATACTTCATGTACTGTAAACTCCCAGCTGTCCTGCCTGTATTTTGCCCCTTAAACTGTCATGGACTTTAACACTTTTGGCACATATTTCTAAAAATCCCAAACAATTATCTTATTTTTCCTATCAAAATTAACCCATTATATGAATAACTTAAAAAATTTCTTTTAATAGTGCTTTTGTGTGTACACAGCCACATAAATTTGAATACACTGTTACTCCCACTTGTTGTCAAATCCAGGGTAGAATTTTGTTCTGAGCTCATGGTGAATTTCTGGTTTGTATCTCTTGGTCTACCAGATTTAAAAAAAAAAAGAGAGATTTGTGCTAGGTATATATAGAAATATACAGAAGTAGGTTGTATTCTATAAATCAGTGCTTGATTTTTATAGAAGACAGATTTGCCTCATCAATTAAATAGGCTGCATTAAGGCATTGTTATGAGAATTGCTGTTTTTTTTCCTCACAAATAAATTCTGATACAAATACATACTTCCGTGTAATTTCTTGACTTTCTCAGGGCTTTTAAAAAAGAAAATCCCTGAAAAATCTACTATATTTCATTTTTTACCATAAAGCCACAGGTGACATTAACATAATCAAAGGAGAAATTAGGAAAAAGCATGACTTTCATTATTACTTAACTCACTGTGTAGATTTGCAGGAGAGCAGGTCATGCTTTTTTTGGAAGTCTTTGAGGAGGAGACATGTTTAGGGACATCCATCCTAGCATCCCCATGGTGGTCATGAAGGCAATGCTAATTACTTATTTACTAATGTAAATGCTGGGGTCTTGGGGAAGGAGGAGAGAACTGGACCAGATGGGGATTTGACTCCTGTTGTGATGCTATTTGGATAAGCAGCGTGGTGTGAAGCTCTGTCCAGCCTCACAGGTGATGCCAGTGCTGAAGTTGCTGTAGGACAACAGGGTGACTGATGTCTTTTCTGTAAGTTGAGATGCAAGCAGACAGTAAGCCAGCCTTGGTAGTCCTGGTGCCATCTTCTGCTAGAAACTTCTGAGGGCATCTGCATGCAGGCTGTGACTTGTGCAGAAGAGGAGCTACAAATAGGTTTTTTTTTTTTTTTTTTTATGTGGTGTTACCTTTCTCTTCTCTTCCTTCCTTTTCTTAGTCAAAATAGAAATTTTCTCAGAGAAAGCGAGTTCTTCCACCCTAATGTGTCATATCTGTAAGGGAGGGGTGAGAACAAAACCTGTTAGGTTTATGCTGTATCCTGTCTCCAGGAGAGGCCAATAACAGAGGCTTAGATGGAAGAAAAAATAACAGAACAAACTTACTGTGCTCTCCATTTCTTTACCCTTCCTCTTCCAGCAATTGTACAATTGGATAGGTTCAAAATGGTGCTGTCAGAAGAAAAGAAGGAAAAGAATAGTTGAAGGGTTTATTGATTTATTTATTTACTATTTCACTACTTCAAATGCTACACTGATGCTTGAGTCATCACCATCAGTTCTTTGTGGCAGAGTTTCATATTCTAATGCCGTTTTAATGTTGTAGTTTAATTAATATATTAGTAACAATAAACGTGAGAGCAAGAAACTTTAAATGTGTATATTTCATTAGTTAATTTTCCCACTGAATTGTTAAATATTTTTCTCCCTGTTTTTTTTTAAACTGCCTGTTTAAATATAAAGAAGATGTTATTATCTATGTTCAGTTTAATTTTACTTCACGTTTATGTCTTTTGTATCATTAAATCCATTCTTGTGTATGATTATTAAACGTGATTTAAAATTATAGAGAGTTATCGAAAAATGACTGATAGAGTGGAAGTTTTGCATTTTATCATTATTTTATATTTATGCTTGAACTACAGAAATATAAACCTGAAATATTTTGACATTGTTTTTTTCTTTGTTGTCTGGTTGAAATGGTGCTTTACTTTGAATGACATTTCTGTGCAAGTCCCTGGCATGGTAACTCTGGAAACACTGGTCAATCTGCAAATGTTAATAACTCTGTCAGGCAACTCTAGGTAGAACTTTAATCATTTTGGTGATGACTGGAAGAGTAGATGAATAGTTGCACTGTCAACTTCACTATTTATGTCTGCAGAACTTAAACCAGTCAGTGGTTACCTTGAACAGATGGATACCATCCAGACAAAAAGCATCGCCATCCCGATCATTTTTTGGCTTTAAAATGTTCATTCACATAGTGATTTACTTCTCAACCTGCCAAAAAAGAGTGATTTGGCACTGTGAGGAGATGATTCAGGTATACATAAGCCTTAAGAAGGGATGAAAATAGATACGAGGCTTCTGGTGTGACAGATGGGATGGAAGATTGGGTGATCATAGAATGGACTGGTTGGAGTAGGAAATGGAGATTGCTTCTCCCTCAGTGGAAAATTTGCAATAGTATGAGAGGAAGAAGGTTACTGTGTAGTTTTGGGGTGGAAGAGAGTGTGTCCTGCAGAGGAGAGGAAAGCAGAGAAATCCTTGGGTGTGTAAAGTGACATCATCTAGTTTTATTTTGAACAAAAAGAAGGACATAACATGGTGGAAGATGGCATACTTCACACTGGAATACTTTTGAGAAACAATGTATTGAATTTTGAGACTTACAGAAGGCTGAAGTGAAAGAGTTTTGGCCATTTCTTAAAAATGTGGCTCTGGAAGTCTCTTGCTGTTTGGTATAAAAATAGATGATGGTACTCAGATCCAGCAGTGGCAGTGCCAGAGGGTAGAGACTGCTGCTGAGCTGCTCATTGTTGTGGGGTTTTTTTTTGTTTGTTTGGTTGTTCTTTTTTTGTGTGTGTTGTTTTGTTTGTGGGTTTTTTTTTTTTTTTCTTCTGAAAAGCTTGGCAAAAAGACTGTCTGGAACATTTTTATCTAAGTGGAACCTCAGCTGACTTGTTGTGAGACTTCCCTTGGGATTTGATGACATTGCTCGAGTCAAAAATATTTTGTAGCCCTGTTTGAAGCTGGACTGTTTTACCTATTTCAGCTCTTACAGAAGACTTCTGGCTCTGGCTGATATTTGAGGCCCACAGAGTTTGTGAACACAGGGTCTGTCTGAAAAGAAACAGGTATTTCTACTTTCTGTTGTAAGTTAGAGCTTTGTAGTTGTATTTTATTATGAAGTACAGGTTCTTATGCTTTGCATTTTCTCCCATCTGAAAACTGTGTGAAGCCAGACAGTTACTTTTTATTGATTCCCAACATCGTTTAAAACATCAGGTGGCCCTCACAGATTTTTTTGTTGTTGTTGGTTTTTTTTTCCTTTTACCTGTACAAGATGCAGTAACTTTATGGAAAGTGTTTTATGTGAAATCAGAGTTTACAAGGAAAGGGGCACAGAGATACTTGATGCCTTTGGGGTAAAAATTGTGTCAGTGTCATTTTAAAGGATCAGCGAATGTTAAAGAACTCTGTGTGGGCTTTTCCAAATCATTATAATGTAACCTAAAATTTATCTGTAGAATGTCTTTGTACTCTAAAGTTAAAAGGAATTATTGAAGCTTGCAGAAAGGAAACAGGAAAACACTCTAACTCTGGATGCTACTGGTGACTTTGTGTATGGGATCACTTTTAATGATCTATAGCTTGCAAATAGTTGGAAACCTTTCTCCTTTATTTCACTGAAAAGAACAGCTTGCAGTAATGGATATATTTTACAGTTGCATCAAGTGCACAGTTACTAAGTGAGGATGGGAAGCCTGGTAGTTTTGCTTTTAGCAAAGCAGACCTCCAGAGGAATTCTATTTTTTTAACAGCTGAACTGAAAAAAAAAAAAAACCAACCCAAACTCTCATGAAACAGAGCCCACTCATTGTATTGTTAATTACATTCCTGCAAAACTTCAGGAAATCAGTGTAGTTTAAGTTTCTACATAGTGTCATCTGTGAGTACCAATATTTGAGATTTCCCTTTGTTCTAAATGCAATATGAATTATCACTCTGCTTTCTCTTTTGGTTTATGGATGCAGTTCTCTCTCTTACCTGGTGGTTGCTGTGACTTATGCATTAACCTGAACAGTTCCATCTTTACAGTCAGGTAAAGACTACAGTCAGTCTTTACAGGCTGGTAAACAAATGTCATGGAACAAGGAAAGATGCATCTGTCAGGAGTGTAGAGCACTTGTCTTGTGCAAACCCAAAACATCTTTTTCCTTATGTTATGTAAAAACCTTCTTTCTGTAATATCCTAATATTTTTAAAAGACAGGAAGTTTTGTATAGTATATCAAACCATAATGCAGAGTGTAGTGGACCATTATTCTTTTTTTGCCAGGCTTCTTTCATTGATACAGATTCCTGTAACAGGATATAGGAATAGCATTAGGTTAGGAATAGGGTTTCTATCTTAAAAACAAAACAACCCCTTCCTTTGCCTCTCCGACCAAACAACTCCCTCCAAAACAAACCCGAAACTCCTCCACTAAAATCTAAAACACTAAAAAATTGCTTATTTAAATATTTTATCTGGACTATTTGTATATGTGAAAAACAGTGTGTGTTGTGCAACAATCAGTAGTTATATATACTTGTTTTATTTTTTTTTTTACTGTAAAATGTAAATATTACAAGTTACTGGATAGACTCAAAGAATAAGAGTAAAAAGGAAGCTGGCATGGTTTTTAGGGAAGAATGAAAAGAGATTTAAAAAAATATATAAAAATTAGTTAAACAATATTTTTAATTATTGAAACATCTTCTATAATTACTGAAAGGACTGAAACTATGTAAATGAGTATGTCATAATTCTGTTATACACATGGCATCTTTTACCTTACCCAGAAAGCCCACTAGTAATGATATACTCATTGAAACTCAGTGCCACTCCTCTTTAGTAGGGAAGAATGCAGGGAGTACTTGCATCTTCTATACCAGAACATTAAATTTCAGGTATATTATGAAACTGGAAAAGAACTGTTGTGAAGTATGTGGTTTTTAAAGTGTTTCTCATTCATAATCTTTAAAAAATATATGTATTTTATTATGAGAGTTGATTTTCTCTTTCAGGATATTCTGACCTGTCCCTCATATACTATTTCTTTAGTACTTCCCCCCAGTTGTCTTTTAGGTGGTACTTCATAGTTACTGAATATGTAATATTATGTCAGAAGACCCCCATGCTCTCTCACTATAGATGGCCTCACAACTTGTTAATTTTTGAATTTAAACTCAGAAAAGGCTTCTAAGAATGCAACATTACTATGGCTTGGGAACTAGGGAAAAGATGTTGAGAATGAGAGTTTGCTTTCTGCTTGTATTCTATAGTGTATGTAATACAGATTGTTTTTATAAATATATATATAGTGTAGCTTCCTGGACATTTAGAAATGATATCTAAACACAAGTATGTGGAAGAAGGCATTTGTCTGCATGTCATCAGTACTTTATACAAGTCTAATGCAGATAGACAAGTTATAGTTTGCAAATGGTGACTATTATTCTAGATCCTCTGATTCCCTGTGCTTCCCTTGAACCCCATGTGAGTATAAATACCTGATGGGAAGGAGTAAAAAAGACCAAGTTATTCTCAGTGGATCCCAGTGACAGGGCAAGAGGCAATGGGCGCAAATTTGAATACAGGAAATTCAATTTAAACATTAAAAAATTTATTACTGAGACAGGGGTCAAAGACTAGACCAGTCTGCCCAGAGACCATATGGCATCTCCATCTTTGAAGACATTTAAAACCCAATGGGACATGGCCTTGGTCAGCCATCTGTAGTTGGCCCTGCTTTGAGAAGGGGGATTGGACTAAGTGTCATGCCAGCATTCCTACCAACTTCAGCTATTCTGTGCATGATTCTCCTTTTTCATTTTATTTTGAACAACATGTTGGTTGCATTTCCTTTCTGATTCCCATGTTTCTACACTGTCTTTTCAGAAAAACTCAAAAGAAATCTTTATGCATATTGAGAAGCTGCACTGTTGAGGGGGTTAGCACTGCTTCATTCATATAGAGTAGTTAAAAGTTGCCATTCATTGAGAAGTATGGTATCAAAATATGTATAGGGATTTAACTATAATTTTTGGAAGCCCGGGAATCATAACTAACCATGCAGCTCTCCATTTTCTTTGTTATGCTACAAACATGGCTAAACTTTCATGTTAACATTTGTATGGATCATATTTTTTCTCTTATGAGGGTTTGTTGAATTGTTTTCAGTCTCTTTGCCAGCTGAAGAATTTTAAAAAGTCTGTTCAAAGAATACATTCATGTTGACAGGGTCTATACTCCTTTACAGATAGTCTCTAGTTTAGCCATCCCTAAGGAAGGTGCAACTCCACTGTTTAATCCATTATCAAAAAAGGGTGGCACCTCATGTATTTGAATGCTTATCTTATTTTTGACATGGGGAAGGAGAGGCTTATTATAGTTAGGATAAGAGAAGTTCTAGTTAGGAGAAGAGAAGACTTAAGGGGGATCTGATCAATGCTTACAAATACTGAAAGGGAGGGTGTCAGGAGGATGGGGCAGGCTGGTCTTTTCTCAGTGGTGCCCACTGACAGGATAAGAGGAAATGGGCACAAACTTGAGTAGAAGTTCCACCTAAATATGAGGAGGAACCTCACAGTGAGAGTGGTGGAGCACTGGAACGGGCTGCCCAGAGGGGTGGTGGAGTCTCCTTCTCTGGAGACATTCAGAATCTGCCTGGACAAGTTCCTGAGCAACATGCTCTAGGTAGACCCACTCTGGCGGGGGAGTTGGACTAGATGATCTCCAGAGGTCCCTTCCAACCCTATATGATTCTATGATTCTATGAATAGGCTGTGACAAACTGATGTAATTGATGTTAAATATTTTGCCAAAAGAAAATGCTGCTTAAATAGTATGATCTATTAGTGTCTATTGTAAAGGGTTGGTGTGTTCTCCTGGGAAATACTGTATTCTCTGGAAATATTTGAAAAGAAGTGTATTATGATAATAGTGAAGCCTCAAGAAGTTGGGAGGACTTTGAAACAATAATAGCTTGCTAGGTAAAATACCTCACTGAATCAGAATTGAAGTAGCAACTGTATTATCAGATATTTGAGGGAGATGAATGTAATTTGCTGGATATATATGCTGATTATACATACTGAATATGTATATCTTCTGCATGCATTATATATGCATATTGCAATGCATATATAAAAGGAAGAGGCACTTTGAAGAGAGGTGTGGATAAGGCCTGTGAATTTCCAGTTCTTAGCCTGATTAATACATCCATTTCATTTTTACACAAGGAAAATTTTGGGGTTTTTGCATCTTCAAATTCCCATCCTGATACTCTGTTCTGTGGCGTACGCATATTATAAATATTTTGCTTTAGCCTTTTACACTTCCTTACTCTGTATGTTAGATAAAAGTTTGTGTTCAGTCTTTATGAAGTTGTAAAATTTTAAATCTAAATGCCTTTGAGCATTTGTCTCCAATATTGTCTCATGACAAAAGCTGATAAATCCTCTTCTTTTGGCAGTTCAATTTTGCATTGAAATGGAACAACTTGCCACAGCATTATGCAAGCAGATTAGATGCACTTCACGATAGATTCTGGATTTAGCTTGTTTCATTAGGGACATGGATAGACATGTGCAGGAAAAGACTTCAGCTGCTGGGGTAGAACATCCATCAATCTTTCTGTGACAGAGCCCTCAACCTTCATATGCCAGTTTATTCTGCAGCAAATGTCTTTCTCTTTCAGGACTTTGGCCCAGGTGAAGCAATTGGTAGGGTTGTAGGTTATCCCATGCAACAGCACAGACTGTAAGAGCAGTATGGAGGATGGTTGTGCATAAAAAGACCTGGGCACTGTGTAGGACAAGCTGAACACAAGTCAGCAGTGGATGTGTGTAGTGAAAACCAGCTGTGTCTTGGGTTGTAGTAGGAAGAATGTGGACAGCAAGTTGAGGGAAGTAATTTTTTTTTTTAAATCTTCTGTTGCCATTTTTTAGCCTGCAGCTGGAGTACTGTGTCCAACTTTGGACTCCCAGCACAAGAAAGAGGTTGTCCATCAAATGGAGTCCAGTGTGGTGTCACCAAGATGAAGGGTGGAGAAATAACACGTGAGCAGGGACTAAAGTATCTGGATTTGTTCAGTCTGGAAAACAGAAGGTTTGGGGGTCGTCTTAGTGCTATCCTCTGATATCTAATGAGATAATGAGTCAAACAGTGAGAAGCAACACACACAAGTTATAAGAGAAATCTGATTAGATATTAGAAATAAATATTTTTTCACATATGATAATGATTAAGTTCTAGAAAAAGTGCTCAGAGAAATGCTCAGTGGAAATGCTTAAAGCTTAACTGAATGTTGCTCATCCCTAATAACATAATTTAACTTTGAAATTAGATTCAGCAACAAGTTTGAAGAAGGTTTTGTGGCCAACTGACTTCTGGAGGCTACGTTCCAGCCTAAATAATTCTGCAATTCTATCAGTCACCAAGGCTGCTAAAAGCAGGGATGGTTCTTATGGAATTACCAGCAAATGTTTCCCTATCCCAGTGTGTCACACATCCTGAATGCATCTCAGGCTCTTTCCTTTCAGTAGCTTCTGTAGTATCAATGATGTTCTCACATCATTGTAATAACAATGCAGTATAAATAACAAGCAAGTAACAAGCAGAACAGTCTTTCTTGGGATTCAATATTTTTTCTCCAATATTAAATGTATAGCATTTTCAGACTTAATATTTATCATATATAGATCGATTTGTAAATGTAATAATTTCTATAAAATGTGATACATAGAATGTTTATTTTGAGTACTTTTGAATTTGCAGTGGTGTAGCAGTGAATTCACCTTCTTTTGCGCTATGGAAAGTGGTTATTTTTACTTGTTAAGTATAGTACATACTCTTGCTTTTGGCGTTTCTTTATCTGTTGTGTTCCAAAATATGACAAGAGAAGGATATAGGGATATGTACAGAAAGCATTTATTTGCAAATTTGGTTGATTGCTTGATAGTCACCTTGTAGCTTAGTTCAGACTTTCCCTTTCTTGGCCAGGGCACTACTTTATCCTGTTTCTCTGGACTGGGTCTGTTGCATGTGCTTTCAGGTCAATTGGAGATGGGAATAAAGAATCAATTGCTGTCATAATTTATAGAGGAATAAACGTTAATCAAGTCTATTAGTATCCCAATGCTAATCAGAGAGACAAGACTTCACTATAATCTAATGCATTAAAGTAGGTTTGAACTTTCTAGGCTAAATCAATTTAGAATGACTTTTTCAAAGTAAACAAAGTTCTTGAAGTGGTCTTTCTCCTTCCCCCAGACCTGTCCTTTTTGGGGGAGGGGGAGGGGGGAAACGGGAGGAGGAGAAAGGGATTGGGAAATATTCCCAGTTGTCTAGATAAATTTTATTTATTCTGCTTTTTTTTTATTATTTTTTTTTCTTCCCCTCCTCTGTGAAAGCTAATGGCAGTGGCTGAGCACCTGTGGATTGATACAAAGTTTGCAGAATTGGTTTAGTGGAAGGAATGAACCTGTGCTTACCAGGAAAGACCTAATGCATGCCCTCAGGAATGCAGATAAATGTGCACAGTACTCTTCACAGTTCTTGAAAAAAATTAAGTATCCAAAATGTGGCATTAGACATTTGCTGTGCTTATTCATGCCTGTCATGGTTTAACCCCATCCAGCAACTAGAACTATGCAGCCACTCGCTCCCCCTAGGTGGGATCGGGGGGAGAATCAGAACAGTAAAAGTGAGGAAAAACTCCTGGGCTGAGATAAAGACAGTTTGATAAGTAGAGCAAAACCCATGCACATAAGCAAAGTGTAACAAAGAATTCATTCGCTGCTTCCCATCTGCAGGCAGGTGCTCATAAATCTCCAGGAAACCAGGGCTCCATCACATGTAATGGTTACTTGGGAAGACGAATGCCATCACTCCAAATGTCCCCCACTTCCTCCTCCTTCCCCCAGCTTTATATGCTGAGCATGACGTCATATGGCATGGAAGGTCCTTTTGGTCAGTTGGGGTCAGCTGTCCCAGCTGTGTCTCCCAACTTTTTGTGCATTCCCAGCCTCTCGCTGGCCAGGTGGTGTGAGGAGCAGAAAAGACTTTAATTGCTTAGCAAAAAAAACCAAACCACTAGTGTGCCATCACAATATTTCCATCCCAAATACAAAACGCAGCACCATACCAGCCACCAGTAAGAAAGTTAAGAAGAAGCTAAGACAACATACCTCCTTTTTCTGCATTATTCATACCCTTGCATAGAATTACCAGGAGTTTAAAAGATTGTCTATAAAATGAGGATTTTTTAAAAGAGTTTGAAGTCTGCATTCTGCAGGCATTTGCAGTAAAAATTGACCAGTGGGCTCATAAGCATTTATCTCTGCTGCCTGCTCTGTGATGGCACAAATATCAGTAGCCATTTGAATGTGTCAGCAAGGTGTGAGGATGATGTGTGGACAGCTGGCAGACCTCTGTCAGTGGGACTGGTGGGGCTGCACTTTCTGTAACAGAGAGATTTACAGTTTCTGGAGTCTGAAATTGCCTGTAAAAGTGGGAATGTGCCCGAGAAAGAAGGGGAGGGAGTGTTTTACTTTCTAAGCTCTCCAGAGATGTAGGATGTGTCTGTCAATTGACTTTTAACAGCTGAAAATGCCTAATTTATCAAGCTGTTGCAATATTGACAGCTTCTTCTGTTTGCCTGTGCCATTAGCCCTTCAGTGCTTGGCTTTTCCTCCTCGTGTCTCTTATGTTTTCTCTCACTGTCCAATTTGTACCACGTTAAGCCAAGATCCAAAGTGTGACTTGGAAAGCTGTTGGGTGGATAAGGTTTTTGCAAATTTCTGTTTCTTTCACTTGTTGTTTTTTTGTTGTTGTTGTTTTTTTTGTTTGTTTGTTTGTTTTTCCCCTACAGAAAAAGGCTGCAACACACAAACTCTGTGTTTCTGTTTTATGTCTGCCCAAGAGAAGCATAGCTCTGGCTGCCAAATACTCTCCCAACACCAATGGTAAATCAGGGGAGGTCTGGGGGAGGCTGTTCTCCACACCTGCTACAGAGGGCTCATTACCAACAGGAGCATATTTTCTGGGTGCTGTCACCAAAGAGCCAAGTGAAGCTCCTGCTGGATAACTGGCCCCATACAAGCAGTTGCCCAGCGGGTATTCAGGTAATTCTGAGGAGCCACATGGAGAGTGAGATGTACCCACAGGAGATGCAGGAGGTGTATCGCTGTGGTGTCTCCTGCTGCCTCTGAAAGCTGAGAGTCAGGGAGCTGGTAGGTTTGGCAGGGACAGCAGAGCAGGAGGATGTTCCCTTCCACGCACATGCAGTTTGAGAGGAAAAAACCAATGAGGCAACATGCAATGGAATTAGATATATCTTTAAAATAGTCAGCATGAATATATTAAAAAAAGAAAAAGCCTGAATTATAGTGTAGGTGCTAAAGCCAATGTATACTGTGGACTTAAAAGGTCTATGAAGTTTCTGTAGAATCTTGTGAAATGATGCAAGGAGGCAACAAAATCTAGCAATATAGTTTAAAAAAAAAAAAAAGGATCCTAAGGTAACTGTTTATACATGTGCATAGGCAGACGTAACTGGAAATTCAGTTCATTCTGTGAACATAAAACCTTTGTATCAGTATACCACCATCTGTCTTTAATGTACTTGTCTGCTTTGGTTTCAGTTAAAATTGTCAGGGAGCAGCAAGAGTTGGCTGATCCCTTAGGGATGGGGAGCTGAGGGTGTCTCTCAGCCATGGGGCACAGTCCCAAGGGGTCTGCACCCAGAGCTGGGTGATGGTGACAGGCTCCATTGACAACCCCAGACCAGGGGGCTTGTGGCCCAGGTCCAAGATCCATCCAGGAGGCAGGGCTGGAGACCAGCACGTCTGTGGTGTTGCTGGGGCTGGGACTGATGGCCCCAGGCTGACCTGAAATGGGGTCCTGGGCCATGGGCAGAGTCAGGGGAGACTGGACATGTACAGCGAGATCTATGCATTGATACTTAACAGGGTCCTGACAAAAGTAAGCAACAATACTTAGTACTGATGTTTTCAAAAGGTCCTTATTGTCGGTGTTTCAGACTGTTGGTTTATACTGGTGTAGTATCAGGGTGTTGAGATGGGCAGGCCAATTCAACCTTTCCCTTTCAACCACTGTGCATGGCCTTGTCTCTTCAGAAATCTGTCAGCCGCCGGTCTCAATAGGCCTTTTAAAAGATTGTTTTGCATACT
Source organism: Scolopax mira (assembly GCA_004320125.1). NCBI lineage: Eukaryota > Metazoa > Chordata > Aves > Charadriiformes > Scolopacidae > Scolopax > Scolopax mira. The sequence continues at coordinate 38,034 of BJBW01000267.1, read as the reverse complement.
TATTGTTTCCATATTTTATCCCAAACATTTGTCACGTTAATTTTCCCCCTCCCAGAACTCTGATTAGTTACATGAAGAGAAGTGACTTTGGTATTAATGATGCCATTATATACTACACTGAGTCCATTAATAAATTAATAATGCTGTGTCTTGTTTGTTTATAAATGAGGCTCACCAAGGGCTGTTTCAAATGAAAAATACCACTGATTGCTTGTAATTTAATCTAGTGAGTTTTTATGCATATGAGGCAAAGTCAATTAGCCCTAACTGAGAGATTTCTAACTCCCAACTATATTTCCAGTTTAATGTAAACAATTTAGTTAAAAATAGCAACCTGGAAAAATGGCAAAAAAAAATGTAACAGAGTTCTTTGGTTTTGAAAGCCATTTTTAATAGTTATTTTTGTTTTGAAAAGAAAACTGTCTTTATGCCTTCTTCTTCTGCTTTGAAAAGAATATTTTAATTTTTGCATATATTCCTAAATTTGAAATTTATTTGGATTTTGTTGACCTGTCCTAGAACTAAAATCTGGAATTCTCTTGTAATACAAGATAAAATGTCGTTAGGCAGCACAATTTATCAACAAAAGACTGTAAACTGCAAAGTTGTGCAAGCCTTTATTTTCTTCTTTCTTTGTCAGCTTTTTGCATTGTTGATTTGCTGTAGTGCTGCTGTCAGTAGTTTACCAATAGTCTGGTAGAATCTCATGACTGGCATTTTGCCTTTTTAAAAACCATGTCATTGCTACAGCAAAGAATTTGAACCTCTAAATCAGCCATCATAGCTGTTAGCCTCCTTTTATTATTATCAATGTCCTCTTGGGAAAGGAATATTGAACAATAATTATGAGCAAGTAAAGTACTGGAATAAGCTTGAAAAGGTCAGTGTCTAGGCAAGAGGTCTTCCTTATGTTATCTTTATTTTTATATTGTAATTGTTATTAATATAATAACATGCATGAATTTATATTTTCAAATGGAATTTAAAATGCTGCTGTAGTTCACACTCTTAAGAAACCAGTAATTATTTGAAAACCACACATCAGCAGCATGGCTGATATCCAGTTTAATTTTTAACGACTTTTAATGCTGTTACGTGTTTTTTGTTGAGTGATAAAAAATATTGTGAATATTTTTTCACATAATTATAGGGAAAAAACCCATGATATGTGTATTGTACAAATTCTGTTGTAAAATTGTAGATCAAATGCACCTTTACTTTATGGCTAGGGATATTTAGGTAAAGAAAGTGATGACAGAATTTAAGGCAAACTTCGGAGAAGTAGATACTTCATAGTAAGCAACTTCAATATGCACAGGAAATGCATCTGGAGGAAAATCCATTTAATTATTTTTTTAATCTCATGCAAATATGTGTATTGTTATGATCAAGTACCAGGAAAGGTGTTACAGAGCTGTAGGAATATTAAGTGATCATATAGATTTCTCTCTTTTTTTTTTTTATTTCTGAGTGATAATAAAATAATGAACTAGCTTTGATACTAAAACATTTCGTGGTTTATTGCTCTGTTTATCTAATGGGCCTTCTTTAATGTGTTCTACTGACAACTTGTAAGCCAGATCAGATATTATAAAATGCTTTCAGATTTTTTACTACTGAATCTTAAAAGTAGACTTTCCCTCTAGTAGCAATCTGCGTATGGGTGCACTAAGCATGCCTGAGATACTACTACTGGTATATATGTAAGATACCTTAGAGGCTGCACATTCCTCATGCATTCAACCCCCGAGGTCACTGCTGATCTCTGTTTATAGGTGAAATAACGAAGTATAGAAGAGGTATCTCGTTTAGGCTTTTAGAGTCTAACTATCCCATAAAGGAGTTTCTAATTAAGATTTTGGAAAATTATGGGAGGGGAAAAAAGTTTCAGACAGGAAATTATATAAGCTGAGAAGATGGCAGTGAAAAGTCATTCATCAAATAAGCATTTTTTGTCAAAATTCTTTGATTTTTGTCACTGTTTAAAAATTGAAGACCAGCCCAGAGAACATATTTAACAATATGTGATGTAGAAGGCAAAGAACAGGTATTTTGTGTTGGTTTTTTTGTGTTGTTTTTTTTTTTTCTTTTTTGCTTCAAAAGAAATGCTTTAAGACCTAACAACATGCATTATAAAAATTGAGATTTCTTTTCTGTCCTGGTATCTCTAAGCTGCATGCATGTATTTACATCATCAAGATGACAGGTGGTAGCACTTCTTGTTAGAAAATGGCAGCAAATATTGTTTATTAGCATGCCTTAGGATTGAATAAATGCTTTCTACTAGAATGTGACAATTGGAAAATATCATACTATTACTAAGCTGAAGGTGAATCCAGTATTCTTCATTAACCATTTAACAGTAAATGTAAAGGTGAGCATATTAAGTGTTATTTAGAGATACTGTGTGTCCTACATCTAATTTATGAATCATAGGCAGATGGTAATGAGATTTCAGAAGGGACATTCCTTTTTATTTAACTCTCTGTACTCTTTAGTATCATTTTGCCAAAAAGCCTGAGAAGTCTCATCTGCCAAAACTTTTAATTCAGCACAGTTTTTTTTCCCAGCACCTAGCAGCATCATTTGGGGGAATCTGAGATGACTGTATAAAGTAAAACAAGTCCATAGGAGGTAATTTTCTTTTAGGAGCCTAACAGAGGAAGGTGCAGGTAAAAAAAAATAAAATCTCTTGAACAGGTAGTGTTTTGGGAGGTCACTTTGTAGCAATTTCAGTTTCTCTGTCTCCAGAGACTAGTTTGTAGTAAAAATATTTCTTCCAGAACAGCCTATTTGCGTTGGCTACATTGCTCTTTTTTTTGGGGTTTTCTTTCCCATGGGTGAGATGGAGAGAAGAAATTGTAGTTGAGAAAATTAACAGCAGTACTTTTCATAAGCTAGAATTCACAGAAGGCAGAGAAAAGTGGCAAATAGCCCTGTTTTCACTACTGTAGAAATCATGTGTGCAGTTTAGCTTGCAGGCATCCCACACCTGTATTATACTATAGAAGTACATGGAATGATTTGGTTGCTGCTTATTCAGCCTTCGTATTTGTGGCACTTGCTAACTGGTTTCTAGCTCAATACAACTATTTGGAATAAACCTTCTAAACTTTTCTGCATATAAACTATTATAGGACTGTGTCCATATAACCAACAGAAAAAAAATATTTAAGATTAGTTTATAATAAAACTTTCTCCAGTCTGTTTGGATTATTCTTAATCCTCTGTTTGTGATTTGTGTTGAATTATAATAGTTACATTTATTTGAATTTTTATATTGTTCAGTAGTGTTTATACTTTTGTGATTGCTGTTTCAGGCAGGTGTCTTTGCAGAACATTCCCACTTAAGTTGTCTATTTTAATACAGTTATTTGCCAGAATTATTTCAAAAGTTACAGGCCATATTTAGTCTTCATTGATAACAGTGGAATCAGACCTAAAATGAATGAATTTCACATAATATACATTGCATGGAATATATAAGGTTACCTGTCATTTAAAAGTTTTCTATTGTCAAGAATATGGGTGAGTTAGGTTGTTTAGAGGTGGTGTGTGGGAATGATCCCTGTTATCCCAAGTAAACCCCTGGAATCGTAGTTGTATGTTAGTTACTTTAATAGTAAATTGAAGTGGCTCATGAGAGGTGCAACTTGGTTTGACAAAAAGGATTGGCCTTTTAAAAGTCTCTTTTAGTTTTATAAAGATAACTCTTTGCAGGCACAGATCAGAAGAAATGAGAGCATGTGGCTGCTGGGATGTCCATGTTTAGAAAAACTGAGATTAGAAAAATTTTTTGATTGCAGCACAGTTGCACACTGCCAGTTCTAGACTATTCCAGACCTGTTGGGGTTTGGGATTTTTTCGTGAGACTCCTTGTCATGGGGATATTTGTATTTCAGCATTGTCTATGACTTTGGATCCGTGAGTGGGAAATGTAATGATACCTGCCTAATTCTTTTAGAAGACTGAAACCTTTGAGAAACACAGATGATATTGTATTAGATGTTCAGTGATTTAAAAAAAAAGACAACCCACAACCAAAAAACCCAAGCCAACTAAAGGAAAACCCCCAAAAAACTCCTGAAAAAGCCAGCCCTAAGCCCATTCAAGCTCTTTTGTCTCCAAAATGCCTATCTACACAATCCCATTTCCTCTCTGGCTGAGGTGTTTCTTTTTCTACAAGGCTATCTCCATGTGGGGAGAGAGAACCTTCATGTCTGGCAGCAGTTTCCATTTCACAACTTTGTTATCTCTGGGATAAACCCAACTGGTATTTTGATTGAGAGGGTAATTTTAACTGTCTGTTAGTGATGATATTTGTTTGTTAATAATGGTTTGATTCCTGATGCGGATAGATACCAATTGAGGTGGTCCAAGCACGAGAACCTCAAGTCTTGTGAATAGCTTCGTATTTTGTTATCCAAGGCAGGTTGTGTTTAGCTTGTGAGTGGGACTACATGAAGCACTGTGATGTTCTTTTCCCCAATTCAGACTTGTTTGAATTGAGTTAGGGAGGAGGCTCCCCCACAAAGGGAGGAACGAGTCTGTTTACTTAGTAAAAATAAAGGTGCTGTAAGTATTGCATATGCGTTACATGTGCCTCCTGCATGCTAACCACAGGATATTTCAGGTTTTCAAAGGTGTTTGAATTATGAAGATATCTTTAAATTTGAAGATATTGAAATGTCTTTTTTCAGTACCTTGGCATCCCTATTTTTCCTGCATCCCTCATGATATATTCCTCCTTCCTTCAGCAGAAAAAGGATTTAACAGTGCATCTAGTCAAATGTCAGGAGGTGATGCACCACTGAAAATGTGTGAAGGGAAATCTTTTACTAAAGGTCTATTGGAAAAATAGATGGAGCAGCTGCAGGGGGGAAGTGGCAATTTTGTCTCATTCTCACTATTTTTCTTGAATCACAGCAATCTGGTTTGGAGCTCTGATGATTTCAGAGAAATTCTGCCAAAACCCAGAAATGGTACATAACTCCACAAAAACGAGTGATTCCCCCTTTGCTGAAATACCTCCTGATATGGAAAGAATTTCAAGGCAGTTACTTATGGGCAGCCCAGGGGTGGCAGCAGGGTCAGCCCAGAGCTCAGGTCAACAGGCAAATTCATGGTTACAAGGACAGGCCAAGAAAGAGTCACCTTTTATATGTCATCTTGATCTCCACTGAAATGTCAGATCTCCTTCTGAAGAGAGCCCTCCCCACCCCTTCCCTCTCTAGCTTGGTTCTGCACGGCCACTGGCATTGATAAGCAGCTCTGAAAACAGCTGCTCTGTTGCTCAGATGCTCGACCCGATCTAAGTACCTGATTTCAAACATCTATGTTTAAAATATGACATTTAAAATTAAATTCATGTGAAAAGCATGAATGATGTTTGGGACAGGACCACAGTAATCCTTTGCTTATGTGTTAATTATGAAGGGCATAAAGAGTGCATACCTGCAGCTGGTTATGAGGGCAGAAAACTCACAAAAGATTTTGTCTCTTAGAAATTTGCCAACGACCCAATTTTCTAGGCTCTTAGAAAATTGAACAAAAGCTATTTTCTAATAAAAGCAGGAGTCCAACATTTTGCCTAATTGGCTTTTCTGTTTAATTTATAGTACATTAAGGAAAGGCTGGTCTGAAGCTCAGTATACCATTGGTTTCCTCATGGTTGTTTCATTTTGAGTGCATCTCAGTACAATGCAGGTAAAAAGAAATTATTTTTGAAGCTTGTGGGATTATCTACTTTTCCTTTTCTCTCCACCAGTTTCAGCAGAGTGAACTTCATATATTTTCTGAAGGAATTAAATTCACTGAGAACTGTGGAGTTTACTCTGGAAGAACTTCAAAATATGTTTTCCCCTTTTTTCTGTCTCTAATGAAAAAAAAAAAAAAAACAACTTGCTTTTTTTCTTGATAGACCTAAGGATCAAGGGGGAACCTTCTGTTAAAATAGATTGTCCTGATGTTTTTAACAAGATTTTCTTTCTTTTTCCCTGCTACTTACTCTGACGTTGGCTGACTGCAACTTACCCATATACGTAGCTAATAAATGACCAATTTATACTTTTGCCTTGATTTTTTTATAGCTTTCAGAGTATTTTGGCCTCCTTCAGAATCCAAATAAAACACTTATTTCAATATAACATTCACTATTATCTTGTATTCCTCATAGTATTGCGAGATAAATCTAACATTCTTTTGTCCTCTGTGTGTTTAGACTTCATTATAGTGTTAAAGTTGTATTATCCTTTATACATATTACCATACTCTGGGAATTTCTGATGTATTTGCAGTTATGGTTGTTGCCTTGCACCTGTCTTATATTGTTCTAGTGTAAATAGAAATATCGACTAGTTTGTCCTCTTGATTCCTAGCCTTTTGACCCTTGGTACCAATACACCACTGAATTTTCTTCATTTTTTCTTACCAATTAAATTAATTTGTCTTTATGCTGGGGGTGTTGGGGAACAGGAAGGGCAGACTGCTCCACCAGCAAAGGTGGGCTGGAAACCAAGCATGGTAACAACGCAGGCGGGGAACAGTGACATCCCCAACAAGGAGCCAGGATGCTGGGCAGCAAGTCAGGGCTGAGATTAGGTCTGGAGACCATGATCGGAGTCAGGGGCTTTGTCCAGTGATTGCCCAGGAAGTCCACAGTGAGTATGGGGCAGGTCTGAAGCTGAACCAACAGGTCTGTCCCAGGGTGAAAACCAGAATGGTGGGGATACCTTATCAATGCCTATAAGTATCTAAAAGGTGGTTTGA
>BJBW01000267.1:0-31107 GCA_004320125.1 Scolopax mira | reverse complement strand
CTGCTTCAGCAGGGGAGTTGGACTAGATGATCTCTATGTTCCCTTCCAACTCTAAAAAATTCAGTGAAATTCAGAGAGTAGGCATAGACACAGCCACAACCCAGCTATGGTGAGGCAGAGAGGGGAGCCAGCAGTACAGCCCCATCTCACAAGTAGCTCCCAAGGGAAAGGTAGAGCAGGATGTCCCTTCTGGCTGTCTTCATAATGAGTCTTGTCGGCAGCAGAGTTGGACTTGGACTCAGCCAGCTAAACTGGACTTAGCTAGCTTAAAGCCTATATGGAGGATGTGGTCAGGGTCCCAGAAGAGTGGGTCATTTAATTCCTTTTCATTAGTGTGACTTCCTAGTCACAGGATCACAGGAGAGCTGAGGTTGGAAGGGACCTCTGGAGGTTGTCTTTCCAACTCCCTGCTCAAGCAGGGCCACATAAAGCAGGCTGCCCAGAACAATGTCCAGATAACTTTTCAGTGTCTTCAAGGATGGAGATACAATACAATTCAAAGCTGAATTTAATACTGAACCTTTGGCACCCAAGAGCTAATTAGCCCACTTCCAGCTACCAGAGTGCTCGTAAGAGATGCATCTGTATAGTTTTCTGTATTCTATATAGGCCACTCCTCCCCAGTATCCCCTAAACACAGGGGAAATGTGTTCAGGAAATGCTGAGCAAGATGTGCAGCAGACAACCCTGTATCTTCTCTCTCTTGGCCAAATTATTTTTCTTAATTTCTTCTCTCTCTTAGTGTTGTGTTCAAACAGGTAATATCTGAGTGACTTCCACCTCCCATCTTCTGTTAGGGACCACTAACGTAATGTTTTATGCGCAATGCATATCTGTGCATCTCATTTCTTCTTAGATGAGCTTAGAAGCCCATGTGATCAATAAAAATATCAAATGTCAACTTTATAGTATGACACTAACTTTGTGTGGTGAATAAGCAGCTTCTTAATTCTTAGGAGACTATTAATAGTTAACACAAATTCAGCTGCATGCTTCTGGTATTTTCAGTTCTGCTCTTTAGAAACTGAAAAAAATATTTGATTAGTTGTCTGTTAGAACAGATCCTGTTTGATCTGCATCATGTTTTTTCTGACCATATGCAGTCTGTTCTTCATGCTGAGTTTTATTTTGACTTACTGTCCTTCTTTAATTCCATACATCAGTCTTGTAACCCATATGTTTTCTTCGAGCAGAGTGGTGGAAGACCTGTGTTAGATTTACCTTCTTGAATAGAATGGGTCTTTAGGTCACTGTCAAACTTGATCTTTAGTCTACTTCCACCATTGAATTATTTTTTCCTTGAAGATACAATGAAATAAATGTAACAAAATGAAGTGACAAAAATTAAATACCCAAACAAAGCCACTCAGCATGGTTCAAGGTACTGACTTGAGCATGTTTTTTCATTCTCTTCCTTTCTCAGTCTTCATCCAATCTTACATATGGAATTAGAAGGAGAAAGGGAATGTGCATACCTTTTTGGGAGGATGATTTTAAATGTATTTAGATTTTCTTTTTATCTCTTTACTTTTAATCAGGAAATCTTTAAATAAATGAAGGCAATGAGTCACCACACAAGAAGTCCTAAAGAAACAAATTAGAAACAAAGTGCAATTTAGAAAATCAGGCTCTTTTATAATGTTCTGTGTTAAAAAGCTGTTTTCCTGAACTTTGTAGAGGAATAACCTGGATAGTTCTGTGCTGTGAGATTGTAGAGATGATGGGGTATTGGGATGGCAATTTAGTTGCTACGGAATTGAAGTGCCATTTCTCATCCTTTACTGTAGTATTTAACGTTTTTAATCCTAGGCATAATATATGTACCAGTGCTACTTAACAAATGTGCTGGGTAAGTACAGCTGTAAAAAGGTATTTAAATCTCTGACTTTTCAGCAGACTCAGGTTTTCATAAAAATAATGATTATATCTCTTATAAAGCTAACCTAAAGCAGGGTGAGAATTTGGGTTGGGTGTTTTTTGGTTTGTTTTACCAGCTGCTCATGTCCAGAATAAGTCTGCTATACTATGCTTTGGTGGTTTTGGGGTTTTTTTTAACCGTTTTTTTCTTTTTTAATTCCTGCCCTCCACCCTCCTCCTGACAAGACAGATAGTGACATGACAAGACACCAAAAGCCTTAGAACACCTTATACTGCTTTGCTTTTACTAGCATATATTTAACTCTAGTGCCTGAATGAGTGTGAAAAAGATTGTGTTTTGTTAAAAACTCAAACCCGCTTGCTTCTTCCATTAATGTGTGACTTGCAGTCTGAAAACCTTAAATTTGAGATTTTACGTGCTTTAAAAACAGAAAAAGAAGAAAAAATTTAGTGATTTTTTCCTAAAGAAAATGCTTTGGGCAAAAGATCAAATTAAGAAAGTGAGACAAAAAGCTACAGTTTTAATTTAGGAAATGTTTGCTAGATGAAAAATTGATATTCATTTAAACAAAACCATGATTTCTTTGGAGACGAGTTTGCTTTGGCAAACCATTTTAATATTATGATAGTGAACTTATTAAAAATGAAATGCTTCTCAGATGGCATTCTTACAAATATTTGGCAATGATTTGTGAAGCTATTATAATGTTAGCTGTTAGTTAACCAAAACCTAATACCCATCTAGCATTGAAAGAAAGAATTTGCATTGATGGTCATCAGTGCTGGTATAACTTTAAAACAGAATAATGTTTGAATGGTCTTATTCCACACTGTTAAATGCAATTCTGATATCTTGTTTGTTTGTTTAATTATTCTTAGATTAAATTCAAAACAGCCAGATGATCTTAGCAGCTGGTAAATATTTACTGCTCATTTGCCAAATTCCTCAGAGCACAATTTTTTGCTTTTGCTGTGTCCTAATACTTAATGGATAAGAACTAATTCCTCAAAAATCGCACTGTAGGAAGTAGGGGGGTGGCGGGGAGCCAAGACATTTTTAGATACTCCTCTTGCATATGAAAAATGTATGTGGAATTTTGGGAACATACAAGAACTGGATGCTGGGTATGTTGAACGGAAAACGTGCCTTCCTTGCAAATGCACCTTCCTTGCAAATGCACTAAGACTTGAGCGAACAGGTGGCTGTTATTAGTCACCTTAATGGGGTGTACCTGTGCCCTTTTTGGTTATAGCTCTGTTTAGCATGGGTTCATCCAAGCAGCTCAGTGTTTAAGAAGAGATAGGAGTATTGGAAGTTGGATTTGTGTACTGAAGCAGTAGGCTTCATGCTACAATGAAAGCCACCTGACATTTGTTTTAGAAAGTGCAGAGGAAAGACATTTACTTTTTGATTCATACATCAGCCATCGGCTTTGTGGATGTATCTGTTCTAGGAAAAGGTGATGGACTGGTTGTTAACCAGTAAAACATATCAGCTGCTCAGAAAGCGGGGAGTGCATTTTGGGCTGTTATATGCCAGATGTGCATGTCCCATGAAGAAAAAGAATGTTTTAAAGGTATGTGGCCTAGATGGAACAATTTTAGAAAAGAATGTAATTAGTCATTAAAAGCCAGTGAACCGTAAAACTCTAAGCATATGCCAAAGGATCTACATCTACATACCAGTTCTCTCTCTCTCTTTTTTTTTTGCCACAGAGTAAAATTGATGTGGGTAATTTAAGGGATTAAAAAATTTCTTCAAGTGGCTTGTAGTTTGCTTGGCTCCTGAACAAAAGAAATGGTTCGTGAACTTGAAATCTATGAACTTTTAAAAAATAGTAACTTAGTGCATCTATTATATTAGTGCATCTATTTTTATTGCCGCTTTTATTGTTTATTGCATTTTTCTGTGGTATTTTTTCCCTCCAGTTACTTTCTGATTTGGGGAAAAGCTTTGGACTTTGATTAGATATTTTTCAAGGTAAAAATCCACTTATTTATAGTCAAGTTACCAATTATGAGAAGTGAACTAACTGAAAAGTCAAGATAATCAGCTGAAAAGTCTTAAGAGTGTTGCTCCTTTTACCTATGGAAACATTAGATGTTGTTTTTAATACTGCTAGTTGGCAATATAAAAAAAAATTAGCCTCCTAAACAAAGAGATCTTAAACTTGACAGTGTTTCTTGAAATTCAAGAGTGTGTATTTAAGTACCAAAGGTAGACCATTTGGTGTCTTAGCAATGTTAAGTGGAGTTGTGCATTTAAAGAGAAAGGTAAACAGTTCCCAGACATTACAGTATGATAAATAATGAACAGAAGGAACAACTGATCTCTTTCCTGTGGTATTTTCCTCAGTAAGGCAAGCACAGGATATTTTGAATTATTTATGAACTCTTATATGGTAGTGACTGAACCCAACTTCCTGTCTTGCAAACTTTTTTGGTTTCTGTTACAACGTGCATCTCCTTTCATAGCAAGATTATTTACTTTTGCCACAGCTTACTTAATTCTGTAAGAATCTAGCTATTTATTAACTCAGAGGAGCGGTCATAGTGAAATGAAGGGTTACTGCCTTGGCTTAATATTTCATAAAAAAGTGAATTGCATTGTGCCTCTGAGAACATGAAATTTCAGATTGTGCCTCTAAAAACTCTTCTACAAGGAAACTTTCACTGAAGCGTTCATTCAGAGTTGTTTTGGTTTGGTGTTGTTTTTATTTTTTTCTTTTCCTTTTCCTTTTTGCTGTTTCTTTCAAAATCATATGTTAATGCTGATCCTTCTTTCCTGACTGGCACTTCAGTGCCTCAAGGCATTTCAGCATGGGCTGTAACATTAGTAAAATGCCACATGTATGGAAATTGCCCATTTGCAACCAATACTGTATCAGAGAGGCAGCAGGAGGTCCTCACTTCCTCTCGTATGTGCTCTAAAGTTAATGCTTTTATTAGCAGGGAACTATGAAGAGGAATATCATGTTTTATTCCCAGGCTGCTTTGTTGTCAACTTTTGCAGTGCTTTTGGCACAGAGGTTCAACATTCAATGAAAACCAATAAATTAGCCTCTGTTTAAAAACCAGTTTTGGAGTCAGGATACCATATTTTGTGGTCTATCTGAATTAATGTTGCTTGTAAACATAATGTTTTCATAAATATGTATGCAAAACTTCAGCATGAAAAAACAGGTGTATTGACTTGCCTGAAGTAAAGCAACTTTTGCTTAAGTATTAACTTCATGTTTTGTATTGAATTTTTAAAGTAGGAGATAGACAGTGTCTGTGAGTTTATTTTTATAACTCTATTTTATTCTTTTCTATGTTGTTCCGAGAAAAAAGGTCTTTGAAATGATCATTTACCAGTGTTATGCTTTTAAAAATGTCTACCAAAAAAACCCTGAACTTCCAACAACCTAGATGAATAATTCAAATTACCTCAAGTTTTTATATGACTTATCTGATTCAGACAAGTAGTGAATCAGAGATCAACCTAAAGCACTTTATCTACACGAAAACTATGATTAAGCAGTCAATAATGATTCACAATACAAATTATTTTATCCTATAAAACTTATGTATTTACTAGATAGGAAATATGCGATTTTGTTGCACTAATCAGTTTCTAGGTAGCAGAAAGAATATGGTGCTAAGGAGAAAAAGTTCAGTGATTATATATAATGGCCTTACTATTTCCTTCCAATCTTGCTTCCAGATAGAGTTTAGATTTTAAACTGGTGACACAGCTGTTATGTACTTGCTGTGTACATCATTGGTAGTAATAACAGAGTTTAGCAATACCTAGTTAATAGAGAAAAAGAGACATGCAGTTGTAAAATACTGTTACAATGGCAAATCAGGGAATCACAGAGATCAGAGGGGGAAAAGTCATTATTAGAAATGGTGAAGGGATATTGCAGATAAAAAGCATACTAAAACAGAAATTCTCTAAAGATCCAGCCTGAAAAAGAAGAAAGAGTAACAGAGAACAGATGAACAGGAAAAAATAGAAGAGTCTGGAAAGTCTTCTGTTAATCCAGGACAAGGTAGAAACCTAGACTAATAAATTTGTTTCCTACACTTTTAAAATCTTCCACATAAAAGTGGTGATAGTCCAATTAATTATTATTTCATTATAAATTAGTCTTAATGTTTAACATTAAGTCCTTTGCACATGCATATGTCTTCTAAGCAGAAGTTTTCTGAGTACATATGAGAGGATCCTTCTGCCAAATAATAAAGTTATTATTATAAAGTTATTCTATTGATAGAAAGATGAGAAATGATTGTTAACATAGTACCTGGAGATCTCTGGATATTACTAGTATGGAAAGAAAATTGTGTCTAAGACAGCAGATTTTGTTTAATATTGTGGAGGGTAAGAGAATAGAGATTATGAAAATCCTTGCTGAAGTTTTAAAATGTTAGATGAGCTGTAATCTGAAGGAACTCACATGCAACAAGAAACAAGGTGTGTAAGGACAGAAATATCCCTTTTTCCTCTTGGAATTATTGGAAGAGTAATAAACAGGGATTTAGTGTGCACAGTACCTTTCACAGACCTCCAGCCCTGTGCAGAATGGCAGATGTTGTATTGTTGATACAGAAAAGGACAAGGAAAACAGCAATTTTGCCTGGATGTTAGAGTATGTGTTTATATGTCAAGGCAGGGTCCCTTGTAATGTTTGAGCAAACACATTGATTAATTAATGTCTTATCCAACAAAAATATCAAAGCAGGTAAATACTAGGTCTCCTCTGTAAGCTTCTCCGTACTGCCAGCTTTGTGTGGCTCACATTGATGCTTGTGTCCCTTTCTGATCTACCCATGCATGCATAATATTTGGGTCTTATTACTTTATGTCTTTGGAAACCAATAGGCATTCATGTGCAATTGATGGCTTCAGAGAGATGCAGAAGGCCATTTGGGATCCAATATAATTTAATTTGTGTAGGCAGTGTCTTTGGGAATAAACTACAGATCTCCTCACTTGATTTATTAACAGCAAACAGGCTGGCCCTGGACCTGTGTTCTGTGTTGCTGCTAAGATGGACTAGGGCAAGTTTCTCACACAGTTCCATAAATGGGAATCTTTCTTAGGTGATGCTATTGCTGTTTCTGAACATGGATGTGATTCCAGCACACTATCCATCTTGCAGGCTTGCAAGTTTTTGAAAACCAAAAGCCTTGAGTGACTGAATCATGCAGTAGATGTCTTGCTTTGCCTTGTCGATGTTTCTATTGACACTCCTGCCAGAGAATTATGATCTGCCTGGATTAAATGTTGTAAAGCATTTCTGCTGCCTTCCATCATCATCTTTCCATCAGCTCAGCTGCAACAACACAAACAGAAGGTGTTTTTTCCACTGGAGTCATAACATTGGTCCAGCAGAAACAATCTGAAATAAGGAACCTACCTAGGCAAAAATGCTGACTCTAAGCATGTCTGTGAGGTAAAAACACCTCTGCTCTAACAGGACAAGCAAGTTCTCTGTGAAAGCATCCTAAGTCAAATCATTGGCTTGAATTACTGAGGAGCTGATTGCAAGAGAGATCCCTAGGAATCCTAGCAACAACCCTGTTACCTGAGACATTGGTTTGATGCAATTACACAGATGGGGGTTGAGTGCAGCTCTGCAATATATTCAGAGGTGAGCAGCTAATTCTGGATGTTTATTCTGAGTTAAGTACATGTTCCTCTCTGGGTATAACATCTGTGCATCATTTCCTTATCTGTAAATTAGGGATGTTAATACATGTTCCAAGGTTTGCAGCAAATTATTCATGTGGTGCTTTCTTCTCAGTTGCTCAGAATTGTGGCAACAGACATGGCTTAAATTTCAGTTCTTGTTCAAGACTAGTACTGTTTTTTAATAGGGTTGATGTTATTAATGACTGGGTAAAGTCTATGTGTCCCTTTGTATTTCAGCATTGCTGAACACTGGAAAATCAAAGGTTTAGTTTTTGGAAAGGCAATATTTCTGTTAGTTGCCTATACAGAAACAGTTACTTGGAGTCTTTTAGAATGATAATGAACACAACGAAGTATTCATTTAAATTTATATATTGGAGACACACCCAAACCAGAAATTATTTGAGACTGTAGGTCTATCATGCAAATGATGGCAAACAAAAGAAGTCTCTTCTCTTCCTCCTTCTCTCCTCCTCCAAAACAGGCGGTTTGATTCCTGAAGCTTCTTACAATTAGCAAGTCAAACATAAGCTCATTTTTAACTCAACTTTATATTATTTAGGCTACAGAAGCAAGATTTGTGCTTCATTTTAATGGAAAAAAAAACCAAAACAAACCCAAAATGAAACAAAAAAAATGCAAGCAGACAAAACCCTATCTTAATGAAACACGAAGGCTAAAATATTACAATCTGGGAATAATTTCTGTTCTGTAGGATGTGGGTTATTTTCGGTCTGCTTCTCAGTATATTCCATTTCCATACAGAGCCAATGGGAGCTTTATCTCTAGTAGGCCTCCTTTAAAAAAAAAAAAATTGAAAAAGGACGGGGTTACAAAGAAAAAAGCCAAAACCTGAGAGCTTTATTTTCTGTGAGAAGAATGCGAAAGGTATTTTTCCCCCAAATCTTTTTTTTTGCTGAACTGCTAAGTGAAGTAAATGTTTTATATAGAAATATTAAGAAATAGTTTCAATATTCCTGAAAATTTATAATGAAGATATAGTAAAGCATGCTTTGTAGCTGAAAATTACTTAAAATTATTATGTTTATTACAGTAGTTATTAAGAAGCAGCAACAGAATAGATTCATTCTGAGAGGATGAACGTATTGAATTAACTTATGAAACTTAAGAGATTAGTTGATATCATTATACAATTGGTTGCAATTTTTCATTTCCTAGTGATCTTTAACAACAAAGATTTTCTTCCAACTATTTATTATTTCATGATAACAGCAGAAAATTACCATTTTGCTATTGTTTTCCCTATTTTTGTTTTCCACTCTAATTTCTCTCTATTCCAATAAAAAAAAAAAAGAAAGAATTGCTACTATTTACTTATTAACATTGAGAGGAAAAGTGTAATTTTTGTTAACAGTTGTAACGCAAATAAGGTTTCAATCTCTTTTCTTATTGGCCATGAAGATGAATTACACTTGTCCTTTGTGTTTTTGAAATGGATGTGTATTCAAACCAGAAATGGTTTTCCAAGAAGTATGCTACTTCTGCTGTAGTATTCCTTTCTACATCTTTCAGTCTCAAATTCAAGATGTGCTTTGTCTTTAAAGGTTACCAGGCTTTTGTTTTCTCATCTAGTAAAGTTAGTTTAAAATGAATGCTGAATTTTTTTTAAAGGTTTTATATCCAATTCTAGTGATGATGACAGTTTTGTCTGTGTAATGTGTCTACTGGTTTTCACTGTGCATGGGTGAGGCCATGCATGTGCATGAGGATGAGGAGCAGGCCTGGTTACAGGTTGAGTTGAGCTCTGGGTGACTGCAGGTTGGGTAGTTATTTTCCTCTGAGCTCCAGGTTGGCTCTTGTACTCCTTGTCAAAAACTGCACAGCACTGACAGTTTTGTCAGCAGCTTTTATGTTCTGGAGGCTTTTCCTCTTCATTATTGATACTTCTTAGAGACAGACTTTGAGCTATTTTGGGATAGTATCAAAATGTTTGTTCTGTTCTTCATATGTTCACTTGCCAGAAATACACTGTCTGTCAAAAGCTTCTCTAGGACCCTGAATTCATTTTCATTGCCTGCCCAGCCCGATGCCGATAGGAAGTGCATGAGAGTTTTGATATTAGATGGGCTACTGAGCGAGAGAAAATGAATTTTTGTCACATCCTGTTTGTCATCTGGGTGGATGCCCATAGCCCACCACAGACAGCACTTCTGGCATTAGCCAAGTTCTTGGTGAAGTTCTCAGTGAATACTTACAGCTGTAAAAGAAGCAAACGACAACCGCTTGTAAGAGCCTGTTGAGTACCTGATCCCCTAATGACTCTGTGTGTGATAGTGTTACAGCAGCCTGAGGATAAACATGTTCTTGAAGCTTGGAAGAGATTTTAATCTCATCTGCTCCTGGCCTGGGGAGAAAGCAGCCAAGGGGAAGTCTGTTGACCACTTTAAATATAATTACTTCATCCCCTTCTTGCAGAGGCTGGAAGTTTGGCCAGATTTCAAGTGTGACCTACTGGATACTGCTAACAAGTTCTTGGAAGACTTAAAAATTAGAGGTACTGATTCAACTCCTTTGAGGGTTCCATGTTTCCAGAGTTGCCAGCTGCCGAGAACTTCAGGTGAGTGTTAGTGACCTTGGCCTTGCTCCAGGATATAGTAAGTGATGGTCCAGTTTGGTGTAGAAAGGCTGGTAGTACTGAAAATAAGGTCAGAGATGAGATGTAGACAGCCTGGTTTAACTTCATTTGTGACAAACTCATCAGGAGTACTCCTAGACCTTAGACCAGTGGCTTTCAAATTATTCCATGTTAATGGATAACGTTGCAGTCTGCCAGAGGGGTGCATTTTGAGAAAGATCTTTCAGAAAGCTACTCAATTTCTAATTGTTTTCCCATTTATTACTGTTTCATTGATAGATCTTCAGCTAGCAAGGAAACACTTGGGATTTTCAAATGTGATTTCATGACTTGGATAAGTTAATCCAATTTAATTACCTGCTACTAAGGCAGGGGTACTGCCTTAGTATCCTGTTCCTATCCTTTTGTCTGGTAAAAGGAGATTCTAGAAAATACCTATTTTCTGATACAGTTAGCTGTTAGAGGGAGCTAAAATTGTGAGGGATAGCAGTGATGGTATTAGTGTCATATTTTTGGATTTTTTTTTTTTTTAAAGCTGCTTAATTTGCCATGCTGTGAATGGATAAATCCTAGTGTTGAATAGATAGCTGTGGCATCGTGCGGTTTTTAAACTAGTTTGGCTGAATGGTCAAGCTACATATGTAGCTAGTTATGTTAGGTATGTGATCAACACTTCTGGTTTCTTAAGGTAAAAAGCAAAATTTGGCTGTAATGATTACTGTACAAAGTATGATCATTAAATTTCTTCTTTACTGGAGCAAAGGATTATAAGTATGTGATACTATGAGCTTGAGAAAGTGTAAAACTAGAAATGAAGAAAGTAAGAAATGCTAAATCAATTGGAGATATAGGTGTTTGTCACACATTGTAGATATATTTTTCTCTGTCTTTTGTTGCTGACTAGCTGTTTTTTAAGTTATTCCTTTCATCTATCCAGCATATCTATCTTGCTGTCCTGATGCTCTCTTGCAGCTTGTAATTATCCCTCTGCTGCTGCACTGCTTGGCTTTCTGTCTTTGGGATACTAATTGAGTTTTTCTGATGTATTTCTATGTTACTTTTTTCTATGTGATCTACTTTTACTTCTCACCTGCCTACTTTCATGTACATCTAATAATGTCTTAATCTCAATTCTAGTCTCCACCACCCCTCTTTTACCAACATAAACATTCTTCTCCTGTTTTAGAACCAGAATTCATAACTGGTGGTTCTATTCTTTTTGAATCTGTGTCTTAAATGTATGGAGGTTTTTTGTTTAGGACTGCAGTGGATTTTGAACTAACAAAACACCAATTTTGTGTTGTCAGTGTGTTTTAACACTAAAAAAAAAAAAAAAAGTTGCTTTATTAACTGTCTGTAGGAGAGAGAGAGTCTGATTTTTCCAGAGGAAAGTGTGTATGTTGTGCAGGGCTTCTGTGGAAAGCATCCAGTCACTGCTTCCAGTTTACCTCAGAGAGGTGCTAATCATTTGGGTTGCTTGCTTGTGGATCTTGTGAAATGAAAGAGTAGTGCCTTAAAGGAAGCCAGACTCCAAACAATGTATTAAAATTAATATTTCTATTGCACTTTCAAATAAATTGGAAGTTGAGTCAGAGTTTGCTGAGCACAAGTATTACCCTCCAAATGCACCTTCAGTAAATTGATGGTCAAATTCTAGTAATCCAGTCCCTAAAAGCAATAAAAGTTTCTGATTGTGGCAATATCTCCTGCCATCTCTCAGGGAGCAGCTGCAGGGTGGCTCCGATGTCTATCCGAACATTGGTGCTGCCCAACAAATATTCTTGTCACAGGATTCATTGGAGATCTTTCAGCAAAAGCAGGCAAACAGGTCTGTAACACTTAACTCTGGTCACTTCACGAAATTAAAGTAGCAACATTTTATTTCAACTGATAGTTGTTGATGAAATGACCACCACTCACAGCTGGATTAAATGTGAGCAGTGTTGGTTAATGATTAGTTGTTTTCAACAGCTGCTGGTTGTGGGGCAGCCTCAGGGAAGGCAGCACTTGGGGACTTCCCACTCCCCTGGGAAGTGGAGGGATTCTGGGTGGAGTGTGTGGAGTACAGTGGAGTGAAGCTGGGATTATGATCCAGCCTGTGCCCATGGGGTTGGTGGGGAGTGGGGCGATGGGAGGGCTGTGTGGTACTTCTGCAGGGACGCTGGATCCCATGTAGCATGGCATCTCAAGACATCTCTATTACAGCTCTTGCAAATGACTGTGGCAGAAACTCAGTTTTCAGCTGGACAGTTCTGAATTTTTGCCCAGTCCCTGAGAATGCCTTTCTAATAATTATCTCTCAGCTTGATCTGATTTTTATTGTTAGGGTCTAGGTGGGCATTCATAGTTCTTACTGTAAATAATGAAAAATCACATGTTTTCTTCATAGCCAGAAAACATAATTTTCAAATATTTTTTTGTGATACAGGTAGCAAGTTGAACAATGTGCCTTAATTCCTACATTTTTAGTAAAAGATATCTGTCTTTTCCAGTGGTGTGAAGCTTCCCTTTTTATTGTAGAATGATCTTTGGTATATTAAATCTGGCTATTAGTTGTCCAGCATGTTGGGCCAAAGGTATTTTGTAAAGATGAAGGAATACAAATAAGCCTGTCTTTGGCAGGGCTTAAGCTAGGAGAAACTGCCCTGAAAAGCAACAAAAAAAAAAATAAAAAAAGGAAGTAGAAGACAAAGTATGAATACCACAGATGAAGATATGCCATCAGGACAATTAATTTTAGATATCTGTGGTTTATGCATATATGCATGTTATGTATATGCATTAATGAATAAAAAGTGTTCTACAGAATAGAACTTTCACATGTTAGATGTAACAATTTGAAAATTTTTAAATGGATTTTTTTTTCTGCTAAAGCTCTCCCTTGAGGACTGTTCTTTAAAACTGATTTCCCTATTAAAGGGGGACAGACTCTTGCTAAAAATTCTGTGAAAAGGTAGTGTTTTGTATCTTAGGAGAAGCATATTAAATGCTGAGTAAAACTGGGGGAAACTCGGGGTAAGGTTTTATTTTAGCATGATACTTTGGGTAGGACACAGGATATTATGCTGTGCTGCAACTCTGTAATATAGCGTAGGAGAAGGCTGATAATCTTTCAGAGCCTTTATTTTTGTTTGGTTTGGATTACATAGTGTTCAGTTGGAGCTTCCATTAGCCCTTTGCTGTTTTATGAACACTGCGATCAAAATAACAATGACTTTTGCAGGATGAACGCTTCACTTAAAATGCTCAAAGAAGCAATGTTTTTCCATGTCAGCGGTCTACTTAAGCACCCTACCTGAATGGCTGAATAGATAAGCAAAATGCAATCGCAGGAGCATTGTCACAGCCATCGTGCTGTAATAATATCAAGCTGGTGTACTCCTGTTACTTTTCAGACAGTCGTCATTACTCAGCAGGAACAAACGGTGGGGACTGTGTGAGAGTTGTGATAATCTGATAAGTTGCATTTTAATGTTTGCCAGATCATTTTGTTAACTCTAAAACTCTAATTCAAGTTTTCTTTCGTTATTGCATGATACCCTATGCTTTTATTCCTTTTTATTTTGTTGAAAATAAGAAAATTATCAGCATGGAGCTGTGCCATCCTTACAGGGTTGTTAGAAAGAAAATCAAAATCCTCTGGAGGTAGTTCTAGGCTTGGTGATATTTTTAAAGCTTAACATTTTGTCAGCTGTCAAGAACTATCTGATTGAAGAAATTGCTTTTGATAAAATTTAATGGCTTGGGAGTCACTTTAGTAGTAATTAATCCCTCTTGCTTAAGCATTTTCCTGAACTCTCTAAATCTGTTTGACTGCTTTAAGAACAGACACGTTATCAGTTTATTGGGGAAGTCGCGTCAAGTGTCTCTGTTTTGCATGCATACTTTGAAGAACTTATCTTTAGAGACATTATTTTTAAACGAGGGAAGAAAGTAGGATTTACTCACATGAAAATGGCTCTCTTCTATTGTTTCTTCTCATTTCCTTTTCAAAATGGCTGGAACAGTTTGAAGGGTAAATGCTGAGGGCAAGACTAGTTTACTTGCAGTTTATATAAGCAAAATGGTGCAAGCTGTTCTATAAAATAAATTGTAAGTTTGTAAAGTAATTTAATGTCAGTATTTATATAAATACAGAACATTACATGTTCAATAAAGTTTTTAAGAGCTCCCTATGAAGTGAACAGAAAAACAATTTTCCTGCATTTCAGTTAATTTGTTTGCAGAGAATGTTCCTTCTGAATAAGAAAGAAAATCTTATCACCTTGATTTAAAAAAAAAAAAATATCTGTTTTTAATATGGAAGTGTTTATAAATCTAGAATTTTGAAAATACACCATATATATAATCTAAAATCAGAGAAGAGTTTGAGAATGCATGTCACTAAGTGTCGAGTCTCCTATCCAGGTTGAAATAGACGCGGTCGAATGCATAGAAGGCTTTCTAAATGTTCAGATGAACTGCTAGCAGTCTCTTAAATTTAAAGAGCCTCATGAAGAAGAGGAAATACTGGAATTCAGTCTGACCTGTATGAGTCTTTATTCTAAATGAGGTTGGTTGCACATTTTTTGACAAAATAGAGGAGCTTGCTCCAGAACAAAACCTGATGTATTCTTCTATTTTGGATGATGCATATGACTAGAAACATGACCTGTTTACTGAGCGGTTGTTTTAATTCTTCTTCCACAATTTAATGGAATTTGTATCAGCTTTCATGAACTAGTTCTTTCTTCACTTTTTGTTTGATATCAGCAAAATGTTGCATTAGCAAAACTTGGCTTGTTTGTGGATACACACAAGCTTATGAATGCATCTGTGTGCATTATTCACAGCATGATTACAAATACTACCTATACTACCTATAAAATACCTACTGAACTTGTGACCAAAATCTTTCCTATCATCAGTTCACTTGGCCTTTCACTCTCCCTTTTTTCAACATACTAAACTGGCCATGTTGCCATTGTAAGATGATGTATGTGATTAGAGTGTCTAATACATTACCTAGTGTTACTCTAAGAAGGACAACATTTTTTTCAAATTATAAATTGTTTTCTTCTTCAAGAGAAAATAATTTTCTTTGTGTTTTTCTATATTGCATTGTATTTGGGTTCTTGTATTACTATAATATAACGCTAATTATGCCAACTTTTAGACCAAGATTCTATTTGGGTAGCCAAATGTCAGAAGAAAATGAAGGACCTTCTGCTTTAAGGGTTAAAAGACAGGAGGCAGCTGTTTCATACAGTAGAAGAAGGTAATGGCAGTGGTGATGAAATCATTTGTTTTAAATATGGTTGTAAAAAAGCTTCCATAGGTTAGCTTTACGTTGCCAAGTCTTGTACTGGATCATGTTTCATCTTTCCTACTGGGCTAATATAAAGCCAGCAGAAACTTGATATTGTGTGATCTTGCTAATGTAAGAAAAGGGAGATCGTGAGCTGATATTTAATCTGGCTGAAATGTGATTGTTTAGTGATCCTGTAGCATGAGCATTTGTGGTGTTTGCACACAGGTATAGTTGTCTTGGATTCTTTCATTGGGCTGCAGGGTTCTTCTACCATGGAGGGCCAGGCATGGGGAAGTTTTAAGAGAGAAAGTAAAAGAGGATAGACTCCCCCTGGGAATCCCTCACACCTGTGAGGGCATCACAAGATAGAGCATGAAGGTATCTGCTTGAAAATTTTACAAATGGCTTGTACAGATGGTGTCCTGATCTGACCAGACATGGAAAGCTGCCATTTTGCAGTCAATCGCTTTGACAGTTAGGAATATATTTTGGGGTTTTTTTGCATGATGTTACTATTACTTATAATATTATATATTATACATATATATAAAAAAATATATATTTATATGTTTTCTGATAATCATAGTTTATTGAAGGCAAAAGTCTTTTCTTTTTATGACTAAAATGTTTTGCTCGGTTTTTAATATAAAAGTGTCTTGAAGTCTTTATTTCTGTAAAGGTGTTTAAGGAAAATGCTTTACAGCAATTTTTGTGCATATGTCACTGTTAGTAGTTTTGTTTTGTAGATTTTATTTCAAATGGTAGATTTAGATGATATTTTAAAACAATGGATAAAGGAATGAAAAAGAAAATTAACAGCTTATGGGTTTCAATTCCTTGGCTATTTTCTGTTTTATGTTGGCATGTGATTTTATTTTTACGTATAGTTATGATTTAGTTTCTTTAACTCTTCTACAGGTAACTTTGTCTAAGGCTGTTTGGAAATGGAAATTAATATCAATACATTCTCCTTTCACTGGTGTTCTGGTGAATTTATCAGGAACCGTGAAAGAAAGGAATGACATGATTTTTCTTTACAAAAGGTGTTTTGCTTTGCTTCCGATAGGTATATAACATAACTTGAAGATTTCCTAATACTTTGTTGTTTACCATTATCTGATGATTCAGTACTGAGTAATGTGCTCTAGGCAAGCCTGCTTTAGCAGGGATGTTGGACTAGATATCTAGAGGTCCCTTCCAACTCTGACCATTCTGTGATACTCAGCTTATTTGCTGTCAATCCCCTGTAACTTGCATTTTTACCTCAAATGCTCTTTTGTTATTAAAGGTCAGCTGGCAGGGTGGAGGGGGCGAGGGGGGAAAGGGAAGAAACTCTGTTATGTATAACTCATTTCATGTTTGAGTTTTGTTTGAATTCTTTTATGTCAGAATATAGAAAGATGATTATTTTTTTCACTACCCTGTCAGATGATCAGTTGACTACAAAATTTCGTCATTTGATAAAGCCCTACAAAGAAACATCCCAAGATGTTTTCTGCTGTTCTATATTCTAGAAAGAAAAGACAGGCATGAATGGATAGGGAAGGCACACTTTGCCCAATGTAGGTGGTGGATTTTGTTCTAGGCCTTTTGTGATGAAGTGTAGGACTTGATATCTAGCACAGATCCTAAACGGGTAGTAGTTATATGATAAACATTTCATTTAGGATTAATGAGATCTAATTTGGTTGTCTTGAAGAATCTTTGTTAATAATTTGGAAAAAGTATCAAAGTCCGCGTCGCATTGCCTATATTACACCTTGATTATTAGCACTCTGACAGGATGCGTGTTCTATAATGTGTATATTTTCCTAGTGAGTGATACCAAGTTTAAGTGATGAAATTGAAACATTACTAGAACTTCATCAAACGTCCACTGACTGTTCTACCTTGGTTTTATAACTGACCTTGTGTCAGAACTTCATGTGCCGTCAACAA
Source organism: Scolopax mira (assembly GCA_004320125.1). Lineage (NCBI taxonomy): Eukaryota > Metazoa > Chordata > Aves > Charadriiformes > Scolopacidae > Scolopax > Scolopax mira. The sequence goes on along the minus strand of BJBW01000267.1, from coordinate 13,722 downwards.
CTAGTTGTGCGTCATTTCAACCCTCTCTCTGAGGCAAAAGTTAGTTTTTCCTTTTTTTTTTTTTTTTTTTTATTCTGATATAGTAACAGCAGTTAGTTAGCAAAAACCTTACTAAAGAAAAAGCAACACTTTTAAAATATGAGCAAACAATATCGTTTGGGTAGGATACTAGATATTTGGAGTGCCTTTTTTAGATGAGGGTACAGTTTACTAGCTAGTTGAAATAAAGATATGCATTAGTATAGTTTTAAACAGTATTTCTTTATGCTGGCTTTCAAAGGAGAACTGAAGATGGGGTTTTTTGAGCTTTTGAAAAATACAGAAATAAATAAAAAATAAACTGTGAAGTGGTGTTTCTCTGACCTCTCAAAGTTTGGGGAATTTAAAGTCCTTCCTAAAAGGTTACAGGAATGCTGTTACAATACAGTGCAATCGCAATTTCAAAAATACCAAGATCTGGTTAGTCCACAACTTACCGTGTTCTGAGTGTGTCTTCACTGCCAAGACAGAGAAACACTAAATTCCCGAAAGATTTTCTTGGTGGGAGTTGCAGAAGAGGGAACTTGTAAGTCCCAAGTCTCTTGAAGCCTGAAGCTTGTGTAGGCCTTTCAGCTTTGCATGTCTCTGTGTTTGCTTCTGCATGGTCAGGGAACATGGCACCTCTAATTTTAGCAGTGTGGGAATCTGGATTCAGAGCATGTTCTGTAAACCCATGTAAGTAGAAAACTTCTCATTGTCTTTGTCTTTCTCTTGGATTTTACTTTCTGTCTTGTTAAGTTCTAAGATCACTTAAGCTGACTTGATATAAGTTGAAATACGTGATGAATTTCCGGGGAGGTAGTTTTAGCCAGAGAGTCATTTTTCTGGCTACAAAACAGTCTTCAATGACTCTAAAGAAGTTTTGCTGATTGCAAGTATTAATTACTTATCTAGAAGCCTCTCATTTCATAAGTAGTTTTTCTATAGACCGCTATACTTAGTTTCAGAGACAGAAAAAATACATATAATACACAAACCAAATATTGGTTTGTGGTCTTGGTCTTTATCAGCTGAGGTGCTGTGGCTGTCATGCCACAATGAAACTAATCTCTTACATACAATTTTAAAGATACTGTTACGGAGTATTTGCTTTGTAATTTTGCTAGAGCAACTCTTATCTGTTCAGTGCTTGTAGCAAATGCAAGCTACTGCAAAATTATTTTGCTGTTTATATTTTCCTTAAGAAACAAAAGTCATTATTAAGAATGGTCTTTGAGGTATTTAAATGTTTAAGATCTGGTGTGTGTGAGGGTTTTAATAGTAAGTGAATCTGCTAGGGTTGACAGAGGAGGGGAAAAAAGGCAATAATTAGGTACTGGGATAAGGTGTTTGATGTAACACTGTAAGTAACCTATGGCTGACAGATGTGATGCTTTAGAAGAGTGTGCCAGGTGCAAAGTCTTTCAAAATTTTACTTTTTCTACTTTCCAATAAACATATTCATCAGAGGAAGCAGAAATTCAGAGTCAATGTTAGGAGAAATATAAAGAGCAATGAGACTTTAACATGAAATTTTCCGCTAGCAATATTCAGTTTAGAAATGGCCTTCACCAGCTAGCACTGAAGCAAGTGTGATGGGAGTTTTCCTATTATTTATCTTCAATATGAAATATATATAACAATTTTTATTTTTTTTTTAGCCAATATAAAAAGAGGATCATACCTATGTTGCGGCAAACAAACTAAAAAAACCCAACCAAACCTCTCAAAATTATTTCTCTTTCAATCTCCCTTATGCTCTTTAGATTTAGTGATTAGATGTCAAATTTCGATTTCAGGTTAACCTACTGGCAACTATACTAAACTATAATTTATTTTTGCTTTTTCGCATATCGTTGGCTAACTGACATCCCCATCACTCAGTCCAATTTATGCAAGCACATCTTTCCATGAACACAGAAATTTAAATGTCCAAAATGGTGGAAGCTCCTCCAGCGTAGAGAACATGACAGAATCAAGAAGCATCTTAATAATGTAAAATCACTTGCAATAAATCCTTCAGTTAACAGTGTAAGTCTGTGTGAGGTGTTTTGTAAATCTAATGGTTGATTTAAACATCATATCTGGAACTATTTTTTATTTTCTTCATGAGTTGGAAGAAGCTCAGTTTTTTCTGAGTATAAAATATGCATATGGATTTTTTAGAAAGCATTTGTTTTATAACTTACTGTCATTGACAGTAATACAATGATTGCTGTCTTCATCATTCTAAGAGCAGGAAAATAATTAGTAGAGGCTGAATGTTTTTTAAGGTACGTCAGATGGAGTTTTATTGCAGATGGTAGATAGGGAGAACCCTATCTTTGACATCACAAAAGTAGGGAAATTTTTTTCGTGGCTTGCAATGGAATTTGATCTATTTGGTAAGCCATGACCATTCAGGTGAAAATCAGTTCCCTCCCTGAAACTGCCTTTATATATTGTCACTTTAGGAATCTCCAGGTTGCGTTGAAGTTCAGTTTATGCACTTAACTGCATTAGAGGCTCAAGCACACTGTTTGTTATAACATTACAACAGAATTACCCCCTTATTTATCCTTATTTAATCTTTTCTTCTGGTTACAAAAGTAGTTCCCTGAAACTTCTGTCTTAACGCTTTTCCATATTTAAAGATGATTTAACAGTAACTTATATCTTGAACCCATGTTTTTAGGCATGTAGAAATACTACTCTCTAGTATCAAGTATGTGATTAAATTATAATTGATTAAAATCACTGCAATGAATGGTCTATGCATGCACTGTTAACATGCAGCATCATAATTTGTCGGCTCACGTTGCTTTTGCAGTAGAAACTCAGCAAAGTGCATGTAAAATCATACAATGCTTGGAGTTGGAAGAGGCCTTAAAGATCATCAAGTCCCAATCCCCTGCCATGGGCAGGGACACCTCCCACTAGAGCAGGTTGCTCAAAGCCCCATCCAGCGTGGCCTTTAGCACTTCCAGGGATGGGACATCCGCAACTTCTTTGGGCAACCTGTTCCAGTGCCTCACCATCCTTGTAGTAAAGATTTTCTTTCCAATATCTAACCTAAATTTCCCCTCTTTCAGTTTAAAACTGTTACCCCTCGTCCTGTCACTACAGGGGCTTGTAATGGCTCAGCTGGCTGCTGATCACCCATTTGGATGGTCTATTTGGCAGTGTTTCTTAATTCTAAGTCCTACCAGATTTCAATTAGAGTACCTATGCATCCAGATAATTCTTTTAAAAAGAGAATTTTGGCCTTTAAATCACTGAAGTGTTGTAATATTTATTACAGGAATGTGAACTATGCTACAAAACTAGAGGTTTATTCTGTGGCTCAATGAACATACATGTTGGGGAACCCAGAACAGGGATCCTAATACAAGTGTGTCTCAAATAGCAAGTTGCGTTGCACCAGGTAACACTTGCTTAGCCCATTGTTCCTCTTGGCAAAAGTAATTTTCAGATATGAATATTCTGTGCCTTGTTTATTTTGAGCTTCTGCTTGTACAGCGAAACTTAGGTTTCTGCTAGCTTTGATTTCACTTGAGATCTTTGAGGCCATTAGTGTCAATACTGAAAAAGAAAAATTGTTCTAAATTTGAAAGGCCTGAGGAACTGCAGCACCTAGAGTATTGTTATTTGAGGGACAATTGCTTGGAACAGTTTTGTTCTTATACACAAATGGGTAATTGGCTCCAGTACTAACGATCTATCAGTATCTGTGGAAAGTTTCAACATACTTAGTCAGTATGGCCTGAGATACTGAGTCAAAAGAACAATGATCTATTTAATGCCCCTAACACTGGTAGAATATCCAAAAAGTCTTATTATGGTTTGTGTTAGGAAATAAAGCACTCTGAAGCTTCAGTCCCTTCTGTGACTCCCTTGGGGCTCCCAGAACAGGCAGAAGCATCATTAAAATAAAGTTCAGGGGAAATCTGGATAAGATGATTTTTGCCTCTTGACAGACTACTCAAGCTACTGTGCAGATTTTGCTCTGCAAGAACTTGCCATTAAAAATGCATTTAGTAGGCTGAGACATATGGAAGCTATAACACATCTGGTCCCTAAAGCCAAATTGTGTATGAAGCACTATTGGTCTTTTTTTTTCATTCCTAAATGTTCTCTACTTGGATGGTAGATTAAATGGTTTGTAATGCTTCCCAATATGTTGACGTTCATGTAAATCAACACATAATCTATCAGCATTGTATCCTTTTGTCTAGTGATGTTTCTCACTATTGATTTTGTATAGGATTGAGTGCAGAATACTGTATAAATGATTTCCTTAGTTACACCACTCTTGTTTTAAAATATGAGATTATTTTGATGCACTTTGTTTCTGGTTTAAAAACTGCATCCCCAAAACCAACAGTTGATAGTCATATTAATGAAGACTTAAGACCGAGGATATGAGTACTTGCACAAGCTTAAAAGGTACTTGATGATGTTATAATGTTCCCCAAGCAAAGCATTGCTAAGAAGTAAAAGGCAATCATAATGTAAAAGATAAACGTAAAAGACATTAAAGAGAATCCACAGACTTGATATATGGATATACACTTCTTCTCACCTGAGGCAATCTACCAACTGTAAAACCGAGTAACTGTACTATTTATGTTCTCAGAAAAGATTATGTTAATAATTAGCTTAAATTTCAAAAACATATTTCCACCTCTTGGCTAACTATAGAAAACAGATTTGGGGCTGTTTGAGACTGCAATGGCATATTCACTCTGCACAAGAAGAACACGTGCAGATCTCTCCTGAGCTCACAGTAGCCACTTAGCTCCAGACCTGAAAGGCAACGTAGCTACAACAGCAAGATGCAGCGTGTGAGTTATTTTTTTTCAGATCAGGAATTCTGAGGTCTTCTGATGCAGACATGTAAAATGTTTGTAAGTCCTCATGACACTGACAGATTCTGACTTTGTTAAATAGATGTAGCACATTAGGATCTGAGCTTGTCACGGGTCTGGGATCTTACTGACATTGTGGGTTTCTATCTCATCTAAAGAGGAGTTATTTAATTCGCTTGTAAATTAAATCAAGGTTAATTCATTTAGCGGAAACACTGTGGTTTGATGTTGTAAAGTGTTCTGGCAGGATCAGACTGATGTTGCTGCTCCCTGATGCCCATTCCCACTGTCAACCATTCAGCTTTATGGGCAGAAGTGCTGGTGTGGTCACTGCAGTGACTGACTTAAGTGAGTGATCCATCTGAAAAACTGCAGTAAAATGAAGCAAAGTGTTCCCCATCTTTTACATTTCTTACACCCAACACACCTCAGTCTTGTGTACCCTCATGGAAAATTAATAAATCATGAGAGGCTGGATGAAGCAGCAAGTGGAGATTTCAGGAGGAAGATTTTGTGATAGTAGACCACAACTACAGATGGCAGGGTCTGTGCAGTTTATTCTTAACTCTTCCATTGAATAGTTGAGTGACTTTGAATTTATCATTTTCCTGCTGATAGTAATTTTTTAAAAAATTCTACTTGAAGCAGAAGGAAATAATTTTACATTGGAAGATGCTATCTCAGAGAAGTGCAAATGTTTCAATTTTAACAAACTTTTGCCAAAGCACATGCTTTGCTGCAGTGTATGGTGGGCTACATGAGGACTATGGTCTTCCTTGACTTTGCTCAGTGCCTGAAAGTCATCAGTACTTAGTCTTAATTACAGTCTCCTGAAACTTTTGCATCTCCCTGTGATGCAGTAAGCAGCCTGAGAAGCCTGGGAATTCCAGTTTTACCAAGAGGCTTTCAGAAATTCTGTGCCATTTTCCTTTCCCGTCAAGAAAATAAGTTATATTCATGGGAGTCGAGGCAGTATGGTTGTCTTGCCAGTCAGAGTAAATTTTTCTTAAATCCAAGAGTTTTAGTATTCTGCTGACAAGAGGAGATGTTTTTTTCGAAGTATTTGACTTCTGGTAACAGAAACTCTATGTTTTGATCATCCTGTTTTATGCTTTTTCTTGAGTCATCTATCTGGGTTAAGCATGCTTTTTGTTTATGTTCCTTCATTTGTTTGTTTTTAGCGCTCTTTCCTGGAGAATGTAATATAAAGATCAGGTCCTAATCCACTTTCCTCAATCTGCAAGTTATAGTCCTTTTGGGTCATCATTGGAGTCCTTCTTTTCCTTTAGCTGACACCAACATGTCTTAGTTTCGGTATAATATATATTCTTCATAAACTAAATATATTTTTTTTCCTCTCAGAACAACGTTTGTAGGTTTCTGTGATATTTCTATAGATAAGTTGTTTTATTGGGGGATTATTTCATATTGTAAATTGATAAGTGAAACCACATTTGACAGACTGCAGTTTTTCAGAGAAAAATCTTCTGTATGCAGTATTTAAAAAATAATAATTGTTCAACAGAAGATTTTTTTTCTTCTCTCTAATTTAGTGCATCTACACACTGATTTACTATAATGCATATGAAAGGAGGGATGTAAACAGACTTTGACTGTGTCTATATGGAGCTCTCAGACCCTGTCATGCCTTATATTTACGTGGAGGTCAACCAGAACATGCTTATTCTGGAGCAGAACAATAAGATGGAGATAATGGAACAGAGACCTGATACCATGGCTGAGTATAAACTGTGTGTCATATAGCCATTATGTCCAGTGCTTGTTTCTTAGTTATGGCATCCCATTTGAGATGTAGCATCTGGTTGTGAAGTAACTGACGTCGGTCCCAGGGCAAGGTGAAATGAGCCTTAACTGCAGTTGGGCTGTTTAGGATCTCTATCAAAGTTCTGAAACAGACTATAAATGCCAGTCCATTTGTGCTGGGAGATGGTTCAAAAATCTGCTCTTTATCATTTCTCAGCTGTTTGTTGACCTTCCAGCTGAGATGAGAGGTTGTATGGACCCATGGTACACAATAACAGCTCCAGTGTAAACATAACATTGATGCAATAGCAATTTGCCATGGAGAAGGGTGAGGTAAAGTATGTGTTCAGATAGTCCTAGAGAGAGTTTTTCATGTCACTTCGAGCTTGTTTAGTTTGTATAGTAAAGAGATAATACTTATGTGGATTTTAGTGGTCTTTTATTTGAAAAGCCTTGCAGTAGAATTACTGCTTTTTTTTGTGCTTCAGAATGGTAGTAATAACTCTCTGAATGCTGTGCTTAATTCATGTAACTGTTATCAGCTTAAACTTGAGGTTGGTTTGTTCCACTTGCAAACTCTAGGGTATGGGAAGGTCCTTTCTGCAGAGTGGGTTTTGTGTAGCTTATGGAAGAACAGAGATTCTTTGTGAAAAGTGTGAGTATAACTGCTCAGACTGTTTTGTCCAATGATTGAAGCAGTGGTAGTTTATCACTTTGGGAAGAAAAAAAAATAATTGTGGATTTTAAAAAAATTATTTTTTTATCCACACATAACTCAGAATTGACTTTGTATAAAAGTGTCAAACTTACTTTACAGTCTTACTCTCATCAACATTACCTTGGTTGTCCTGTATTAGACTTTCCAATAATACATTTTGTGTGAGCAGTTGAGCATGATTGATGGTGTGTGGATTTTCAGCAGCCACTGGGACTAGTGGTTACATATAACTAGGCAAGAATTTGTTTAGTGATGGAAACAATAAGAGGAGGTGTATGCACAGTGTATATACACAGTTTTCTGTGGACTGCTGATGCTGAATTTATCACTCTTCCAGTTTATCACAGTTCCAGTTCAGTTTATGATAGTGACATCCCAAATAAATCTGATTTACCATTTTATTATTTAGTATATTATTATTTAAGGTATCTAAGTACACTCAGTTGTGTCTGGTTTTGTTACTACTACTATAAATTTTGGTTTGAAGGGGAAAATTAAGTTACTAAATTTTCCTTTGCTCTCTGTCCCCATCAGTTGTCTCCACCTTTTCTGCAAGACTGTTACCAGTATTTTCATTATGCAATTTTTTTCCTGTTTTTGTCTTTGTTATCTGGCATCATCAGAGCACAGCTAAGCCAGTTGCTTGACATTTGTGCTGAGTAGAAGCATGGCTTCCAGAGAGTCATATATATTTACAGGGAATGGTCATGTCATAACTTTGGTTTTAAAAAGCAATTCTACTCTGGTATGTGATCCTACAAAGTACTCTATTCCCCATTAAATGTTTTTATTTTGTGAAATCGTGATTGTATCTGAATGCTTTAGTTTATTTAAAAAAAAAAATAATCCTGTCCAAAGCTAAGAAGAATGAGGAGTAACTGAAAACAAATGAGCTGGATTTTGTGCATTTTTTGGTATATTATTTATTGACGCATACATAGCTGCAAGTTATCCCTGTGCAAAATCCTTGCAGGCTCATTGATTTTGCTTGTGAAACAGAGAATAGTTTGAAGATGATGAAATTACTAGACAGCTGCACCAGAGTATCATCTTTGGAGGGAGATGTTTCCCTTTATTGCTAACGGTAATTAATGATGCAAGGAAGGAACGGCCATTCTGCGTAAGATCTGAGATGAGTTGAAGGGTCTGGTGCTTAATTTTAACAAACACTGTATTTTCATTTAGAAAGGATAGATTCTTCGGAGGCAATAAACGCAGAATCCTACTTGGTGCTCTTTTTTAGAATTCGTACAGGAAGTGCACTTCAAGACATGGTGTCACAAACAAAACTGCATATCCTGTAGAGATCTGTAGCATTGTAGATTCCCTGGACTGTGTTTAAGCCTTGAAAGCTGATCTTTGGCAGGATTCTTAACTCTGTGAAATCTTACATTCTGATTGTTCTTCTTGTTCTTAAAGGCTTATTTATTTATTTGTTTCACTTGAAGCTTTGAGCTAGGCAGCCTGGTGATTTCTATAAGGTGCATTGCTTATAATGTAAAGACTATGATATTTGTGAGGCCTGGAAAACAGCTTATGGGTTTTGAAGCAAAGAGTACAGCCAGTGCTTAATCCTTTTGGGTTTTAAGCTGCCCTGTGGTTGGATCCCTGGTTTTCCTGACTCAGGGCTTCAAAACTTTTTGCTTTCTTCTGAGTGAACATGGTATCAGTGGATTGGGATAAAATTGTTCCTAGCTTTTTATACAACTATAATAGACTTCCAAGTTTAGCTTAGATCAATTGCTTTTCTGGCATCTTGCAGACTGCTTTTGCTTTCAATTTTATTATTTTATTTTTTTTTTAGCTTCCCAGCTGAGTTAGTAATATAGCCTCAAATCTTTCTCTATGTCTAAACTCACTTGCTGCTTCTGAAGTTGCCAAATTAGTGCTCTGTACTAAAGTGTCTCTGTAGTGCTTTTAAATTTAAGTGCTAGTCTGTAGCTATAAAAAAGCACTTTTGTGCCTGCCTATGCAAAAGATGGGCAGAATTAATACTACACTGATTGCTGTGAAAGGCTATGTAAAAAGCTTCTCTTAGTTTTCTTCCTTGCCCCTCTTCTCTGGCCACAGAGGGCATCATAGTCACTGGTCCTTTGGACATAGGCTGTGATCCGAGTGAGCTCAGGGCTGAGAATCGCTTTCATGCATCCTGGGTCTCTTAACAGGAATTGTGTCCTTGCTGGCACTGATGCTCATCTGATGCTTGATGAATCACTTTAGTTGACTGCATTATTAGAAATTTTAATTAGAAAATTAGAAATTAATAGAAAATTAATCTATGGAAAGAGGAGAAAAAACCAAGAATTGCTTTCTCCTGTTCAACAGTCTGGACCAGCTTACTGGAGAGGTCTGGGCAAAGGAGAGATTCTGGGAGCTAAGGAGCACCAAGGAAGGACATACCACCCCTGTCAGCAGCTATGAGCTATTTGATGAGCATTAGTAAAGCCTTGCTCTTCCTCAGCAGATGCTAATTGTGTCTGATATGTCAAGATGGGCTTGGGCAATGCTGACTATGATTATCAGGTACTTAGGTTTGGCACACCATTTGCAGTAGCTTTGCTGCCTGCCTGATTTTCTCTGATTGCAGATAACCAGACCTACAGCTGTGATTTGAGCACACAAAATCAGTATTTCCTAACACAGTGGGTTGGAGCCCAGAACTCTCTGCAAGGCCTGTATGTTGAGAATATATTCTTTGGGAACAAATGTGCTTTCTCTTTGAGAGTAGCCAATAAATACTGGTAGTGGTCTAAACTGCACTAGAAAATTTTTAGGGGGAGTTTTCTGCCCCCATGGTAAAAATCCAGACTTCAGTAATGTGATAGTAAAATATCATTTTCCATTTCACTAGATGAACAGTGGAATACTTCTTCCTACTAGGGAAAAAAGGATGCCAGCAGTTGAAATCTTTAAGCCAAAATAAAAATTAAAATTGAAAATATTTAATTGCTTAATATTTTGTATCAATGCCACGAGCTAGTCTGGAACTCACTCTCTCTCTCTACTTCGTCATTTTGTTTCTCAGAAATAGAAATCAGAAGCACTTCCTTAATTTCTAATACTCCTGTTTTATAGTCTAGGTTTCATAATTTTATATGGTTTTATCTTAACTGACATCAGCGTTCCTTCTGTCTGCCTCCTCTAATAAAAAGACCAGACCAGTAATTCTGTCAGCTCTGTGTAATCCTACCAGTAACTGCACTAACCGTGTGACCTGCAGGCTGTCAACCTGATCATCACTTAAATCTTTACCACAGGAGCTCAGTCTACCGTATTTCGACATGCTTCTGGTATTAAACTGCTGGAATTGACCCTGTTCGCTCTGTGGATTGGAGCAGAGGCTTTTACTTCCCTGCCTGCAGCTCTGCAGTTCTGGTGTCTGTTCAGCATATGCTAGCACCATATGTGAGAAAGGGAGGTGTTAGCTTTTCCCTTCTCTCCCTGTGTAACCTGGGAAGCTTGGGTGATGCCTTGCACATGCGTGAGGAGTCCCAACTGCAATTCATGTGTGGTCAGAGCAGGCTGAAGTCCTGTGCTGCAATCTCACAGCCGTACAGGTGGCTAGTTAAGAGTCCTATCCTACCATTTTTTTCCTTGCTGAATGTTGTGTTTTAAAATTGCTCATACGTTCAAGGGTAGTGGTTTCCTTTTTCCAAGTTCATTAAACTGTGTTTCGAGCTACAGTATTATGTTAACTGCATGGTGCTCACTTATTAATACAGAAGTGGCTGAGAAATCAATCCAGAATAAGTCAAAACAGGCGTCCTTTGGAGTTCTTTTTTTTTGTCCTAAGAATTACCATATATGGAGAAATGGCAGTAAAGGATGATTTTTTTTTTTTTAAACTGAGAATGCAATGCAGAAGAGGGAATGAGGGAAGGAGGTGAAGGGTAAGTAGCTGGAATTGCTGAAAGAAATGTCTGTCCCCTGCTCTGAGAGTCACTGAAGTAGATCATCCATTTGCTTAGCATGTTGCTAGCACTTAATGAAGAAAGTTCACAAAGGTGTGAAAGGGCCATTACGCTGTCATCAGCCATGAAAGGCTATCACTCACTGGGGAAACCAGGGATTCGGCTTTTGAACTGTCTTTTGAAGTCTTGAAATTCTTTTCACCCCATCCCAGTCTGATGCCACTGTTGGGGAAGCATGGAGCTTTTTAGTTTTGACTTATTGGTTGAATAGTTGAATAGCTGTCAAAATACTTCAGGATTTTTATTTTTCTTTCCTTAAACAGAAGGCATATTTTCTGAGTAGGGGTTCCTTCCCCTGCTTAAAAGCAGGTGGAAAATGAAAAGTATAACTTCTGACATGACAGACCAAAATCTAATGTGTCCTCATAGCAGAAGAGAACACTTTGAGGATGGGGTTGTCATTTGTGTGCATGTGTGCTTATTTCTTCCCTTTGATTTTTTTTGTGTAGGGTTTGAGCTATAACCATGTGTTATGTGTAAAATGTTTTTCACTTCAGAGCTCATTTAGCTTACCAAGGCATTAAAGTTAATGATTGATAAGCTTTGTTTGTTATGCAGCTCTTAATTCCAGGAGCTGCATAGATGCACTGTGGTTACGTTTGTTTTTTTTAAAGTTAACTAAACTTCACTGTCTAATAAGCAGGCAAACTACCTCGAGTATTACTGTTTAAATGTCTTTGGTTTCCCTACACTACCAGGCTTAAGTGCAAATAATGCTTGGAAAAGTATGTAGTAAAGCTTCTTTCAAATAGATCTTACAAATGATTTGACAAGAAAATCTTTCTCTCTGCACCATGGAAACTGTTGACTTCCATTAGTGAAAATTGTAAAATGATTATAATTATCTGGAACTTTTTGGCTGTGCCATAAGAGAATGATAGTGTCACCTCACTAGTAATTTTATTTTCAAGCTGATGATGGGCTTTATAGACAAGAATATACCCTTTCCATACAATGTGTGTAATGTAAATGTTCATGTGCACGTATCCAACTATCTCTTATAACTCCTGAAATCTGAAATAATTGAGAAATGCCTGTTCCATGTCTTGGCAAAAAAAATGCGTGTCTGTTCTCGAGGTAACTTAGATCCCAATGAAAAGATTTTGATACTCTTAACAATCCCCTATATTCATAAAAGAAAAACTTTATAGAACTATTTTTGTGGGAGGAAGCCATAATGAAAATAAGATAGTTCTGATAAAAAGGATGATGGATGTCTTTCTATGAGAGTATAGGAATGAGGAAGAATGACACGTCACAGCACAATGACTTTTATGTATATAAAAAAATATTTTTTATATATATATTTAAAAAAAAAAATATATATATATATATAAAGTGGTTTATATTTTTGAGTTTTGGGCAGGACCTAAATGAGAAAGGACATACGTCACAGTATTGTAAATTCTAATAATTTCTTTGAATCATTGGTACTTCTGAGATTGTTGAAAGTTATGTTTGCTGAGATTCTAATACATTACATATATTTAACTTGTATGTTCTCTGCGTCTCCTATTACATCTGAAGCTGGGGAGGACAAGGGGGCAGGTAATTATATTAAACCAAAGCCATTACTGATCTATGTTAGGAGCTATCTAAAAGTTTTAGAAGTTAATGGAAAGATTCCCACCAGCTGTATACTGTGGATCAGTGAATTCTTCCTTTATTATGTCATTTTATCTTTTGCATAGTTAGTATCCTTCAGTAATTTATTGCCTGCTTATTTGCATCTGTAAGGGGCCAAGAATGTAGTGTTGGCAATTAACATATAGTAAAATGGTAGTCTTTTTTCTAAATAGGTTGCTTTTTGATAGAGGTGTGCTGGAATTCATTAAGATTTTGATACTTTGAAGTATCAGGAGGGACTTCATGCACTTTTTCTATAATAGTATAAATTATTTATTAGTAAACTATAGTAAAACTGCAGTCTTCAGGTCATAAAAATAATGCTTGTCATTTACCAGTTCTGAAAATTTTTAACTGTTAACAGTTTTTTGCTAGTATTCTACCATCACAGGAGAAGGTCATATGTGTTATGAAGAAAAGTGAGCTACAACTAAAATTCAAAAGAAGGGTAAAAAATAGGGAGAACAAAGCTTGGACAACCATCTTACTAGGTCCAGGATGATCCCTATAGGAATGTCTCTATGATTTAATGTAAAAAATATGTTGGCCAGCTCTTTTTTTTTTTTTTTCCCCTCTTCACATGTGGGAGGATGTGATGTTCATGTATGGTTCCAATGACACATGATCATGATTTCATAAAATCATCTGGGCCAGAAGGGACCTTCAAAGGTCATCTAGTCCGATACCCCCCCCACCCCCGCAGTCAGCAGGGCACCCCCAACTAGACCAGGTTGCCCAGGGCCTCATGGAGCCTCACCTTGAATGTCTCCAGGGAAGG